>KZ309143.1:86691-151845 GCA_000376725.2 Ladona fulva | reverse complement strand
GCCGAAACTAGTCGTCCAAATATATTGTGTGGAAAAATACGAAGTCTTTCCTTATTCTCTAGATGGCTTTCCACGAAGTACGGCCAGAAGTTATTTATAACAAATAACTGAGTATATTGAGAAAAACACAATATAAATAAATATATACTATATACTATATACTATAACTACCGCTGTTATTACACTACCACTGTTATTATTTGAAAATCAGACTTCAAAACTGAAAACTTGTTTGCTGTTTTTTCATCAACGTAATTGCGTCCTCGTGATGAAGAACTGCATACTGTACCGTTTCTCACATCTGTAAACTTGTTCCTCACCGCACAATCCCTTTGATAAGGGACACGTTGTTTTCAGTCGGACCGTGATTTTTTACGACCGATCCACCTGCCTTCCCATTCCTCACGAACACTAATTCACAAACACTCTAATGCCCCTCTTCCTTTCTCGCCTCAGTATTAGACCACCCGAACTTTGGGGGATCTCCTCTCAAGGTCTATTCCATACCCTTTAAAGGAATTTTAACCCAAGAAGAAGCTCTCCTCCTAAGTTAGCACTTGAGAAACTTCGCCTTGCATTGGAGGTAAAACAGGAGGTGTGGAACCACGAGGAATTTCTCCTCGCAAGCTATTGCCTTTCCTTTTCGAATCCACGCTAACGTATGTCTATAGAAGTACCCTGCTAACCGCCTTTCGGCGTGTGGCGGCGTGTGGATGTAAGGGGATTTATCATGTTATAGAGGTCATATTTGCCCATAATTTTCTTCTCCGGAAACAACATGTTAGATTACGGTCTTCCGCAATGATCGTAAAGGAAAAATCGTCACTGTAAATGAATGAATTCTAGCTTTTAAAAGGAAATTTTGACCGTGAATACATCTTGAGTAAAGAATGATCAGTGGTATTTTCTCCGTAAGAGATCGATGGAAACCTTTAACACTGCTCCAAAGGTATTAGACGCCCAAAAGTAGTTGAACTGCTTTTAAGAGTATAGCAAATGACCGCCAAAACAGCTTGCTTTGATGCCGATTTTGCAGCCGAAAAGAAACCTAATTATAAACAGAGTCAAACCTATTCGGTGTTGACAAAATATCAGCACGTAAAGAATTTGAAATTCGCCAATGATCGTTAGAGTAAGAAGGTCGAAGGATATTTAATATCAAGGCCCACTTAATAACTGATATGGTTCCTTTCCATTTCTCAAATAAGATTATCATTTGCATGGATTTGATACGGTATGATAACTATAGTTCAGCATAATATTGAGCATCATTTGGATATGACTCTTTATATACGGAAACTTTTATTGCTGTTTGAAAATGGCTGCCCAAAAATTAGGAAATATCATTGTCAAGATAAAAATTAACGTTTCGACATAAATATTACTGCAGTATTACCATCCCTGGTACTATCATTACGATCATACGCAAGATTTTGAAATGTAGAATACCTTACGCTCAAAATTTTCAACCTTACCGAACTCCATTTTAATCTCGGGAGTTATGAAGTGGTTTTCTGAAGATTTTCCTCGAAGTATGTAACGTATAGATACGACATTTAAAGGTGAATTACCTTCAATTTTAATTCTTCTTTCGATTACAAATTGACTATAACCGTAATATACGTATGAAGAGCCTTTGCGGTTTCTTACTTCAATTGTTCTTAACGATATAAGATATGAAAATAAAAGATATACAGAGTATAATAATGATGACGATGATAATAATAATAATAAACGAATTTATTTCAATGCAACATCAAAACCTATGTCATAGAAAGATTTAAAGATAGAGCTTTTGGGAATAAAAAAACGATAAATAAATTAATAAGTGCTTCGTATTTTCCACAGTTTTTATTCTCAATCGACCGGTTTCGACTATACAGTCTTCTTCAGGTCATCTTCTTCAACCTGAAGATGACTGTATAGTCGAAACCGGTCGATTGAGAATAAAAACTGTGGAAAATACGAAGAACTTATTAATTTATTTAGATGGCGTTCCACAATGTTCGGCCTGAACACCTTGAGTTTATAAAAAAAGGAGTTATTAAATGGTTTGAAAAACCCTAAGTCTGCACTTAAGAAAAAATAACCCCTGCAGCAAAATACCTACGAGAAGGAGAGCATAAAAAAAGGGGAAACCTACTGACAATAATAATCAATATTTTTTAAAAAATAATACGGATAGGCGAAACTAAGAAAAGTGTCAGCTGTACAAACGAAGAAAATAGACTGTACAAATGCGCACTCAACTACAAGAAATAAGCAATAGAATTATAAACAATATGAGACGAATAGGGAAATTACTGAGCAATACAGATAACCATGTGTGCGTGTGCTTTCGGGTGGCAAGAAATATGTTGCATTCGTCCCTTTTCGTGGGGCAAGCATTTCACCAATACTTCAGCAAACGTCATTCGCCCTCAAAACATCGTCGCTCCGGGCGCCCGCCCGTGCCTTGGGCGGGCTCAGATTCCAGGTATAAAGACTTTTAAAGGATAGCAGCTGAGCTTTGAAGGCGTTTAAAAAGCCCAACCATTTGGTGTTTCGAGTCCATTTCATTCCCTGAATGAACGATGGATGTGTTCCCAGAACTAAGAGTGGGTTTCACTTTGTACGACATCAGTTCAGAGAATAGTATAATTCCAAACTTTCACGTGGACATTCCAGACTATCCTACACAGCTTAAAAACTCCACTGAACCGCATTAGCCTACCTAAAGATTTCGCGAATCAGAGATGTCTGCAAAAATTTATTAATTTACCAAACCATCAGTGCCAAATTACAATGAGAATGATAATTTACAGCGGAAAATTCAGCCGGAAGGAAGACGTAATCGGTATTATGCGACACCACTGCTACTTTGTCCGGTCCGACAATGAGCATAAAATAAGAGAAATAGATGTGAGAACAAGTCGTTTTAGGGATTCGTTCTTTCTTAGAAAGATACGTGATAACAATAAGCTAAAGAACGAACGCTTGGTGTTTACACCCCCTGCCACACGCTGGAAGGCGGCTTGCAGGGTATGTATGTAAATGTAGATTCGATAAACAATAATTGAAGATGCCAAGGGCGAAATATAATAGGCAATCAAACTGTTTGCTTTACGTAGAGCATTTGAAAAAAACTTAACGTACAACTTTGACAAACGACAAACTCGGCGATCACTTCAGAGCTTTTATTACGAATCTCATTGTGTCGGAAAGACACTTCCATTCAGTGCCACCTACGCCATTCCTTTTCCCCGAATACCTTTCGTTATGCAACCACCGCCTCTTTCATCCCCGCATTCTTAGGAACGCCCTACCTAACAGGCTCTCTCCAAACAAATGCAGGAACGAGTCGAAGGATAGAAAATCAGCTGCGCCTCACATCCCATCACAGCATCCTCAAGTAGAATTAACCATTCGGTCTTCTGGAATTTTTCGTGGGATAGGGACCGGAAGTTGTCCATATTCCGGCATAGAGACGAGGCGGCCTATGACCACAAGGGCATCCTGTTTGGCCATCTTATCCACATGGAAGAAAAAAAGGCTCGAAATTCGAGAGTAAAATTAACATTTACGTCCACCGCTCTTGCGGTCTGAGGCTAAGATAAAGAGGGAACATGGTCAACGGGCTTCCCGAATGTTTCGTGTTCTCTTGTCGTCGTTGAAATCGATAGTTACTGGGGAGGTAGAGAACCGGAGGTTTCCGAATCAACTCACACTTCGGACAATAACCAAATGTTAGTAAATAGGGGCAAATGCCCACTTCAGCCAAATCTTAGGGGGTAGCAATCAAAGGAGTCTCAAATCCTTGGTATCGGAGAGTTTTTGGAATGCTTCAAATGCAATTAAATGCAATCTAATATATTCTTCCCTATGTATAAAGTAGACGAGATACTACATAAAATTTTAAGGATGTAAGAAAAGACTAGATTGTCTATCTCGCCCGAATAAAGTCGCATCATTATTAATGATAATAATAATGATAGTTAATTCATCAGAAAGTTGCAAAGTATGTGATATGTTGAAAATTTTCCAGTGTTTTATAGGGAAATTGAATTACTGTATAGAAATGTTACGTACATTTCTAGTGGAGGAATAAAGAATTATATATCATTATCATTGCATTATTATTATTTTTTTAAATATATTATTATTATAGTTGTTGTTGTTTTTGTGAAAGTATTAATAAGTGGACGAATGGAATTATTGCAGAGAGTAATTAATTGCACAACAATATTCAACAGAATGTTTCAATAAACAATGATTATAATTGAATTTGCATGAGGAATGGAAAGAATAACAATCAAGACAGCGATTTTGCTACAAATCCATTATTACGTGACAATGACAAGATGATTGGTCGACTTTNATTATGTATCATTATCATTGCATTATTATTATTTTTTAAATATATTATTATTATAGTTGTTGTTGTTTTTGTGAAAGTATTAATAAGTGGACGAATGGAATTATTGCAGAGAGTAATTAATTGCACAACAATATTCAACAGAATGTTTCAATAAACAATGATTATAATTGAATTTGCATGAGGAATGGAAAGAATAACAATCAAGACAGCGATTTTGCTACAAATCCATTATTACGTGACAATGACAAGATGATTGGTCGACTTTTACACGTCGAAAACGTGTAAAAGTCGACAATCAAAACCGGCTACTGTTATCTCAAGGCAGTCACATATCTGCAGCCGTCACTGGAAACCGTCTCTACTGCCGCATTGAGAATAGTCATGGACTTAAGTTCTCCTTTTATGATCTGCCATTTTAATGAGACATTTTACACATAGATCGAAAGAGCAACTCATCACCTTTAAAATGATGTGCACTAAGATTCAACATCGATATCCTGCTTAATCCTCTTCGACGTAAACCAATCAAAACACTATAAAATCGCGCAAATTCATGACTCTGTTGTCATCACACCTTTGTGAAACAACGACCATGCGTCACAGGTAAACAAAACTTTTCGCAGAAATGTGGTATGTATTCCTGAAGCATGCTCCGCGTTTCTGAGATCTGATCTTTATTTATTAACCTCTAGTAAGAGTTTGAAATAGCAATCGTGGTATACCTAGGAAAATCGTAGTGGTATAAAAATAGTAGTCATGCTCTCTAAGGGGTGTAAATACTAGAGTAGACAGAAATACTAAAGAAATTGAAAACGTAGATGCTAAGAGAGCATGATAATGATTATATACTACAGTTAATCACGTCGGCGCCGTGGCTTAGTTGGTTAAAGCGCCTGTCTAGTAAACAGGAGATCGGGAGTTCGAATCTCCCCGGTGCCTTAGGAAAACATTTTTACTATCTCTGCAAAGGAATGTTGACTTTTAGTTGCCTTTATGTTCGAGTTACCGCCAAAGCTACGTCACGGTTTAACTAGATTTCGTTCGAGGAAAAAATTCTGATTTTTCTCGATTGACTGAGATACTGACTCTTAAATATTAAGATTACTACAGATTACAGCTACGGATACGTCTTTCAATTTTTCTTGTGATCAGTTGAAAGTAATTTCTATAAAAAAGGAAACGGAGGACATACGAAAAGTAGGCATAGCACTTCATTGTATTCAAGAAGATTATGCCGTATATCAATAAAAATTCCAACAGAAAATTATGGAAGATTTTGACCGAAGTATATAAAGAGACAGGGACTCCGAATAGCCATGTGGGTAACGCGTTCGCCTCGGTGAAAACGGTTCCGTGTTCGATTCCCGGCGAGGGCTCACGTGCAAAATGACAATACATGTCGAAGCACTTTTCAAAAAAACAACTACCCTCTATTATGAAGATCCATTAATATATGGAGGCAAGATCGGTCTTGATTTATCCAACAAATATACCAGTCATTGATGCTCTAACTTACCTTCGTTATTAATCGTATTGAATATCTGTTAGCTATGTAGAATACTCATTAGTTTTCCTCCTGGTACATGTATGAGAATATTTATGACCGCAGCATATTGTTTAGGATACAAAGAGGGAAGAAATAATAGATTTCCTTACTAATATATGTCTAGCAGTTCCTCATTTCACGAAAGGTAAAATGGAATAGGATTCTCTAAGAGTTTCCATCTCACCAATTAGTAATGACTTTATTATATTCATGGCGAACGAACCATCCTACTGTATATGATACTTGGGATACAACAGAAAAAATAATTCGCCCAACGTGGGGCTCGAACCCACGACCCTGAGATTAAGAGTCTCATGCTCTACCGACTGAGCTAGCCGGGCTGTTGAAAATGTTGAGCTGCAAAAGTTACAAAATCTTTTTTTGAAAAAATTAACGTCTTCATTGAATTCAGAGTGATGACGCCACAGCTTATACTTAGTAAAGTGGTTGAAGTTTAGCCAAAAGTTTCTCTCTTCAAAAAGATCTATCCTATTCTCAAAAAAACAACTCCCTCTATCTGGTAATGCTCTACCGACTGAGCTAGCCGGGCAATTGACATGCTGAATGTAGCACTACTCTCAAAAAAGAAATTACTACGTAACAATAGCAAGCGTATTTGGATGAGACATGCATCTTTTAGATAATCTTATTTCTCAATTCCACACATTCACTTGAAGAATTTGTATAGTCTGCGAATAATTAAATACTATACGAAGTACTCTTCAGAATTGGGAGGAATTGAAATTTCTTTTGCAAAAATCATATTTTCGTTTTCATAAGTTGCAAATGCATTTAAAGGTCACTAGTCTCTTGATGACTCCAAAACGCTGAGACAATCAAGATCCGGAGGATATACCAGCCACTTACGAAACTCATCTTCGTGAGAAGTCGGCGAGAATGAAGATTTAGTCTGACAGCGATGTTACTTCGCTATAGTCGTACCCAATTTAGAGTTTGCTTGCAATGCATATACTTGAAACATAGCAATCTAAATTTCTAAAGGGGGGCCCTCGGGAACCCTCCTGTTTAGGGCCCCGCGGATCCTAAAGACGGCCCTGAATATAACTTCAACAAAATTAGCAATAAATAGCCAGTTATTAATATCTTATACCCTGGATGACCATATCGTGTACCATTCCAGATCATTTAGAAAATTAAACCCGAGCCTTACCTGTTCCTGATACCAATTGACGTCTATCAATAATAAAGCGGTCACTCTTCCTCCGCATACTCTCAATTTTCAACTCTTTATCTTCCGATAAAAACTTCGATCTATTTCATATACCTCTATAATCAATTGTAACGACGGTTGCAAGAGCCTGTTTTGGATCTCTGTAACGCTGATCTCTTAAATTTTGGTTATTGTTTTATTATTTATGTTATNCTTTAGGTAAATTTCTTATAAAAATTATAAGAACTAATTATCCCCGTGCACTTCTATGGAATAATTCATGAAATCAACATTCAACAATGGCCTTAGTCGTCAAGGGGATGGGTTGTTTATTTCCCAAACATTTTACGAAATTTACGTGTCTTTTATAAAAATCTTCGAAAGTTCGGATCAATATCATTATTTCACGACTAAAATAAGAATCTATGATCATTTTCCTTTCTTTTGACACTTCTCTTGATTTCGTAGGTCCATTGTTTCTTATTTAATTTTGTACCTCTGAAGGCAACGAAAACCTATTTTACGTACATTTCTTATGGAAAAGTATATTAACTGATTATCCCCGTGCATTTATATGGGATATCTCATGAAATCAATGCACAACAATTGCTTTGGTCGTCAAAGGAATGGGTTGTTCATTTCCCAAAAAAATAACGAATTTTCCGTCTATTTGATCAAAGTTCTCGCAATTTCGAAATTATATGAATGTTTCACGACTAAAATAAGATTTTACGATCATTTCCCTTTCTTTCGGCACTTGTCTCAATTTTGTAGGACTTTTGTTTCTAATTTAATTTTGTAAAAGAAACGACCTCTGCAAGTCATGAAAACGTAAGTTGCGTACATCTCTTATGGAAACGTATTTTGTGCTCCTGGGTTCGAACCCGGGCCTTTATAGAGATGAGTATAGTTTTCCTGGGGGCTTTAGCATCGTAGAAACACAATGCAGTTTGATTCAGATCTCTAAGTCAAGCCCTTTCTGAGATAAATAGGGGGACAGACAGACGGACGGACGGACAGACCTTTGCTTTATATATATATGATTTATTGATCAATTTTATTATCATTATTGTTGATCGTCAACCGTAATTGGCCTAATGCTCTATGTTGATGCATGATCAATAAATAAATAAATATTGCGTACCGTGGCTTCCCCTGCCACCTGCCGAAAGGTGGCTTGCAGGGTATTTATATATATGTAGATGAACCGTAAGCTTTAGGAGTGCCAAGTAACATCCGAGAATAAGATATCCTTCATATTTTGTATGCACTTTATATTGCGGAACATTTTTCATTCAATAAAAATTCATAGTGGAATCTTGTATGTACAAGAGTTCAATTAGAATTCAACTAATAAAGGCGTGGTTTAGAGTGCCACGAAGTTTGAGTCAACAAAAGTTTGTCGAGGAAGACAACAGGTAGGGAAGCACTGCTCTAGCGCCATCTAGAGGAGAAAATCCTAGAGGAGAGTTTGGAATCTAATACTACTAAGAAAAAGAGAAGAGTAATAGCTATCCGTTCTCCATATAATCTCACGAAATCTTTGTCGTCTGGTTTCGGAAATCGCGCTCGCTGAGTGCGGGAATCACAATATCGCGTATTTCGTCATGCAAATCTGTACTTAATAATTTCTGAACAGCTTGTGCCTTTACTCGGATCTTCTATCCTTAAGCCGAGGGAATACTACGCTACCAATGCATCTGCCACCCCAATATAACACTATCAACAGCCGTGAAAAAAAAAAAATCAGCCGTAAATTTCGCAAAGGTCGAAAATTTTATCCTCCACATAACGATTTCTACAGCACTATTTTCTCCTCGTGTCCGCCTCTTCCCTTACAAAATTTATGTCTCTCTCCTTCCTTTATCCCTCTTTCTCCATACATCTCTCCCATAATTACCACTCGATCTCTCCCATCCCTTCCATTAGCCTCCGACCCTCCCGTGGGCCCTCCACCACTTTACCACCCAACAGAAATCCTCAAACACCATCCACACCTACCCTACTCCTGAGCTGACAACCTCTCTCACAGAAATCCCTCTTTCACCCTTCCTAAGAGCCTTGGCCTGGCCCATTATTTCTCTGGAGGAAGTGACCACGCTGGGCCTCGAGATCCATCGGATTGCCGCTCTTGCGTGCGGGGACGAGCCTCTCCGGGAGCCGAACCTCAAAAACAAGTATTTTTAGAAAGCCGAAGGGTTGGCGGGAGGTGCGCTTGCAAAGGGGCGGTGGGGGGCAGGAGAAGTGGGACGCAGCGATCCCGATTAACCGGCGACCCTCGGGCGGATACTCCAACGGCTGGTTGATGCGAAAAATATGCCATGTAATGACCAGATGGTTCACGTTGAGAAATCGTGATGGTGCTAAACCTTGCCTAATGATGGAAAAGAAATATCTCGTGCACTTCCATAGACTTTGAACTGTTTCCCTAGCGACCTAGCATCATCTGGCACAGTTGTTTTGCTATTCATCAATATATAAAGAAAATAATCGCATAATTGCTGTACCGCAGTCAACATTCTATGTTCTTGACCAATTTCCAGTTCTTCGCTTTAGAATTCGTTTGGTGATAATCTGATATGGACATCCAAACCATAGGTATTGAACGTGGCGTTAGCATAAGCTATTATATACCCCCTGCCATATGCTCTACGGCGGTTCGCGGGGTATTAATGTTAATGTATAGACTCGCAGTAATAGTAGTTTCGTCGAAAGTGCTTCAACAGCTTAGACAAGTTCGCACGTGGGCCTCCACCGGGAATCGAACCCGAGATCGCTTTCACCGAAGTCAAACGTGTTCCTCTCTTTCTTTGGGAGCCCTCTCTAAGTCTAACTAAGGTAAACTTAGGTTTGCTTCGTATTTCATATGAAAAGTAATAGCCATTACGTTAAAAAATTGCGACAATATTTTCCGAGACAGTCAATGTTGTTACAATCGTCTTTGCTCTCATTCATATCCCGCATGATTTCATTTAATAATTAATCAAAAACTCAAAATTTTTAAGGAAAGAGATAATGTCAGCAAATGAAACGAAAACTAAACTCAACGTGTATTTTTCGTAGAAATCAATTACATAGAAACAAAGATATAAATATAGATTAACAAAAATGCAGGAGGGTAATATTACTCTTAAACAAGCAATTCGTGAAGTAATAATCTTAAAATCACCCGAGAAATAAATGCTACGAGTCGAAGTCGAAGACCTTGCGTACATCGACCTCTAATCCTTGCGTTGGTATGCGAGCTTATCGGTCGAGCTTCACTCGATATTAAATATAAATATAGCATTGCATAATGCCGTATAAATAGCCTTGATAACCTTGCTAGGATAAATTATATATATTTGACACATAAGCGAACAACTTCTATATATAAATTCTCCTCTTTTCTTAACCCAAAACGTGCTGTCACTCAATTGTTTGAACTCGTGACGTTCAATTACATTGCATTTACACTTACATAAGTACCTACCCCGCAGGTCGCCATGGGTTATGGCAGAGGGTGTGAAATCACCGAACCTTCTAATAAGCTACCTGGTTGGTATTCCTAATATTATCAGGAAAAAGAGATCAATATTAGCAATCCGTTTTCGATGAAATCTCTTTGTCGTCCGGTCTCGAAAATCGCTCTCGCTGATTATGGGAATCACGATATCGAGTATTCCGTCGTGCAAATCAGCACTTAAAAATTTTCATTAATTTCCCTTATTTTATCTTTGCATTAAGTTGTTCAATTGCTACCTTTACACTGATCTTTTTTACAACAGTATAATATGTATTTCGCGATGTTCTTTCTCCGTTAATTTTTTATGAAAATTACCTTACAGTTGTTATGTCTATGAAATAATGTGTATATAACATTCTGTTTGCTTTTCATCTGTGATTTAACCTGTCTTTCCCTTTAAACTTCGTTAAGAATCAGTAGATTTCGCATTTTTTTCCTCCCCTTCTTGTGAGTGTTTCCCTCCTCTAGTGTACTTTTCCCTAAGTGCTAACTTCGGTTTTTAAATCCACAAGGTAGTTTTCTTCTCTGCACGTTTTTCAAGCTTTCTCTTTTAAATTTCATACGACGAACGGTTAGATGAAAGAAGAGACTCAGAGTCTCAATCTCGCCCGAATAAAGTCCCATTATTATAATCATAAAATTTTAAATACATCCTGACAAAATTTGATGCAAGCATGGCCTTCTCTGATCCCAGGGTTTCAATTTGGTAACATTTTCATTTTCAATGTGTAAAAAAAAAAACCGGTAGGCCCCGGGGAGATTCGAACTCCCGATCTCCTGTTTACTAGACAGGCGCTTTAACCAACTAAGCCACGGCGCCGATACCGTGTTGATGTTTCAGCACATAACCATGGTCTTAAAACGCCTGGCCGCACTAAACGCTTGCGGCCTTCTTGGACATTCAGTGCGACCTTCTCTCTTCTGAATATCTGTACGCGTTCAAGTAACTGTGTTCCAACGTCTTCATTAGGTCAAGTAAATTTCAAATCAAAATACTAAGATTTCTTGGGCAGTTGAATTCAAATTCCTCCGTTCAACACCTATGTATGTATGCATGTACTATTGAAAATACCACACTCAAATGTGGCACGATGGTTTCATAAGCAGCCTAATGGTGTGTAAGGCGGCCTAGAGGTACATACATTTGGCCTCCCGTTGAAAAGAGATCCCCTATCCGCAATATTAAATAAAAGTCTTACTTTTTTTTTACTGATTACTTTCCAAGAAGTCACGCCTTCCTACATCCATTGCATAATTTTACCTTATGTTTTCAGACGTAAATTTAAGGAAACTTGCTTGCTATAAAACTTAAGCTAGAAAAAACAAAGGCGTGGCAGCTAGATTAAGACTTAAGTGGCAATAGGAAAACTCTATCTTGCTCACGTGGAATGGAATACTCACATTAGTAAAGCGTTCGACTTCGGTGTAAACGATTCCGGCTTCGATTGCCGGTGGAGACTTACGTGCGATATCACCTTACCTGACGAGGTAGTTTAAACAATATCACTATACAATTGATTTTATAACAGGTTTAAAAACACTCCCTGAGCCGAACAACGGCAGGTGGAACTCAGTTTAGAGACTAACGGGAAGTTCCGGATTACCGATTTCTAGGAATCACCCTATGCGCATTTCGGAATCAATGTCTTCGTTCTCAATGAGTCCATTCATTCATTTCCAGTCGTGGAACCCTTAAAAATGGAGACATTGCTTCCGAAATGCGCATAGGGTTGTTTCCTGAGATATGTTATACTGAACTTCCCGTTTGCCTCCAGACGTGAGTTCCATCTGCCGAAATGCGTCTTACGGGTTTTTTTTAAACCTCTAATTAATTAACAGCCGTGTTCCAATTCTCTTTTCTTTCAATTGATTTTATGCTAAATAAATCTTTTATTTGCAAATTGGATACAAGTAATACCTTTTGCCGCTGGTTAAGAAAAATTTATAAAACGAGAACTACGGAGAGCTCAAAGACGGAAATGAGGCTTACTAGGCAAGATGAGGAGTGAGGTAGTTTGACCTTGCTTTCCTAACTGAGGCATAATGCTGTATGCAGAACAAACACACGTTAGTGAAGCACAACGACTCTATGAGTAACACTTTTTGTAACATTGCATATGGAGAAATGAGGCTTATTAGGCTAGATGAGGAGTGAGGTAGTTTGCTTTCCTCACTGAGCCAGAATGCTATAAGCAGAACATGCTCACATTAGTGAACCACAATGACTGTTCATAACATTGATAAGGAGAAACCATAATTAATGCTATTGTTCAGCATAACTCATACCTCAGTAGCTTTCATATCAACACAGCCATGAACAAGACTGAGACAAAAGTATATAAAAGATACATTTTTCTTTAAACCGTTCCAAAGACAATTGATATGTACGTCATTCATCAAGATACGGTAGCCGGACCAACATCGCAAATTAACATAAAATATTAAAAGTTACATAAACCGTATTTCTTTCCATTACTATCAATTAAAGTTTTACACATCTCTACTGGCATTTACATTTACTCTATTACTTCCGTTTTTAATCCGCCTCAAATGCTTCGTCTTTAAGTTGGGATAGAAATTTAGGGAAGATAGAAGTTTTTAAAGCGTATTTCTTTTCAATGTCTATTTATAGTTATCCTGAGAGGCAGACGCCTTCCATCAAGGCGATATTCGAAACCGCGATCTCTTCGCCTGGAATTGAAGGCTTGCAAACCACTATAGTATAAATATAAACACGTATATGAATGCGGGTGTCATCTGTCAGTTGGTGTTAAAAATAAATCATTGTAGCATCCATCCCTTTACAAGTGATTAAAATATTAATAATCTACAAATTATTAATAATATACAAATAACTGATATGGTCATTGTTAAAGGTGACAAATAGCTCTTAGTCCTTGTCGTTGTCATTGTTGAAGGTGGCTGTTAAAAATATCATTGACATTTAAGCCCTGCAAACCGCCAATGGCGTGTGGCAGGGGATATAAAACACCTATATCCCTAAATATCCTGGATAGCTATTAGCTTCTCTAATACTTCGCGGGAAAAATGACCAAAAATATCTATCCGTCCTGGCGACTATTTCCCTGTATCGCTTAAACAATATCAAACAATGTTCAACAATGAATTATTCGATGTAAAGGCATGGAGGTGGACATTTTTCGAAACAACTTACTACCTGGTCGCGAATGGCTTCCTATAATTATGATTTTAATATCCCTGTTGCAAATCGTTGAATAATCAACGAATAATCGCAAACAAAACGTATTTCACAGAGACGGACAAAAATGAAAGAGAGGGTGGCTGGAAACCCATTAAAACGTGTCCTTATCGCTGCTCAAGCGTAACTTCTAAAATGAAAGGAAATTATGTTCGTTTTCTACACTCGATAATCCGTGAAATACCCCGAACAGTCCGAAAATCTATACGTAGAAGTAGTCGACTCAGTTGAATATCACGAAATCAATATTACAAAGAACTTAAACTGGAGCACACATATACGAAAAATCTGCGATAAAACAACCAAAAGGCTCGGTTTTATAAAGCGCTTTTGTAGGTAAATGGGATAAAAGGTTAGGGAGCGATGCTATTTCACGTTAGTTAGACCCCTTTTGGAATATGCGGCTAGTATATGAGATCCAGCGTATGAAACGAATACCACCAAACTCTAGCAAGTTCAGCGCAAGGAGATACAATTTGTTAAAAAGTTAATTCCATTTTTTTTAAATCCAGCATTTCGTATATGCTCTCAGACGCGGGTTGGGAATCCTTGAAAGGAAGGAGATTTGAAACTAGGCTGCGATTGCTTAATTAAATCAGAGAAAGCACATTTGAGGAAGAAGTAATTGGTATCATGCGACCCCCTTCTGCTACTTCGGCCGATCCGACAATGAGCGTAAAATAAGAGAAATAAATGCGAGGACAAGTCGCTTTAGATACTCATTCTTTCTTCGAATGATACATGATAACAATAAGCTAAAGAACGAACGCTTGGTGTTTACACCCCCTGCCACACGCCGGAAGGCTGCTTGCACGGTATTTATGTAGATGTATTTGTGTTGATGCTGATCATGCTATGCTGTGCGCCAAAGAGAAATTGTTAAGGATGATTTGAATGGTGGTAGATAGGAAGCCGTACGGTGTAACTATACTTACTATGAATACTATGATTGGTTTAGTTATTCTATATTCAAACGTCTCAGATCTCCCAAAATCTCTCCACCTTTTCACGTGTCTCATCCGAAGGCTCACCTCCTTCAACTACCACGCTTCTATCTCCAAAAGATCTATGTTCTTCCTTTCCCCTCATACATTTCACTCATACACCCCTTTCCTCACTAACATTCTCCATTTACCCTTTTTTACCAAAGCCCACATTCATTTCTATATTTAATAACACCTATCAGGTCTTCCCGGATAGCCAAGTGGGCAGTGCGCTCCCGTTTGGGTGAAAGCAGTCCCCGGTTCGATTCCCGAAAGGAATCGCCACATGCACGAAGTGGCCTAAGTTGTCAAAGCAATACATATTACCCTTTATATATAATAACAATAATTTTAGCAACACTACTTTTAAGTACTTACTGTTATACTTTCTACTAGTGGTATACTTTTAAATACTACGATAACACCTATCGTTTGGTTAATTAAAAATTCGCTCCCTTGTCATGTTAGTTTTAAACATAATTGTTTCTTTTCTTCTTTAATTTGTTATTTATTTGCTTTCTGATGTTTTATATTGTAACATGTATCTTGCCGACTATGCCTGATGTTGGATCCGATAATGAA
This sequence comes from Ladona fulva, assembly GCA_000376725.2. Lineage (NCBI taxonomy): Eukaryota > Metazoa > Arthropoda > Insecta > Odonata > Libellulidae > Ladona > Ladona fulva. Next base: position 136,481 of record KZ309143.1, on the reverse strand, counting down.
CGAATAGTTTTATTACAATAATAGGCGAGCGAGTGTGTTTGTATACCTTTCAAGGTCCAAACAAATTTTTCCGTTAAAGTTATCAAGGCTAGCAAAGAAAATTGAATGAAATCCCCCAGGAAAGAACAATCTACAAAGCCGCGTAGAATTGATTACATGCCCGCCTGGAGCCAACGGGTGGGACGCCCCTGCTTTAGTTCAACCGCCCGAAAAATGGAAGATTTTGGTTCTATTCCCAGTCACGCATTATGTTTCATTTCATTTTACCCTTGTTTTCATTAAGGACAGATTTGAAGCCCACGGTGATTTAATTTTAACGAGGGATGGATAAAGCTTAAATTTCTTTTTTGAAGGTCATCCATGGCAATCAGGATTTCATAAATTGTTCTCAGTTTTGAACGACAAATAGCAATTATGTACTAAAGGAACTGACATTTTTCTTATCTATTCCGAATTCGGCGTTCAAAATTCACCCAGGAAACCGCTTTGTATCGAAAAGTAATGGAAATATAAATCCGCATTCACTATTCAAAGTAAATGATGATATTACGATTTTACGGCTACCGGTACTCAAATTTCATCGGTTACCCGGGTAGCTGCGTCACAACCGGTTCTCGAATTTCATCAGTTACCTGGGAAACCGCATTTGGTATCGAAAAATAAAGGTCAATAAATCCAACGTATTTTTCTTCGTATGCTAAACGTCTCCGTTCAGTATTTACTAAAGTAATTGAAAATAATGCAATTGTACGACAACCGGTACTCGAATTTTTCCGGTTACCCGGGAAACTGTATTGTATTGAAAACTAAAGGTAAACTAATCTACGGTGTTTTTTTATGATAAACGTCCCCGATCATTATATACTAAAGTAAATGAAAACATTGCGTTCTTACGGCATCCGGTACTCGAATGTCATCGGTTACCAGGGTAACCGCACGACAAACGGTTCTCGAAATTTATCGGTTTCCCGGGAAACCGCATTTTGCATAGAAAAATAAAGTTCATTAAATCCAACGTCCTTTATTTCGTGTGCTAAACATCCCCGTCAATTATTTACTAAGGTAATTGAAAAAACTGAGTTTTTACGACAACCGGTGCTCGAATTTAATCGGTTACCCGGGTAACTGCATGACAATCGGTTCTCGAATTTCCTCGGTTTTCAGGGAAACCGCATTTCGCATCGAAAAATTAAGGCCAATAAATCCACCGTGTTTTGTTTCGCACGTTTAAAATCCCCGCACTACGGCGACTGCAGTACCACTAGATGATTGAAGTCTTGGAAAAACTCTCGGAGGGGTGGGGTGGGGGAGATGGAGATGAGCCGTAGAGAACGAGAGTGACTCTAACGAAATCCCGACACATCGATTCCAGCTCGGGCGGGTGCATCTTTTAAAGGAGATGTTCCCAAAGATGATAAGCGCCAGATTCTCGCTCCGGCGGGAGGCTGCGGGTTGAGTCACAGACTATTGAACGTGGTAAGATGCTCGTAAATGTGGGTTACGCTGTAGTGAGGGAAAGGCGATTGGTTAAAGCGAAATTTATGTTAGCGTTTCAATATATAAAGAAAATACAGTTTCGTTAGAAGCAGTTCCTGGTACCGCTAATGTGGATTAATCTAAATCGAATGAAACATAAAGATATGATAAATATGTGTACTACAGGCGTAACAGTATGTGCCCGGCTAGCTCAGTCGGTAGAGCATGAGACTCTTAATCTCAGGGTCGTGGGTTCGAGCCCCACGTTGGGCGATAATTTTTGTGAATCGGATAAAATAGGAGATGGTACCGAATTGGTATACATTTTTGGCTAAGCTTGAGTCACTTTTTAAAGTATAAGCTGTCACGTCATCAATCTAAATTCAATAGGCACTACTTATAATCAGGTATTGACACCAGACCCTCTCATTGGAAATTTAGAAAACTGCGAATCAATTTCTGCATCCAATACTGGAAAGTTGCAATCGTAAAGTTGTGGGACTGTTTATAGTAGTAGTATTGTTTATTTAGCCCGTATGGGCCCCCACCGGGAATCGAACCCGGGACCACTTCCACCAAAGACGTACGCGCAACTTTTTTTTTGCTATCCGGCAACTCTAGTACAACTCATCTCAAAGCACTCTGGAGTTATCTTTTCTTAAACTTGCATTGATTTTGCTATCGTCAATATCTGTGGGAGCAACGATATCTCATTTGATAACATGATTGTGATTTACAAATATCCAAGAGGGAGGGGACTACAACATTTCGACAAGGTTAATGATAAGTAAATTGGATCATCGACCTAATATTACGCGAACTTCAGCATTTGAGAGGTTGTCGGATGAGATCAGTTGCGAATGTCGAAGGGTTGGTTGAAACCAGGGGCGTAGTCAGGATTTCTCTCTGTGAGGGGAGTTTAGAGCCATGGAGTAAACACTGCATTGCCTACAATTCAGGGCCGGGAATACTTCTCCCACAATCTAATGAAAATATAAACTGATTTATTGTAATATGTATACCCGGAGTATCTCCAGCTGTTTTTTACATGGTATAATTACAGGGCATATTGCACGCTTTAGTTTACTGTTGATTTTATTTGGCTAGCCTTAAGAGATCATTCTTACAATTAACCTTCCCCAAGTCACCAACACAAACATGCCCAATTCAGGATTCGAACCCAGTCCCCGGCGTTGCCATGGTAACACAGTAACCACTACCCCACCAATGCCGTCCGGATATATCTAGTGTGGCATATTCGCCGTTAATTGAAAAGAATTAGGGTCTAATATTGCAGTCACCCGAATGCATGTGTATGGGATATTACCCTAAGGTAAGTTGGCAAATTTCTACATCCAACCCTGCTGGAACAAGATTCTAAAAAACACTACTGTGTTGATTAGCTTATCAAAATACTTGAACCTCTCCTACTAGCAGTATGTAAATGTATCGACTTTGGATGAATGACATCCTGCAATTTCGATAAACATATCTACTTCGAATCATAAACATCTCTACATCTAGATCTACATAAGTACCCTGCAAGCCGCCTTTCGGTGTGAGGCAGGGGATGCAAGCACCATGACTCTACTTCACAAATCGATTACTTTCGTAAATCGTTCGCGGAAATAATGAATTTTTGAAACGACTTGTTCTAGCATATATTCATCTCCCCGACACTTCCAGCAATCTATAATATTGAACACGGAACGTTTTTTCTGTGATTTCCATACTAGGTTCCACAAAGTATCCTCTGAAATCTTTTACACGTAGGCCTCGTTGAATGGAAACAGAACTGCGAGATATAGCGGATTAATAGCCAAATTGGCTACACATGGAAGCACTGAATACATGAAAGCTTTTAATGTGGATCCATCACATTCAAGGCGGCAGATTGCTACCGAACTGATTTCTCTTTCAATGGAGAGCGGGAGATAAAATCTGAATATCGGAGAAAATGTGGAGTCGGTTAATTGAAAATTGGACTCCATATCTATATGCTGGGACCGTCTGAATGGTGCCCAATCGATAATTCGGAAAGTGCCCTGGAGCAGTGGTAGTCCGTATGGATTTCCAATTTCCCGCGTTCCAATAATTATCTCTGCCATCTTTCTTTTTTTTACGTCATGGCACTTGCTGAGTAATGATTGTAACTTTCGTTAAGACGAAGGAAAGTATCGGATGTGCCATTCTTCATTGCCGTCGCAATGAAGTCGCCTATAAACAAAAGAGTTCCCCTATTCTGATGGTCGACTTCTTTTGTTTACTAACTTTTCATGATTCGATCGTTCCCCTTACCTTTACATTACACTCCGTAGTTAACACATCTTTGGTTGTTTACTATAAATATAAAACCTCCTATATATAAAATAAAATAATTTTTTCATCATATATAAAATAATTTTTCATTCGGACTTATCTAACGCAATATCTTCAATTATAAGACAATCGATAAACCTTTTCGGCCTTTACTTGTTAGTTTTCAGGTTCAATACGACATCTATATTACATATTTCAGTTTCTTTTCTTTTTTTTTAATTACACCACGCCACTGGATCAATTTAACATGAGTAAGTATTATATGCCTGCCTGGAAAGAGTGAGACCGGGGTTTGTGCCCCGGTCTTGTGGAAATTGTTCACTTATACTTCTATATAAATAGCCCATATGACGCCTTTTGGTATGTGGCAGAGGTAAACGCCAAGCGTTCGAGTTACCTCTTTAGCTTATTGTTGTCGCAGGTGGTTCGCGGAAACGATGAGTTCCTAAAACGACTAACGCATCCATTTCTTTTATGTTACGCTAATTGTCGCATCTTCAGAAGCAGCAACCCTTCTTTTCCTGACTTAAACGGTTTGTTTTTTCTTTTAAACGATAAGAAACAAATATCAAAGCGTTTCATTCCTGGAAAGCAATGCTATCCCTTTCCTAGACAGCTATAGTGATAAGAAAACACAAGAAATTAGTTTCTAATAATTATTAACGTAAGGACAGCTATGGGGGTAACGCGTTCGATTTTGATGAAAGCGGTCCCGGTTCATTTCCCGGTAAGAGCCCACAAGTGCGATATGACGTCAGCTGTCGTGGCACTTTTAACAATAATACTAATATTAATTACGGAATGAAGACAAAGCTTGTTATTAAATTAATTTCAGCCAAATAAAGGCAGATGTGGACAATAAACTATATATTACACTTGTCAGATTCAGGCAATAAACCATATACATATTATACTTATACAATATATAGTAGCCTCAACATCGGTCTGTATAATGCCAGTTAAGATAATTGAAGTTGATTAAATAATGTATATATCTACGAATTTAGCTCTGTATAACGTACTTATGTGCTCCTTGGCTAGTTTTGTATTTTTGATTGGTTTTGTGATTTAGATCCCCTTTTCTTGCTTTGTATTCTGATACCTAAGTTCATGTATGTTTTAATCACTGTATGACATCGGCCACTGCCACCAGGTTATTGCCTATCTGCATTGTGAATTTATTAATAATAATAATATGACTTATTTTTCACACAGTAGCATTTATTACGCTAAAGAAAAAAAGATATTAGAGAGCCTCGACTAAGAATGATACATATTTTGAGTATTTAAGCTGTACTTATTTTATGTTTGATGGCAAATTCTAGTAATTTAACTTAATGTAAGCTTCTTAAACAACGGCGCCGTGGCTTAGTTGGTTAAAGCACCTGTCTAGTAAACAGGAGATCGGGAGTTCGAATCTCCCCGGTGCCTTGGGCGAATATTTATTACCCCTGCAAAATAAAAGTGACCTTTATTTCCTATAAACGTTTACGTTCGAGTTACCGCCGACGCTACGTCTTTATTTCACTGAATTTCGCTCAAGGAGAAAACTTCTCAAGATTTTTCTCAAGGTTTAATAGAGTGATATACCGTTCTTTAAACATTAATAATGACCACAAACTAACCTCGGCGCCGTGGAATTTTGATTTTTCTAATAGTTTTATTGACTAATACACCGATTCTTAAACATTATGGTTATCACAAATTACAGCTACAGATACGTCTTTCGATCCTTCTTGAGAAAAAAGGCAGTTGAAAGTAATTTTTTTGAAAAAAAGGCAACGAAGGACGAAGTTAAAGTAGGAACATAAGTTCACTGTAGCGAAGAATATATTCCGTATGTAAATGAAAATTCCAACAGAAAATTACGGAAGATTTTGACCGAAGTATATAAAGAGACAGGGACTCCGGATAGCCATGTGGGTAACGCGTTCGTCTTCGGTGAAAGCGATTCCGTGTTCGATTCCCGTTGGGGGCTAACGTAAGAAATGATATTAGCTGTCGAAGAACTTTATAAAAAAAAACAACTACTACCACGAAGATCCATTAATATATGGAGGCAAGATCGATCTTGATTTATCCAACAAATTTACCAGCCATTGATGCTCTAACTTACCTTCGTTTTTAATAGTATTGAATCTCTGTTAGCTATGTAGAATACTCATTAGTTTTCCTCTTGGTACATGTATGAGAATATTTATGACCGCAGCATATTGCTTACTAATATTTGTCTAGCAGTGAAGTCTTCTAGGGTTCTCCACTAGGTTAGATGCTTGGTAGCCGACGTTTTGAAGGCTGACTCAGCCATCGTCCTCAGGGCGTTGAGTGAAACGTCGGCTACCAAGCATCTAACCTGGTGGAGAACCCTAGAAGACTTCACTCATAGCATTCGCCAGGAAAACCTGAAATCTTTCATCTGTCTAGCAGTTCCTCATTTCATGAAAGGTAAAATGGAATAGGATTTCCTTAAGTCTATATGTGACCATTATGACTTAATAATAGCGAATGAACCATCAACCTGAATATAATAGCATGGCCTTAACAAAGACAAAATAATTCGCCCAACGTGGCGCTCGAACCCACGACCCTGAGATTAAGAGTCTCATGCTCTACCGACTGAGCTAGCCGGGCAGTTGAAATTAATGAGCTGCAAAAGTTACAAAATCTTTTTTGAAAAAATTAACGTCTTCATTGAATTCAGAGTGATGACGCGACAGCTTATACTTATCAGAGTTAGATAAAAGCTTCAAATAGCCGTTGTTTGCGAGGAAAACTAACCGTTGAAGAATTCCCACCAGCGGGGGTTGGGGTTCTCCGTGGTCGCGCTTAGCAAGTATTGTTCTCGATACGTATTTCGACAACTAAGTTGCCATCTTCGGGACACGCAACAGCCGTGTTCCTTTTCCTTATAGAGCTTATACTTAGTAAAGTGGTTGAAGTTTAGCCAAAAATTTCTCTCTTCAAAAAGACCTCCTATTCTTAACGATTCGAAGAACGTTTTAAAAACAACTACTAGGTACCCTTAAGATCCATTAATATGTGGTGGTAAGATCTCTCTTGATTTATCTAACTAAAATACTAGCCGTTGATGCTCCAACATACATTTTTAATACGCAGTATCAAAGCTTAACTTAACGGCCTTAAGAAATTTTTTCCTCGGTAACGTCGTTGGAGCATGCTTACCTGACGACAGGCCCTGACAAATTCTCATGCAGTTATAGCAAAATTGTAATTCTCCTTGACAACGAATTGTCTTTACATACTTGTGTACTAGGTTGGATAAATAAATGTATTAATGTTATTATGCTGTTATATGTTGATTGCATCTCTCCATAGCAACGACTTGTCCGATATCTACCTGTGTACGTGTTTGGACAAATAATAAACAACAGAGTTTAAGAGTCTATTGACGGCGTTGAATATTTTCATAATCAATATTCTGAGGAGGAGCGTTTTGTGCCAACCTAGCAACACTTGTGCCTGAGTCAGTGGATTGTTGTGGTCGTAATTATTCTACGATAATCTTCTTCAATAACTGCTCAACCGTAAGATTTCTGGTGGTGTTCACCAAAGATAAGATGAGAACGTGAAGTGTGACAGGAAGCATGTGACATGCTACAACAAATCAATAAATGTTTGAGAAACAAAATGTGAAATACAGGATAAAAAGGAATCAAAATTAGCGCAAAATATGGGATGTAAAATAGGTATATAATGACCTAGACGGCATGCGAAAAATTTAGGCGAATGGAATGGAGGAATCAGGAAGCAAATCCTATTAACCTTGGCCTCAACTTCGGCATGATATTTTGGTTTCAGGTTGTAAAAAAAGGAAGGAATGACAATTCCATCAGGATTTAATGAATATTAGACCCAAGTACCCTTATTTTGCATGAGTTACATCTGATGTTGTAGCTACATGATGATATATGTCGTTTTTTACGAAAACATGTTCAACGATTCAAAAACGTTTTCGGTCGTTTGGTTAAGACTGTTTACAGAATAGTGTGAACCGTTAAATGATAGAAATCGATTCCTTTCCGTACAAGTAAAGTGGCGCCGTGGCTTAGTTGGTTAAAGCGCCTGTCTAGTAAACAGGAGATCGGGAGTTCGAATCTCCCCGGTGCCTCGTGGAAGATTTTTGTCATCATCTAAGAAGAGTGGTTTTTTTAGCTTTAAGCTTTAGACCGACTTTTTTTCCCTACGAGATCTAGGTTTCGTTAAATCATTTATGAAGATGAGCCTTAAGGACTCGTTCAACGCGAAATTTTTAGGCAACCTTTGTGCACGAGTGTACGCCGGTAAGGGTTACGGAAAATAGTTAACGACAGAGTTATGGAAAGATAACAAATTAACAAATATGTCCCTAAAGAAGCAATGAGAAAGCTAAGTAATTACTCTGATCTTAACGAAATAAATTTTTTCAATAATTAGTTAGTTATGTAAGTTTCTTTATCCTAACAGTCGAGCATTTTGTATCTTAAACTGTAATAGTGGACTTTGATGTTTAATTTTAATTGCTTTGTAATAGTGTGGGTAATTTTGTATTATTATTATTTTTTTTTTTTTGTTTTATAAGTGTTTATTATATTGTATTAATCGTAGGTATCAATTACTTGTATTTTCTTTTATATTTATGACGTACTGCCTTCGGGAGGTTTTGGGGGGTTTCCCTCCCGACTTGGGTGAATACCACGCAGGGTATTGTATTTCCTTCTCCCCCTGAAAAGATGACTACCACCTGGCCTGGAGCCTATCTGCAGTCCAATCGTGCAAATAAATAAATGGAACGAATATATTCTGAGATTTGTGGAAATCTACATCATCTACACTGATGTCCTTGAAATCCCCCAATCGATCTGTGGCACCGGGAATTAAATTATTAGTTATGAATTCTCAGAAGGTTTCATTCGCCTGCATAATGCCACTGGAATGAATTTTGGAATTATGAAATTGAAGAAAGCATTAAATTTAGTACACTTATTTTATGGTGGGAAGGAAGCCATTCTTGTAAATATTGCTGCACTGCGAGATGAGTCATTTCCCGATAGGCCTTGTGGAATGACGTGAACTTCGTTTAAGTGAATTTATTTACGGCTTTACACAAGGTACCATGGTAAGGTAACCATTGTGTGGTAACCATGGTGTGGTAACCATGTGTGGTAACGATGGTGTGGTAACCATGTGTGGTAACGATGGTGTGGTAACCATGTGTGGTAACGATGGTGTGGTAACCATGGTGTTTGTTACTTCACAGGTGACTAGCAGCCATTAAATAAATTCATTGTAGAGTAATGAAACACATCTGGTGGTTACACAACATATTACATATTTGTATAAAAATTGAAGAAAACGGGCTTAGTTACTCAGTACCCGAGGAAATACGATACTAAAATAATTGTAAAAACAAATACCAGTGAACAGAAATTAGTCAAGATGAATTTTGATGTAACATAAAGAACGTGGCGCCGTGGCTTAGTTGGTTAAAGCGCCTGTCTAGTAAACAGGAGATCGGGAGTTCGAATCTCCCCGGGGCCTTGAAAATTTTTTTCCTCGGCAATATCGATGGCGCGTACTTTCCTGATGACAGGCTGTGACAAATTCTCACACAGTTTCAGCATTATTGTAGTTATCCATGACGATGTATTGTCCTATAAAAACATATGTGCGTCCATTGATAAACGAATTTATAATTATTATACTGATGCGGCTATAATTTTAATGTAGCTCTCAATTACGAATTGTCCTACATATACTTGTGTGCGTAATTGGACCAATAAATTCATTATTTCTTATGCAGTTACAGTATTGTTGTATCTCTCCATGACAACGACTTGTCCTATAAATACTTTGTCCTTGGTTGGATAAATAAATTTATTATGCATTATAAATAAAAAGTAGAGTTTAAGAGTCTATTGACGACGTTGAATGATTTTATTATCGCATGTTAGTGTCGCTACCAGACTTATAACCTCACTGCGACAAAAATAATTGATAACAATAATTAACTATCGACAAAAAATACAAACCAACGTGCATACAGACAGCATTAATTTATTAGGTATCCAGGTTGGCGCGAAAAAAAAAGTACGAAAACAGCGATTACCGACAGAATTTCGAAAACGCCTTTTTCTGCAAACTAAAACACCGCGGTGTCGTCATTTTCGTTCAACTCGTTCCAATTTCACAAACACATTCCTCGCCCGAGGTGTTTTTAATTTACCGAGATTCCATTCGAAGGTCCATCCCGCTTAACGTCCGATGCAGCCTCCGTTCTCAAACACGCACGCCTTTTAATAAAACCCGTTCATACCCGCGAAAAAAATTAACCCCGCGCTATACATACATACATACACTCCTCTAGGGGTGCACACCCAATCATTTCTCTCTCGACGAAATCGGTCGAAAAAAAAATCCGGAAAGGTTAATTCCAATCCTGGCCGCATGAAGGAAGAGGCGCCACCGTCTATGTTTATACCGTTTACGGGCACAAAGAGTCGGTCGGAGTGAATCATGGTTCTCTATATCCCCTGCCATTACGTTCCTTTGTCCAACCGCTCCTTCTGTATATCCCTTTGTAATGGGATTGCATGACCGCATCCTAGCGCGCTCTCGGCTATTAAATAATCCCGATGTCAGCTCGAGGGAACAAGTCGTTCTGTTTTCTTTCTCGGCTCAATGCGCTTTGACGGAAGCCTCCGTAACTTTTCTCGTTAATGACGAGGTGCCCAATAACGACGTGCTTTTGAACGTTAACGCACTGCGTACCTACTCAGTTGCCTTCATTACCGAGTTTGATGAAAACAGGCCGAAGGCAAGTAAATTCTAGCTACCCGTGATGTGAGCATTTTATGTACAGAAAAGTGTTACATTTGCGCAGTGTTGAAAGCTAGGGTACGCCTCTGTCGTCTTTAGAATGGCGCGGGTTCGAACGCGAATAGGTAAGTGGTGAGTTTTAAGCTCGGTTTTATAAAGCGTATTGTAGGTAGATGCGATGAAAAAGTTATAGAGCGATGCTATTTCACGTTAGTTAGGCCCCATCTGGAATATGCGGCGAGTATATGGGATCCAGCGGATGAAACGAACTCTCGCGAACTCGAGAAAGTGCAGCGTAAGGCGATACGTTTTGTTAAAAAGTGCTACGATAGAGAAGCAAGTGTAACGCAAATGCTCACAGACGCAGGTTGGGAATCCTTGAAAGAAAGGAGATTAGAAGCTAGGCTGCGATTGTTAGATAAATTCAGAGGAAATACATTTTCGGATGACGTAATTGATATTATGCGACCCCCCTGCTACTTTGCCAGATCCGACAGTGAGCGTAAAATAAGAGAAATAGACGCGAGGACAAGTCGTTTTAGAGACTCTTTTTTTCCGCGAACGATACGCGATAGTAATAAATTAAAGAAGTAATTCTACTCTTGGTGTTTACACCCCCTGCCACACGCCGGAAGGCGGCTTGCAGGGTACTTATGTAGATGTAGATGTGTGTTTCTGTAAGATTACATACGATTTTCCGTTTCCCCGAAGTGAAAGGTTTCACTTTTTCGTTCACTAAGATACGTAAATCGTAACGAATTTGCATCGCCTTTAGTTCACTCGACGGCCAAAGCTGTAATCCATCCAATTCTTGCGGTGTTTTCGAATTTTACGGCCGAAAAACGTCATCAATCAGTCGTTTATTTAGAAATCAATGGGATGTTTGTTTCACTTATCGACGGTCACTGTGGCAACTGTCATTCGGCGAACGATGTAAATAAACTCTGGATTCGTTTGGAAGTGCAGGAAGAACTGTTGTAGTGGCAACCAAACTTTTATCGATATCAACGTGAAAATTTAAACATTTCGCTTCGTAAATGTTGGAATTTGATGCATTTTATTGAATGTTTTATTAAAGACTATGTAACAAAAGTCCCCTATATATAAAAGCACATATGCGGCCGCTTTTGAGGTAATAACCTCATAATCTTGCATCACGGAGCTTGTAGGAGACGAAGTTCCTCATAGTGGTTCGAAAAAGGTTATTTTTGCATCTAATTGTTTCACGGAGGAGCTTGGCGTGGCTTTTAATTGTTGGATTCTTGCAATAATGCTCCACAACAATGTCTTTTGGTTTTATTTTTCGTTAATTGTCGGTGGCCGAGATTGGCGAGTCTTTCAATAGTTTGATTCTTGCAACAATGCTCCACAACAATACCATGTCCACAATGTTTGTCCCTTACAAGCTCCGTGTTGCCAGATCAATCACCTCGAAACCGGTCGCATATGAGGTTTTCTATATTGTGGACTTAGTCTAGATTTATTACATAATTATTACTCGCTATTCATTATAGGATCCCTTCGAGGACCCATTTTTCTATGTAAATCGTTTCAACGAACTGTGTTCCTTCGATGGGAAGACCGGCTGGTGACCGTGATTAAAACAAAATATCAAAGACTGATGAGAAGACCGCTCTTTTCTACCCAACTTCGTCACATTGCGGAGTGAAAGGAAACTAGAGAACTCGAGTAATCGATAATTAGTGGCTAATAAAATAATAGCGGCGCTCTAAAAGTTACTGGAATAAGGATATTACGCTATTGGGATAGACTGAAGCTATAATAATACCGGACGATGCAGCACTTCTGCAATAATTCAACGATAAGAGGCTCAAAAAGATCCCGCACGCGACAGTGCATTACAAGAATGGGTCTTCCATATCAACGGTAAGAACATTGAACTTGATTATTTGGGAAGAATGACAAGAATAACAATAAAACCAATGACCAAACCTTAATGACAATAATGAACATGATACCATTAAAAATCATAACAATGATGACGATGATGATGGTGATTATTGTTATTATGATGATGATTGCGGTAACCACGACAACGATGATGGCGATGATGATAAAACAGTCGTAACCAAATCAAAATTAACAACGACAGGAAAAATTCACCGTGACAACAAACCTTATAACGATAATAATCAATTTACAAGCAGAAATAACCATAGCAATATAACAGCGATAAGAAAATTCACCGTCATATAAATCCTAGTAACAATAATAATCATCATAAAAATAGCAATAACTATAGAATATTAAGATGATGATAAGGATGATTATGACTTGGAAGATGATTATAATGATAATAATAAAAACAGTAGTAACTATGGCAACACTAACAACGAACGGAAAGATTAACCGTAATAACAATCATAATAACAATAAAAATAAAAGCCGTATTAACTATAGCAATATAACAGCGTAAAGAAAAATGCACCGTTATAGCAATACTAATAAAAATAATGATCATTATAAAAATAGCAATAACCATAAAATATCAACAACGATAAGAAAAATTTCACCGTAACATCGATACAACGATTCCTGGAACATTTCGAACGCCTAACGTATGGAAGCCGGGCCGTTCCTTTTACAACCTTAAAATACGCTCAGAGAAGATTCTGGAATTAAATTCGATGGAAAGACACGCTGGTGAACGTGATTAAAACAATGTATCAAAGGCTGACGAGATGAGCTCATTCGTGACCCCCTCAGAGAACGCGATGGACCTTTGATGTACGCCGTTCTCGTTGCAGCATCGGCCAATCGGGACTCCTGTTACCGCAGCCGTAGAGGGACCTTTTGACATGCAAAGCGGACCACGCGCAGCGCAACTCGATGTAAATCGAAGCTGTAGAGGAGGGACGATGGAATCCCTGCGTCCGTAGTAAACATGCCCTAACCAGGTAACTGTAGATACACAGGTATACACGAAGAACGAGAGTTACAGAAAGATTTATGAACACGCGCTTAATTTATAACATTCAGTAGAATATTACAGTGACCACTAGGGTATCTACGGCGGAGTTAGGTAGTGTTACTTTATAATCAACTGGCTGAAGTGCCCGTTGATCCTCAACGGGGAAAATGCAAAAATCTATGAGCTCGGATTCAACAATGAAATTAGTCGTCAAGGGGACGATTTGCTGACAACTTCAAAATTTTAGAAAAGTTTCGTTCGTTTTATCAAAATTCACGCAATTTTGAACAAGAACACTATTCAACGACCAAAAAAAATTAACCTTTATAGTAATTCACTTCTAGAGGCGTTTGTCTCGATTTCATGTGACAATTCTTTCGTATTTAATTTTGCAAAAGAAACAAACCCTGCAAGCGATGAAAGTGAACTAAAATGAATGAGCTCGGATTCAACAATGGAATTAGTCGCCAGGGAGATCGGTCGTTTACAACCACGATATATCACAAAAGGTTCGTCTATTTGATCAAAATTCACGCAATATTGAGCAGAATGCATGATGTGACGACCAAAATAAGAATCTTTATTCAATTTCCTCTCTTGTGGTACATATCTTGATTTCATGTTACTATTCTTTCTTATTTAATTTTGCAAAAGAAACAACCCGAGCGATAAAATTGAACTAAAATGGGTAGGCTCGGATTCAACAATGGAATTAGATGACGTCAGGGGGACCGTTTGTTTACAACCACAAAACACACTAAATGTGTAAACTACTTTATCAAAATTCTCGCGATTTCTAATGAAAATCAATTCCGTTCCACGGCCAAAATAAGAATTTCCATTCAATTTGCTTTCTTACGGTGCTGAAGTCTCGATTTCGTACAACTATTCTCTCTTATTTAATTTTGCAAAAGAAATGAAGCCTGCAAGGGGTGAACTTGAGGATTACGTGCATTTCTTAAGGAAACGGTTTTGAACGTATGGAGCCATAAGAATTAACCAAAACATATATGAAAATATGGCAACATCTCCTTATTTGCAGTACATTCTTATGATGAGAATCAATAATAATAATTTCGCCATTCAATGTTAGGTGTAACATCTTCATCATTACATTGCTTACGACCCTAAGTTCAGCCTCCCCCCCCCCCCCCCGAAGCAAAAATCCTTTATGCGCCCCCGCACCAGAGAAAAAGTGTTGAAACCAAATAACAGGAGATTCAACATAAGAAAACGGCTCATTACAATATTCAGCGGTACTTCGACTTACGCACCGCTCTCTAAGTATGAACTTTTCGACATACGAACTCTTTTCTTACTTCAATTTTAACTTCTAGACACAAACTTAATTTTGAGATACGAACCTAAAAAAAAAAGAAATGACATAAGGAAAAACAGGGTTTTGATATACAAAATATTTCGAGTTACGTACTTCGAACTGGAAAGATAAAAGTCCGTGAGTCGAGGCACAACTGATTATACATCTTTAACCACCAAACTCGATATTTCTCAATCTACTATAACCAAGTTTGTGAAATTTTTTCTAATACTTCTCTATCAACTTAACAGCCCGGCTAGCTCAGTCGGTAGAGCATGAGACTCTTAATCTCAGGGTCGTGGGTTCGAGCCCCACGTTGGGCGAATTATTTTTTTTTCTCTGTTCTGCTACTACATTCAGGTTGAAGGTTCGCGATTATAAAGTAAAGGGTATGGTATAAATAAAACGTATGGGTGACATGGAGATCTAGAAGAATCCACCTCCATTTTCCCTTCTACATCTACAAAAGTACCCTGCAAGCCGCCTTCCGGCGTGTGGGGGTGTAAACACCAACCTTACCTTATGTAAAACAAAGCAACTGCAAGACAGCTATTAGTTACGGAAATATATCATTGAGATTGATGCTCGGGCGTTGCTTCGTAAAAAATTATTTCACAAAAGAGAAAAACCTTTGTAGTTTTTCTATACAACAACGTGCTGTAGTCGATGTAGTCTCTTATTACATATAACCCTTAATCATTACAGATAGAATGAAAGGGGTATTGGGATTTGAATTAAAGAAAAGCAATAACAAAAGGAATTATTATGTGGGTTAAAAAAAACCTACGTATCCACTTCGGAAAAAAATCAAATACAATCTCCATGAAACGAAAAATAATTGATTCGAGAGAAAACTGATTTCGAAGGGAATGAATTTGTGTCACTAAAAATAGATTGAACCAGAATGCTCAAGGCGCCGTGGCTTAGTTGGTTAAAGCGCCTGTCTAGTAAACAGGAGATCGGGAGTTCGAATCTCCCCGGTACCTATCTGAATTTTTTTCATACTGAACCTTATTTCGCATTCATTACGATTACGTATTATCTCCTAATGATATTGTAATCAGGCGAATGAATTCTTTTTATAGACGTTAGCGTATTTACTCTTGAAAATATAGTATTCTGCCAGGGTCTACGTGTACTTTAGGATCTGGCAACTTATGTGGAAAGCCATGTCGGCTAAAGAAAACAATCCGGAGTGGAACCCA
Organism: Ladona fulva; assembly: GCA_000376725.2. Classification (NCBI taxonomy): domain Eukaryota; kingdom Metazoa; phylum Arthropoda; class Insecta; order Odonata; family Libellulidae; genus Ladona; species Ladona fulva. Next base: position 120,415 of record KZ309143.1, on the reverse strand, counting down.
GGTAAGCCGTGGCAACTGTTTCTGCATGTGTACCATTCTCGAATTGGTGACTGATTTTCTTCGCTGAATGAAAAAGGAAAGAGAGGAAGCACTCATCTGCTTCTTTACGTCCAGTGCCATGTTAGGACAAAAACCCAGACCTGTATGACACACTTCTGGCGACAGAGGCGTGACGTCACCACGGAGGAGCGTTGAGCGCGCAAAAATAGACGCAATCCGGTGTTCATTGAAGTACAAACATCTACCACCCACGTGCATCCCTTCCACCCACGAGGATGTGCACCGATTCCTTAACTTTAAAGGCAGCGAAACTTACTCCTCTGTGAGACGAGTTACACGTTTCAGGAGGTTTGAGCGAAGCTGAGTAATGCTTAGAAATGATGCTATTAAAATTACTATTCATAGGGTTATTCCGTTAAATTCACGTGAAATTTTTCTTCATTTAGCATTTCTGGCTCAATTATTTTGGTGTTTCCCTACGGAGATTCGTTCCTTTCCTTCTCACTTATTATTTCCACGGAATGTTTTTGAAAAAATTTCGTTTAAATTACGAAAAATTTGTCTCGTCTTCAATAACCCGTTTCTTCAATATTTGTAGTATAATTTAATTTTATTTGTATAGGTATATGAGTACCACTAGATTCTCCTTAGGAGCCAGCCATGGAGTAAAAGAATCATACTAGCATGATAATAATAACAACAATCATGACAACAATAACAACTTCAGCAACAACAATAACAACTTCAGCAACAACAATAACAACTTCAGCAACAACAATAACAACTTCAGCAAAACAATAACAACTTCAGTAACAACAAGACAATATCAACTACAATAACAATAATAATAATAATAAAACGACTGTGAAATTTAAACCCTCGTTAATGATAATTAATGCACTGCATGATTTAATTAAAACATTAAAATTACTCATAAATTGATATAATTTGCGATCCACAGTTATGATCTTTTTTTTCAGGAAACTCTTTCCTTCAGATTAGAACGGTGTTAACCTCAACGCTTATTACAGTATCACGCAAAAAATAGGTATATGTCATGGAATTACTTATTAAACCAAATATATATGTATTGGTCTGACGTTTCTGCTCCCATACGCTTGCGAATAAATTCTACAATTATCCGAACGTAAGACCTGAACTGTCAGGGCAACTAAAATACTAGTGGCGCTCTAAAAGTTACTGCAGTAAAGTTATTACGCAATTGGGATAGATTTAAGGAATAAAAATACCCGACGGTATTGTCGTTCAGCATTTCCGCAAGAATTCAACGATAAAAGGCTCAAAAATATCATTGAAAAACATTGAATTTAATCATTTGAGAACAATAGCATGAATAATAATAAAACCAATGAGAACCCTAATGACAATAATAGTTATAACACTAATAACAATCCTGACAATTATAATGATCATAATATAAACAGTGGTAACTATAGCAACATTAACAACTACAGGAAATTCACCTAATAACAATAATAATCCAAATAAAAGTCGTAGTAACTATGGCAAAATTAACATCTAAGGAAAATGTTCATTGTAAAGCAATCCTAATAACATCAAAAATCATCATAAAAACAGCGATAGCTGTAGAAAATTAACAACGATAACCAAAATTCCACCGTAACAACGATACGCTTATTCCTGGAACATTTCGAACGTCTAACGCAGTGTTTCCCAAACTTTTTCATTCTACCGCCCCCTTGGATCCATACCACCGCCCCCCAAATATGAAAATCTATGGAAATTAATATCTGTGTGGCCATAGCTGATGAAAGATAATAAGGAAATCACGCACAGCAGAGATGAAAATATCCACCAAATTATGTATGACAATTTTTTGATGTTGCATTGATGCCATAAAGCCAGTAAATCTCTACTGAGAAAGAAAGATGACTGGCAATGGGATAAAATTCCTTTTTGTCTAGCGCCCCCCTAGATTAGACCAGCGCCCCTAGGGGGGGGGGGGCGGCATCGCCCACTTTGGGAATCACTGGTCTAACGTATAGAAACTCACCCGTTCCCTCTACTACCTTAAAATACACTCTGAGAAGGTTTTGAAATTAAATTATTTGCGAAATGATTCCAGCGACACCCTGCGGAACTCAGTCCTGTATTTCATTAGGATTAAAAATATTGAAAGTTGAGAACGAGAATCACGACGGAGTAAGATAAAAGGTGAAAGTCATCATGATGCGACCAACATTAACGAGTAAATAAGTGATCATGGTGTAAAGAGATCGGGGTATCAAAAAACCCCCTTTTAATNGTTAATACACCCTTATATTTATAATTTCTATTCTTTCTTTGGCGGTTTTTCCTGTTATTTTCGCGAGGCAATTATTTAGGGGCAATTAAATCTTTAACTGAGGGAATATTTTTATGATCATGGGCAGATTTATCAGGCGCAACAGACCCAAGATAGGGGCCTCGTCCTGAGGGGGGCCTCCACAAGCAAGGCCCTCATGAAAGCTGCTCTCTGTATATTTATATACCAAGTAACAAAACGCATATTTATTGTAGTGTACCCATTTTAGAGTACCTATGCAACTAATGTCTGGGATCCGCACGACAAATTAAAAACAAGTAAAATTGAAAATTTCAAAGAAAGGCAGCCAGATATGTATTGGGTAGGCACAAGAAGATGGACAGCGTAAGTGAAATGCTCGAAATCCTCGGCTGGGAGACATTAGAGAAGAGGAGGAAAGTCAACAGATTGGTGGGCTTATTTCAGGTTAGAACAGGCGGTGATGAAGAATAGAAAAACCAAGTTACAAAGCGAAAGGAGATCGCGATCAAAAATTAAAATTAAGAAAGCAAAAAACAGACACTGCAAAATACTCCTTCATCGATCTAGGAATCCCCTGCCACACGCCGAAAGGCGGCTTGCAGGGTACTAATGTAGATGTAGGAATAAAGGAAAGGAATATGTTGCCTGAAGAAGCACTTAAACCCTTACCAAAAACTGTAAAGGAATTCAGAAACAGGTGTAAAATATTAGCACTAATATAGTTATTTTTATTTAGACTAAAATTTGTTTTAATGTTTGGATAATTTGGATGGGAAATAACATATGTAAACTTACGGTATTTGTATTTTGACTGAGTGTATTTTTGTATTGAGAGGAATGGGGATTTGTTACCACCGGACTAGTAATCCAACTGTAACGTATGTGTGAAATAAAATAATATAGTGCAAATTCAACATCATTCGATCCAATTCAAACTTGAATTTATATACATTAAATCATATTGTGAAGAATATTCTACGAAATTACACACATAAAAAGCAACAATCCGTTCGTCTGTCCGTCTTTCTGCCTTTCTGTCTGTCCGTCCCCATCTACTTTAGGAACAGTTTAATGTAGAGATATGAGACAAACTGCTTTGTGTATTTAAGTGGTAGAAAGCCCCAGGAAAACAATTTTCATCTCTCTTTTATGTCTCGGATTTGAAACCAGGTGCCCATAATGCGTTTCCATACGAATCCTGTGTCTTTTACAAAATTATATTAGAACTAATGGTCTTACGAAATAAAGACAAGCGTCAAAAGTAAGGAAACTAGCTATAGGCTGTAACTAATAATAGACTGAAGTTTTAAAGCCGTGGGTTTTTTGCAATTCTCACGAACTGCATAATGTTCAACCAAATCGAGTATTTAATTTATCGGACTTCTCCTAACATACCTAGCTCGAAATTCTATTTTGTATAGTGTTTATAAAATGTTAGGATATAAATAGGTTGTTTATTCAGTCACAATATGACTGAATCGCGCCTGAACACTAAGAAATGCCGTTTAGGAAACTTCGAGGGCAAGAGCTAGTGATTCTAAGCAGTAGCATCCATAGCAACGACCCGTCTCAATTGGTTAGAGCAGTCGCCCGGGAAGTGGAAGGTCGGAGTTCCCGTCCTGTCAGACTTATTTCACGTCCGTTTTTCCTTCGAAATATTCCTAGGCTCACACCTAAACGTGCAAAGTTGCTTTTGACCCTTCTCCATATTTATTCAACTTGTATTTTCCGTAAATTCTCAAATTCGCATGTGTAAAGCGGGATGACCGAGCGTTTGTAAATAGGCCGGGAAAGTGCTCGAGCAGCCCCCACGGGGTTGGCCGGGGGTATCGTAAAAGGGAACTCCCGAATACGACGTTGGACATGACCCTGCGATGTAATTGGAAGGAAGACAAAAGGCTGATGACAAATAGGAGCGAAGATCAAAGCTGGCCCACCATTCACACCCTCTACGGAAAACGTCTTATTTCATGCTCATACAGATTCTATTGACTCGTGCTTTTGGAGGAATAATTGCCAACTTTTTCAGAAGGTGGAAGAGTTTTAAAGGAAAAGACAGAGGAACTTAAAGAGAGATATTTCGTTGATTCCATCGCGGATACCTAAGATGTCATTGTTATGTATTTATTGTTATGTACTTATTGTTGTGTATTTATTGTTGTGTAATTATTGTTATGCAATTATTGTTATGTAATTACTATTATATATTTATTGTTGTGTGTTTAGTTTTAGCATTGTTAAGTATTTTGTTTTGGTATTGCTATGATTGTTATGATTTAATGTAATTGGTTATTTCTGGCTGTTTTTAATCCTATTAAATTAATTAACAGTAAATACATGGACGATAATAATGCGATGTTAAAGATAAACACTACAAAATTTGCATTCCTCTTGTAGAGGATAGTTTAGATGTATATTTGCTATCAATTTCGACTTATATATTTAACCTGATAAATGTTATGTATATTGTTTCTGTGATCGTAGACAGCATTTCATTTGGTTCACCACTGTTTCCTTTGGTTAAAAATTAAGACCTTTTGAGATAATATTTAAGAATGAAGCGTTTAGAAAATCTCGAAATCGGCTTAAAAGAATGGAAACGACTTGTTTTCATCGCAAAATTTTGTCCGACACAAGAATATTACCCAATTTCTAATAAACATATGTTTTGCGAAAAGAAAAAGTTTGTTGAAATTTTTCTACCACATCGACTATCACGTACTTCCAGGTTTGACTGGCGATTAAATGGCTTTCGCTCAAATTTCAACGAGAACTTAATAAAAATGAAGAACATTATAGAAAACACTTATGTTGAAGCTTAAAAACTACTTAAAATAGCGAATAATACTCATGAAACAGCTAAACTACTCTGAAGTACAGAGATTTCGATAATTTTCTATTCATGTCCGCATTCCGCATTAAACAGGGGGGAAATTAGAGATTGGACTTTCACTTTAATGATCTGGGGCACTAATGCAGCCGTACAGAGCCGTGAAGGAAGAGGGCTCATAACTTTTTACAACAATTAATCATCATAGGCAGAACTGGAAAACGGCCAGATAAAAATTAACGCAGCGTGAAATTCCTCTTTCCCTTCGCCTGGAGATTATTAACTCTTTTTCTGCGCTCCATAGAGTTCTGATAGGTGGAAACAACAAGTTATTCGCTTCAGTGAATTAGAAATGTGAGCGAAAGACGCAAAAATACGAGGATTTAGAAGCAAACCGAAGACTCTCGTCGCCATGGCAACGTGATGTCATGGTCGCTAAGTTAGGAAAGCTGGAAAACATGATATATGGTATATACTCCTTTTTCTAACCCAACAAACTCAACATTTTACTTCAAATCCAAACCCTTTAACTATTTCATCTCCCGCATTTGTAAATTATTATTAGTTAAGACTAACGCCGAAGTATTATTGAATGTGAATGACTCTACAGATGGATACATCATATCTGTATTCAACCAGAGGGCTTTCTTGAACCTACCTCACCCCGTTCTTATATAACAAAAGCTCTGGAGAGGGAATGAGGCTTACTAGACGAGATGAGGAGTGAGGTTGTTTGTCCTTAGTAACCTTAATGAGCGGAACAANTTGATATTTTATTGTCCACAAAAATCTGGTCCTTACTGCTGTTTATGCATTTAATTTGTAATATGATATTTATGTTATTTGGATTCAACTATATATGTTAGAATTTACATATCTTTTTCCTTGTTCTTATTACAATCATAATTGTATGGTCCTCAATCATTAGCTGTGTATACTTTTAATTCATTTTTTCAACTGTAATCCTACAATCGACCATTTTGTTGACATGTTTTTTTATGTTAATTTTTTATCTCTACTTTTAATTTTCCTTTCTTTGCTGTAAACCACCAACCAATATTTAAGATGTAAATATTTGCTAACTCTGAAAAGTATGAGTTGTAGTGAATGATGTTTGAATTGATTAGATGTATGAGCATAGTGATTCCTCTATATTCCAACTAATTGTTTTTTAAAGGGTATGTATTTGTTTTTTTTTATCTCAAAAGTTTTACCTTATATGATTCCGTCCAAAGAGCCAGACAATTTAAGATACTCAAAGAGCCTTGTTAATGTTATTCAGGATAAAATATTTGCTCATATTTTTGACATTTTCATTTTGAATGACTTGATAATGTATATGAATCATAAAATCTATGAACTGTAGCTTAGTCTAATTGTTTTTTTATCAATTTAATGCATGTTTTATATCTTGTTTCAGATTTAATGTGATATTAAAAATCTGTTACTTTCACGATGAAACACTCCTTAATACAATAAAGGTGATGGTTATTGTAAAGAATGAAATACCTCTGTTAAAATTTTATGGAATAAATTTTTGTAGTTTTTTTACCATTGTGTTATTTGTTGACAGTAATTATTATTCCTCTGGTGTTAATGGTAGTGGTGCCCATGGTAACTAGATACGTAGGTTATTATCTTATATTATAAAGTAGTGTGTGTTTGTATGTATGTTTGTCTGCCCAAAACTCGAGAATCAGAGCTCGCACGACTTTCCAACTTTCCAGGTTTATAGATGTCTTCCCAGATTAGAAAATAGTCTACTTTTATTCACCTGACCATCCCCGGTTCGACTCCAGACGTTTAAAACTGTTTCCATAAGAAATGCACGTAAACCTCAAATTCACCGCTTGCAGGGTTTATTTCATTTGCAAAATTAAATAAGAGAGAATTGTTGTATGAAATCGAGACGAGCACCAAAAGAAAGGAAATTGAATAAAGATTCTTATTTTGGCCGTGGAACGTTGCTTTCGATTCGAAATTGCGGGAATATTGATAAAATAGACGAACATTTTGTTAAATTTTATGGTTGTAAACAAACCGTCCCCCCTGACGACCAATTCCATTGTTGAATCCGAGTTAATGCATTCTGGTTTGTGTTTCAGAGGATTTTGATAACATGGATGAACATTTTGTGATATTTTGTTTCGGTTTCGACGCGTCGAATGAAAATTTTTCATCATTTATTGTTTTACGTGATGGAGGCCTACCACAAAGTCGAATCAGAAGAAATTGATAGTAGTATATGAACTATTCTATTTAACGGCAGGTTACAATCGATTGATTGAATTGACCTCGTAAAATCAAATTGAATTCTTACTAGCTGAATAAGATCAGGGAGGGATACACTACTAGGTTCAGTCGACAAGGGGGGTAACGAGTAATAGTGGGTCGATTTCAGCTAATGCCGGCGTCAAAGTGAAACCCATGGCAACGCAAAAGGGCGGTCGTTAAGCTGGACTAATTGGCTAAGGAGGTCGTTAGACGAAGAGAGGGTGTGGGAGATGACGCAGCCGTTGACGACCAAGATCCAAGGGGGGTCGAACTTTCATCTGTTTTCGGACCCTTAAAGCCATAGCAGTGTTAGTCAAAATGAGAGCAAAAGCAACAATTTGAAGGAAGGTTACTGACTAACATCCTAACAAAGGACTGTGACGCAAAACCCTAATTAGATTCCAGTTGATGAAAATAAAACGAAAACAGAGCCCCCTCCTGTAAAATTTGCATCTCTCCGTACTTGGAAAGGATCACTCTATGGCCCGGTGTTAAAATGTATACTTAAAACGGACATTAACTTTAATGTTCACTTAAAAGCAACGTCTTAAAATGGTTTTTTAAAGTGAAGGTTATTGTTAATATCCTATGTATATAATGAATAAGCGTGGAGTTTATCCATGACCTTCCCTTTAACTCTAATAAAACATTACATCTACATCTACATCAACACCCTACAAGCCGCCTTTCGGCGTGTGGCAGGGAGTGTAAACACAGGACGTTCGAGCTATTTCTCTATCTTGTTATTATCGCGTACCGTTCGCGGAAAGAATGAGTCCTTAAAACGACTAGTCCTAGCATCTATTTCCCTCATTTTACGCTCATTGTCGGATCGGCCAAAATAGCAGGGGGTTCGCATAATATTGATTACGTCTTCCGCAAACACACTGTCTCGAAATGTATCAAATAATCGCAGCCTAGCTTCCAATCTCCTTTCTTTCAAGGATTCCCAACCTGCAATACAAGGCCTTAAAGTAATCATTAGCTAAAATCCTTTTTTATGTATACACTGCCTGAAGTGCCAAGGTAATCCTAAACGGGGAAAATAGAGATAGAATTAAATATATTGTCTGTCCAACATCATGAAGACACAATGGATCTCTTATGGCCCCGTGCATTTCTTACGGGAGATCGGCGCGCGCTGTTGCCACTTTTGCATAAATAAAGACAGTTGGCAAAAATTAATTTCTAATACTTTTATCGTACAGCAAAAGTAATTCCGCACAGCATGGTGCAATTTGATCGATGTTAAATAATATCGTAATCGAAGGAAAAATAGGAAAGTGATACTTTCGAGAAAATCGGGAATAAGTTGCGGTCTTCTTTGAACCGATATATTTAGGTCTACCTTTCAAGAAACACGGTTTTTTTTGTATCACTATCTGTCTCATTTTATTCATATTCCACCAATGCTATTACTTTTCCTGTTAAAAATTTTGGAGACAAATGCTGTAGCGAAATCTTTGGGAGTGCCGAGAATTTTCGGCAAAATGCATTGAGAAATGTAGTCGCTAGCTACTTTTCGTTATTTATACGTAGGAAAAAACTTGAAGCGAGAAAGTTTTTGAGAAAACACTGAATTTATTTTCTCTGGAAGTTTTAATCCTCTAACTTTATTGATAACCTTAAAAAATGATTTTATATTTCGAAGGTTACGCAGATAATAGTAGTCCTATTTTTACAAAAATTAACTAACATTTTTCATCGTAACTCAATTCCTTATGTACCCTTTCTTAAATGACAAGGCAGGAGATCGGATTCAACCATGGAATTAGTCGTCAGGGGAACGGTTTGTTTACAGCCTAAAAATCTGAGAAAAGTTTCGTTTGTTTCATTAAAATTCTCGCAATTTAGAACAGAAAACATTATTCGACGACAAAAATAAGAATCTTTATCCAGTTTCCCTTCTCGTAGTGCATGTCTTGATTTCGTACAAATATTCTTCATTATTTAAATTTGCATTGGAATTATTTAAATATACGTAAGAAAACCTTGAAAGCGATAAAAGTGAAAGAATTGAAAGCAATTCTCGAAATTGGTAGCGAAATAAAAGTCTAGGTTCAGTTGTTCTATTCACTGTCCTTAATTCTCCGAAAAGTAATTCAATCTACGTAAATGGATAAGAGGAAGGAATGCAAGATGGTTCAACGTAGAGCAGTCCGTTTCTTCAGTAGAGACTTGGTTCGACAACAGCGTTACGGCTGTGATTAAACCACTCGGATGGGATTCTCTCCAGGTGAGAAGATAAGATTACTGACGGAAGCTTCTAGACAAATTCATCGATTCAGAACTTTTAGAAGAAGTTGAAAACGTTGTCATTCCGGTAAACAACGAGCGCGATCTTCGATAGGCGACGACCAAGCGTTACAAGGAAATAATCGCTAAAACAGACAGTTACTTCTGGACGTTCTTTCCGCAGAGCATTAGAGGTGTGAACAGGATGGATTAGGTTAGGTCATTATGTAGTCGTTGATACACCCCCTGCCATGCGCCACCGGCGGCTAGCGGGGTATGAATCTAAATCTAAATTTATGACCGAACACTACTTCGCATGCTGGTAACACGGGGGGAAATAGAATGTTTAATCTTGTTTCAAGTAAGAAAAAGAAGTTTGGAACACGGCTGCTAATGAATTAAAGGTTTAAAAACACTCCGTAAGCCCCATTTCGGCAAGCGGAACTCGCGCTAAGAGACAAACGGATCATACCAATGATCATTTCGGAGACAAAGCCTACATCCGCTGGGGGTCACCACAAAGGAAGTGAAAGGAAGTGACTTCCTTTGTGGAGACCAGTCACTTCCTTTCCCTTCCTTTGTGGAGACCCCCTGAGGATGGAGGCTTTGTCTCCGAAATGATCATTGGGGCTTCCCAGAAATCTGTAATCCGGAGCTTCCCGTTTGTCTCTGAGCGCGAGTTCCGCTTGCCGAAAGACGGCTTACGGAGTGTTTTTAAACCTCTAATTCTTGTCTCAAGTGATGACACACCGTTAGGACACGTGGCAGATTGTCGGTGAATTTTTGTTAATTTGATAATTTCTAAAGCGACTTTCATAGCCAAACGGCCATGAGGTTTCTCGAGATAATTGCGAGGATGAATATTTGCAATTGATTTAATGCTAATTAATTTTTCCTGTATCATAGTTTTCGGCAATAATTTAGAATATCTAATCATATCATCGTGAAAATTCATTATGAAATATTTAATACTGTCATATACACCAAGGGGATGGAGAGGAAAACGTATAAAAATATACGATATCAGTTAATTTTGATTATCTCTGACATCAAGCAAAATTCTATTCCTTGTCAGTCTTGTTCATGGCTATGCTGATATGAATGCTACTGAGGTATGAGTGATGCCGACTAAGCGCTTTACCCTTAAGGGTTATCTCCTTCTAAAATGCTACGAAAAGTGAGTCATAGTGCTTTACAATCATGGACTTGTACCTCTCATAGCATTATTGCCTGATGAGGAAAGTAATACCAAACTACCTCACTCCTCATCCTTTCCAGTAAGCCTCATTGTCCTCTCCTTACCCTTGTGTCTGTTTGTAGATGGATGGGGTACGGTTCCAACCGTCTTCGGGCTGCATACTTTACAGACATGTAGTTTGAAATGTGAACAGCCCAAAATAATGAGCGCTAGGGGATATGTATATATGTGCCCAGTTCCCCGTGAGCCTATAAGCACTAGGGTATACGTGTCACAAGGAGCGACTTGAAACATCCCGCCTCAGGGCAGCTAGATGTCTGGATTCGACCCTGCTCTTAATTACACACCTCGATACCTTTCTACCTAGTGTAGGTATACCGAAAATTTCCGTCAAAGGCTTACGTCGGCTTCTCCAAGCCTCCCTAATAAAGCCTGAGAAAACTAGAAAAGACACGAAAGAGAGTCTTCTACGAACTCAGCCCCAAAGTGCGTTGTTGCCACGATTAACTAAGCAAAGCAGTGGAAGAGGTGAAAATCGACTTTCCTTTCCCCTCGATTTTATGCATCAAGCATCACACCGTTCGATTTTTATTGAATGTACTGCACATCTACATCAAATTAGGTAACAACCTCGGCTATGACCATCACGGATCGCGGATACTCAACCTGTGTTGAGAAGCAATCCTCAAGGCTCTGTTCACCGCAATATAATTCCAACATAGCGACCTTTACGCCACGCCTTAACGGTAAGAATCACTGCGGACGTCGGGCGACACCTTTACAAAAGAAAACTCTCTCTAGTGATTCCGCCAATTGACATGAAAAACACTTCTCGATGTAAATCGAATGGAGCGCCATGGGATTCGCCGCGGCGCTGGGAGAAAGAAGGTGTGTGGCTTCAGGAGTAGACGCTTTGACGTCACAGAAATAAAGAAGAAAAAGGGGAGGGGGAGCGGAAGTTGATCAACAGGTGGGCGGTTCCTATTAAAAGTCAGCAGCGACGCCTAAGGAAGAGGTAGCGGCGTCGGCATAAATCGCCGTTGTTGATTTCTTTTAATTCAGCCCTTAACTCGAAAGAAGGAGGGCGTCACGAGGTGTTTCCATGGGAACGAGAAGTATTATGTCATAAAAAAAAGGAACTTGTACTTCAGGAAGGTATTTTTCGCAGGCGGGTGGGTCTGCGGCATTGCCAAATTGAGAACTCTCTGTACCGACGGCTGCATAAGATCACGGGGCAGAAAAATATATGAGTCAAATCGTTCTATTTTTTTTGGAACTGACAGTACATCAAAAGTCGTGACGAATTCGTTTCGTAATGCGTATGGGAAGCAATTACATTTTTTTTCCCACGAGCAAAATTTCTCTGCAGTAAAAAAATCCACTGATATTGAAAAATGTCTTTCTAACAATAGCGCGTTCCAAGGTTTCACTTTACCACAGTGCTTATGTGCCGCAACGTTGCCAGATCTACGTTTCTTAAATACAGTGAATAGAGATGAAAATTATATCTCGTTAAAATTGTCAATTGAATTTTATTATTATTGAATCTTGGGATTGGCAATGCATGGAAATGTGTATATTGTAAACATTTCCATATCTTTTCGTAAATTAATTTCCTTTTTTCGTAAATTTGGCTACGTCGTGCTCAAGATACGCCCAAGGTAAAAGCATGGGTAGAAAACCGCCACAAAGAGCCATTGTTAAACGAAAACGTGAAATAAACAATATATCATTTAAAAAATGAGTAGGGCGGACGTGTATTTCGTTTTGAGAGTCTCTTAGACCTACAGTGATGAGAAAAAAATATCCTGTATCCTGCCATGATTCCTAATTAAACTTACTTAAGAAAAAAGGTCTCCGAGCGAAACGAGATATTACCTTCACATGAACATGCTTTCTTTAGAAAGCTACCTATATATATTGGATATATGCTAACATAATTCTATTGTTAATTGATTATTCTGATGATTATTACCTTTCATAGACAATTAAAAGAATCGATAACATTAAAATATCCTAGATGTAAATGCAAAGAATTTATGATCTTGACCATGTAAACCTCTCATATTAGTGTTAACATCCGAGTTTATAGGTAAATCCTTCAAATAATAGTAGGTAAATAGATTTAAGTATGGACAAACATAATCTTGCATGATACGTCTCATATAATCTTGGCATTTATGTTTGCGTGAATTCTATGCAATAACTTACCATCTATACATAAGTTTTGGCGACACGAAACCAAGGCGCCGTGGCTTAGTTGGTTAAAGCGCCTGTCTAGTAAACAGGAGATCGGGAGTTCGAATCTCCCCGGTGCCTTTCTGAGAATTTTTTTACATAGCCTGCATGCGTCACTGCTATCCCTAATGCTTGACTTGGCTCATACGGCACTCTTAAGCATCTACTCAAATTTCGTGGCAGCCGCAAGATCGTTAAGTTTTCTCTTAAATCAAAAATGTAATGTAGCCGATCTCGTACGACCATTCTTTATCGTACCATCTTTCAAAAGAATAATTGCCTACGTATGAAACGAAAAATTACCTTTCCGTGCGTTGCCATGGAAGTTATTGATATCGTAAAGATAAATAACACAAGACGGTGATTATTTTAATATATAGTCACAATTGTGTGCTTGTTTATTTGGGGTTTGAGAGCAACTTTGGTCCGAAGACTTTCTCCGTCGACATTTCTTCGGTCCTGCAATGGATTCTGTTTCTCCGAAATCCAACAATATTAAATAAGGAATTATTGTCCTACTGCTGGAATCAAATAGCATTTCAAAAAATGTTTAGCTTCACCAAGAAAACCGTGTACTGTGCTAGTTTTTAATCCACGATAAAATTCATTATGCGTCAATTCTAATTCTTTTCCATACGCGAACTTCAGCTGCGATACTATTTGACATTGGTAAATTGTACCCTCAATCGTTGGCTGAGTTTGGAAGGCAGTAAAACCTTCATTGGCTTATTTAAATAGTGTACTTTTGCAGCTAGAAGACAGCTATATTGTAATACTGTTTTGTTGCAGCTCGAAGACCGCTATATTGTAATACTGTATTGTTGCAGCTCGAAGACCGCTATATTGTAATACTGTATTGTTGCAGCTCGAAGACCGCTATATTGTAATACTGTATTGTTGCAGCTCGAAGACCGCTGTATTGTTGCAGCTCGAAGACCGCTATATTGTAATACTGTATTGTTGCAGCTAGGAGACACTTGTTTTTATTAGTGCATTGTTGCATCTAGATGATAAATACTCTGTAATTGCCAATAACGTTGTATGATTGTTATTAGCAAAGTATCATTGTTAATTATAGCATTGTAATAGTATAATAGAGTAAGTACATGTACGTTGTAAAGAATAAGGTTGCCACCAGACTGGTCCATCTATAACGAATTTATTAATAATAAATCATTACCATTATTTTTATTAAATTTATTATTATTATTCCTGCGATGGAATCATAGAAATGCCTTAGTTAACTCTCCCGTTATTAAGTAACTTATGTTTACTAAGTGAGAAATTTTCTCCATGGCTATCTTACAGGCGTAGATGTCGAGAGTAATTTCTTTGTTCACAATGAACATAAGAATGCCTTTAAGGGTAAAAATCGCTTATAACAATGACAAATACTCCGAGGAATGTTTTCCCCTTCGACGGTGCACCTGGAGGGAAACTAACTTCTAGATTTCTCAAGGCTCCTTCCCTCATTCACACCTCGGCTCTACCCAAGGCGCACTTGGGATAGCATGCTCTTCTTCAAGATCAAACCCTTCATTCAGACAGAAACAAAAACCTGCCGTGGAAAATTCCAAGGGAGAGACAAAGGACAAATAATAGCCTCACCCGAAGCCGAGAGAAAGGAAGTGCTTCTAGGGGTTCTGAATGAGGAATGAGGTGAACGGGTCTGGGAGGAGCTCGCTAACGAAAAGATGTTTCCGACCGAATGAAAAGGACTGGTAAAGAAAGAGAGATAAATGCTCACGTTTTTAAAAAGTAGATTGGTTTAGCGGCGAGAAGTATGACTTACAGCAAACTTTTACATTACATTGGAACCCTACGAAGCGCGTAACGGCGTATGGCAGGGGAAGTGGAGAGGCTGATATAATTCACGTTACTTTTAGCGCGCCTTATGCTACTCGGAAAGAGAGATTTATATTAACTATGTGCGGTAAAAGCTCAAAATCCTTTGGCGCTCCGAGGGAAGAAGGTTTCGGGCACAATCATTTAGAGATTGCAACCTTTGAAACACGAAATAAAACAGGATAGTTTTGTGAACACGAAATAGTATAATTTTCTGACAACAAAATATATTTATTCTAGTAAACGCCCCCGTCAAGCATGACGGAACTTAATTTTGTTTAAACTATATCTATTATCGTATATATCTGGTCCTTTTAAGCACAAAAAATTCCGTCGTAAGATCATAACTCAATATCATTATTTATAATATTTATTCTACTGTTTTCAAGTCATAAAAGCCTACTTTACGTACATTTCTTATAAAAAATATAAGAACTGATTTCACCCTTGCACTTATACGGGATAACGCATGAAATAACGATCAACAATTGCTTTGGTTGTCAAAGGGATGGATTGTTTATTTCCGAAAAAAATACGAATTTTCCGTGTATTTTATCAAAGTTCTCGCAATTTCGAATTTATATGAATGATTCACGACTAAAATAAGATTCTATGCTTATTTTCCTTTCTCGTGACACTTGTCTCAATTTCGTAGGACCATTGTTTCTAATTTAATTTTATAAAAGAAACGACCTCTGCAAGTATTGAAACGTAATTTACGTACATCTCTTATGGAAACATTTTGTGCTCCTGTGTTCGAACCCAGGCCTTTACAGAAATGGAAATAGTTTTCCTGGGGGTTTCAGCATCGTAGAAATACAACGCAGTTTGTTTCAGATCTCTAAGTCAAGCCGTTTCTGTGACAGATAGGGGGACGGACAGACAGACAGACGGACGGACAGACATTTGCTTTTTATATATTTGATTTTTACTATCTTACTACTATCTCCTTTGTGTTTTATTGATTTCCATTGAATCATCCTTGAAAATGGCAACAGAGGTTGTAGCCTAAACATCGGTATTAACCAACCAAGTTACCAGATTGATAACCCGAGACACAACCCAATGATTTCTCGAAAAGCTTATGATTTTATCCTCTTCTTCTTTCTTTCAGAGATTTCCGGCCGAGGCTTTTGAAAATTTCAGACTCTTCTATCACAACTATAGTCACCATTTACGAAAGGAGCCGCTCTACGATTCACGAGCAGCAGCTCTGATATCAAGCCGTTCCCGTGTGGATACCACACCGCGAAGCAGTACTCACGCAACGAACGAAAGAGTGAAAAATACATTGACATTCGAAGTTACCCCTAAAAGTACCCCTGAGAGTGCGTTAACATGGCCTCAGAGTCTCCTTAGCTGACCAGACTGCATCGTGACTTTACAAGGTATAATACTGGGGCATTTAACCCGTTTTCTCTCACCCGAATGATCCGGGAACGAAACATATGGTGTGATCAAAATAATCCCTCTATCCTGTAACAAGATGGTATGTATCGAAAAAAGGTCCATTCGTCCAAGTATGGTAATAGGAACATGAGTTTATCACGGTTGTATTGAGGCTTTATGAAGTTGACAACCTCATCGCTTCCAATACGAGCCTTAAGAGAAAAATATATTTAGGTCGTTCGTCAAAACAGGGAGGGTCGCGCAAATGCAGAATATCAATCAAATTTGCCGATTTATATTTTACAATGTCGCTAGATGCGCCCTGAAAAGTCGCTAAACTCAAAAAAGTATATCGTTAAAAATGAACAGCTTAATGTCGTCAATAAAACTTAAACATCAGTTAATAAATTATATACATTAAATGTATCATATGAGCATTGAGTCTTTTATTGACTAAATGTAATGCTTATTTACAGGGACGTAGCCAGAATCTGTCCATGGGAGCGGCGGTTTAGAGTCATGGAGTTAACAATTCATTACCTAGAGGCAGGAATACTTCCACCCATAATCTAATGAAAATATAAGCTAATTTATTTTAACATATACACCCTGCGAATATCCAGCGGTGTTTCTATGGCATAGTTGCGAGTGGCCATCCTCTCGCATGCTTTCGTTCATTGTTGGCTCTGTTCTCATGGGGGGGTTGAACCCCCAAAACCACCCCCTTGACTACGCCTATGTTTATTTAATTTTAAATTCAGTCAAACGTGTTATGTTATGAGTACGTAGAAAAGAGACCACGTAATAAAAAATAGTATCCATAATAATATTGTATCTATAATAGTACCCATATAACATCCATGATGCTATAATAGTATCTAGAATCCATAATAATATCCAAAATAGCACCCATATAGTACAATAAGTCTCTAAATCAGAACAAATGTCGCTGAAAGGACGAAAAAGTGGCTAAATCTGGCGACAAAATCGCTAAACTTGCAACTATTATAGCAATTACATTTTTTTCCGCACATAACAAGTTTTTCTGTATATACACACTACGGGAAACGATGAAACATGCCTCATTCGCTCAACGTGCGCCACCGGCGATGAAGCACGAAAAAAAAGAAACAAAACAATTGAGAGCCGTTAGGCGTAAAGAGGAAAAAACCGTTCGATAGATTAAAAAAAGTGGCGGAAGTTATTCCGCAAGTGCGATGCGGACTTCCGCTAGCGCTGCGAGATTAACATCTCAGTACCCTCTAACGGTGGGGAAGGGAATCAGAGATGAACAAACGTGTCGTATCTGTTATGGTAACCACTACGAAAGTTATTTCAACGGACAACGGCGTATTGCTTAGATAACGATTCCAGCCATTCTTTTAGTGTTCCTATATCGGTTGGCGGGATCTACACATCGGTATTTTTTAGTATGTACAGATACCACGGAAAACTACGATTATTTGGAGTTATTTGTTCTCGTATTTAGTTGCATAAATAAGTCATTTATTTATTTACTTATTTATGTAATTACTTATTTTCCATTTATTTATTTATTTATATACTTATTTATGTATTTACTTATTTATGTATTTACTTATTTTCCATTGATTTATTTCTATACTTATTTATTTACTTATTTACTATTTATTCATTTATTTGTTTACTTATTTATTTATTCATTTATTTACTTATATGTTAATATCCGAAACAAACAACCAGCTCAAGGACAATCACAGAGGGGAACCTTTCAAAGAATGAACGCAGGCTTGCATTCCCTAGATAAAAAAAAAACGATTAGGCAAGACTCGAACCCGAGGCCTTGACGTTGGAAAGGTAGTATGTCTATGGACTCGGCTAAAAGTTGATCTGCAAAATTAGAAACTTTATAAAGTCCTGTAAAGCAACAACCAGGTTCGATTGGGGAAAACAAAAATAGGTGGATTAATTTTCTTATTGGGACAGTGTTCTTTGGTTGGAGGGTGAACCGATGAGGTTCGAAAAAGAATAACAGTAAAAAAGGAAGCTTTCATAAAGCGCGGGTAACTGATGTCATGATGTATCGCGGGATTCACTCAGAGAATTGAATATACATATTTAAATATTCCAACATCAATATGGAGAGCGAGAAAATTGATGTAATCGCATAGCAAGTCCATGACGTGGTTATTTCCTTTTAATTTCCCCCGTCTAGATAAACGGAAGTAAGAAATAATTTATTTTAAATGGCCGAGAGTATCTCAAGAAGTGAATATAGGGTCGAAATTATGCCGCAAAAGACAACGGATTCCCAACCCCTGTGCCAGGGCTGATCGATTCAAGAATTCATCATTTCCGAACAGTAAACGACCACTGATGAAGAATATGAGGAGCGTGCAATCTCTGCTGTACCCCTAAAAGGGTCTTGCAGGGTATATAATATCAAATTTATATGCAGGTCCAGCACCAAAATGGTAAGAAATTGAGCCTGCCAAGGGTGCACGCTTTATGGGGCGAACTAATGCTGCTTGTGGCTACAATGGCACCGCTTAATCGATTCAAATCTCACTGCAAAATCAGCCACTGTATGAAAAGACATGTGAATCTCGACTAAGGGACCCAATGCTCGCCATATTAGAGAAGTAGCCTTTTCATTCGGGGTGAGAATTAACGCTATCCCCAACACCATTTTCCTGCAGCAAAATTTAATATTTTGTGCACCTACTTTTCACCAACAGTAATCAAATGAGGCGTTTAGAAAGACAAAATCAGTGATAAAAATATCTTGTGATTTCAAACGTAAATTCTCCAGAAATGTGTGAATCTCTAACCACTTCGGAGCGTTATCATGCCCAGGGACGGCTGTAGACCTCCCGCCTCAGTCTGATGTCGGCCCTGTGTAACTGTTTCACCACAAGAGAACCAATAGTCTACTGGAAACGTCGAAGTCGTATACGTCACATAAAATAACAGAAACGTCAACGCAAGACACAAGTTCTATGTCGAAGTTTGTTGTTGCTAACGATGGAGGGTATTAGCAGCTATTTCAAAAGTGCTTCAACAGCCAAGGCCGTATCACACGTGAGCCCTCACCGGGAATCGAACCCAGGACCGATTTCATCGAAGTCGAACGCGTCACACTCAGGGCTATTCGGAGGCCCAACTCATATGGAACGTCTGCATTTTCTGTAAAACGAAGATCTAAATAAAAGTAAAAAAAGGTCATCCTCATCCCTTATCGATATAAATCTAAGTTTTTCTATGATACATTTTATATATATAGGATTTTCAAATTAAACTCACCTTTTTTGCAAATCAAATTCACCGTTTTGCAAATAAAATTCACCTTTTTGGTAATAAAATTCACTTTTTTGCGATTTAAATTCACCCTTTCGCAAATTAAATAGGTACACCATTTTGCAAATCAAGTACTTTTACATATTATATATCAAAAACATCAAATAATGTTAATCATATAGTAAAAAAATCAAAAAATCACACATACATAATTTAACGTATGTCGGTTCTACTGTAGTAGCTTATTTTTGTTTTCTTCAGTCAACCGTACGCAGAGCTGACATGGAAACGAGACCTAAAAACCAAGCATACTAAGATTGCGTTTTCCTGTTGATTTGTGAACGTTGTTCAATTATTATAAATAATCCTATAACATTATACAACAAAAGCATTATATCTGAAGTGCGCTCCTAGAATTTCAGTTGGTCATTTCCATAATTATGATAACATAATGGATTTATAACTATGTAATTAGCATTATTTGATGTATTTTTAGTATAATATACATTTAAAAGTATTTGCAAAAGGGCGAATTTAATTTGCAAAAGGCTGAATTTAATTTGCAAAAGGTTGAATTTAATTTGCAAAAAGGTTGAATTTAATTTGCAAAAGGTTGAGTTTAATTTGCAAAAAGTTGAATTTAATTTGCAAAACCTGTAGCTTTCATCGCCGTCGTTCGCAAAATATATACAGGGAGAGAAGAAAATGTAAGGGTGATATTGTCCGGGCCAGAGCGATTTTTTTCAGTGATATATTTCCATTGAAAAGCTTGAGTTTTTTGGTATTACCAAGCCCGATTATCACGCAATACATCCGGTTCAACATTAAAGTACTTTAGGATATTTCAGAGAGAATTTAGTCGAGGGAAAGATAATTAGAAATGCATGGGTACGAGGTTCGTGTCTCGGTTGACCAATTATTCTTTTCCGACTAGGTGAAAGGGCGTCTTGTTTTTCCATCGACGTTTTCGCGACATTCACTTTAAACATGAAAATTCGCCGATTGCAAACGAATGTACGAATAAAAATATACGTCCTCAGCGTATGCATTTCCTGCACCTGAATCGCAAGACGGTTACACAGACGGATTGATTGGAGCATGCATCCACTGCCACACACACTCGCCGTCGGCAATTATGCAGATGTGGACGGCGGTTTCGCAACAGTGCGAGGGACCATCACCTGGCAGCTCAACGTGATTGAGCGGATCTCTCGAAACGGAACGCACGGGCGTCATCCCTCCTTTGTTTTCGAAGTCTTCGCATTATCGCGCTTCATCTTTTTTTTCCGCCTCGTGTTTGCGTTTAATTCGGTCGTCCTGTTTGTCTCGAGAAGTCCGTCTTCTTTTTTTTTTGTTTCGGAAGGATTATTTGTGGGTCACGGCCAGCCGCGTGATTGACCGGGTGCACGCAGCAGCCCGGATGCTGTGCTGTCTGGTCAACGTGCGCGATACTTTCGGGATAAATTGTGTCACTATGTGGGTAGTGTCTCTCTATTTGTCGGGCACAAAGCGAAAATGCACGAATTTGTGCATTGAAATTGCAAACAGAAATTTGCGTGAAATACAGCCGGCCAATTTTACCCAAAATGATGAATACCAAGGATTAATGTCATATATATCACATCTACCCCATTCTTTCTTTCTATATTTTCAGGCAACTCTTACCAAAAAGGATCGAATAAGTACATAATGCATAGAGGAAGAAAAGATTGCCATTTATGACACTGATTATTCAACGAGGGACTCGGGCTGGAATTATCATATTTAGTGATTAGTTAATCTACCCTATTAAATACTTTAAGGAGCTATTGTAATTTATGGGGTACTGATATTTTGCAATTTAAAGATATGTGTATAATTAAGTAACTTTTAGTGTTTAATCAAAATGCATTTTGAATGTTCCTCTGTTTTTATTTCTTTGAAAATTTTCTTTGCTTTTTGCTTGGCTTCTGTTATGATCTATGGTTACTTAAGTCCAAGCATTTTCATTTTAAATCACTTTCGATGTTTTCTGTGTATATGTGTATATATGTAAACTACTTGTAATGTTTCTTTTTCTTCTATGTTTCGCGTTTTTTTACCCCACTTCTCTGTGGGCGTTTTCTTTATCGACTTTAAGTTGCAAAGATATTTTCCCCCACTCTACTTTTTTCTTTGTTTGTAATTAATATCTGTACATATAATAATGACATACGAGGTTAGGGGAAAGAGAGACCAAATTGAGCCTAACCTCGCCAATAATTGGTCTACCTATCTTTTTTTACCGAATAGAACAATTAAAGATACATGTATATCTCGAAGATATAATTACCGACGGAAGCTTTTCGAAAAATTCATCGGTTCAGTTCTTTTAGACGAAGTAGAAGACATTGCAATTCCAGTAAAAAACTAGCGCAATCTCCGAGAGACATAGACAAAGCTCTACAAGGAAGTAATCACTAAAACAGACTACATTCTGGCCGTTCTTTCCGTATAGCACCAGACCTAATAGGGTAATTTAAGGTGAGGAGTTAATACACCCCCTGCCATACGCCACTGGCGACTCGCGGGGTGTAAATCTAAATCTGAAATCCTATGAGGGCACGAAACTTAAAGTCGAAAATATCAGAAAAAGACAGGTCAGACACAGAAGAGTTCAGAATCAAAAATATTATTTATATGAATGAAACTAATTGGAAAATATCGATAAATAAAATCTATAGAGGCGGCCGTGATATTGTGAAAACTTACTTATAATAAGCTACCTGATTGGTATTCCTTATACTATCTGGAAAAAGAGACCATTAACGGCTATCCGATCTCGCTATAATCTCCCGAAATCTCTTTGTCGTCTGGTTTCAAAAATCGCGCTAGCTGAGTACGGGAATCACGATATCGCGTATTTTAGTCGTGCAAATCAGTACTTGAAAATTTCTGAAACAGATTCTGCCTATAATCGGCTCTTCTATCCTTAAGAGATTCCCTCTTCTCTCTTCTTCAGACCTCTTCTATCCTTAAGAGGTTTTGATTATCTTTCATACCCTTGGTCGCTAAGATTAGTGAAAACTAGTCGCGTTGCTAGGAAACAATTGCTAGGACAGATAGTTACTTCCTGAATTTTTCTCTCGAAGTATTATAAAACCAGCCTGATTCGATCATGCATACGTACTATAATTATTTGACATCGAAATTGGTGAAACAGTTAACAGATTAAGACTTAAAGACGAAAACCATAAAATATGTTTTTATTGACTAGCTGAGTATCAACTACCTTAAGGAACTCTCTCCTTGATGACGAAAAGTATTGGCAGAATCTTTTCCAAAAGTGCTTCGACGGTTAAGGTAATTTCACACGTGAACTTCCAACGGGAATCGAACCAGGAACGGCTTTCAGCGAATTCGACCGCGTTACCCACTTGGCTGTCCAGAGGCTCGTGAAAAGTATTTTTGGAGCCTCTGTCCATATTACTACAAGAGGTAATAAATAAACATTTCCATAGAAACGGTTGCTCATAGTTATTCAAATTAACACGATCCCTTATGAAAGCCTAACGAAAAACGCATGCATTATTTGTTATTTCAGGAAACTGTCAACACGTTTTAACTCCAGCAGCTAGTTCTTTATATGGAAGAAACCTTATTAATCAGGTGATCATGTACGTAATTTATAAACACTCTAATGACAAGGGATGTACGTTAGAGGGGAATTAGCAGTTTCAGTATTGGCCTAATAAAACACCCGATCTGCTCGTATCTAAGGATGACACAATTGTTTATCACTATAGAGATTATAGGTGCTTTTAGATTACACCAGATTTAACGGATACCAAGAAAAGGCATCAGTGGGTTAGAGCCTGTGGGACGTCTTCCTCACGTGGACCACACGGATGCTGCGAGTTGTTTTGCGTGGGAGAGATGTGGGTGTCGTCATGTGAGCGATGGATTCAGATGGAAATGGAACTAAGGGCCAAAATGGAATGAGAGAAATATATGCCCAAATAAAGGGCAAATAGATTTAGAAAATGTCAGTCTGAGAAGGAAGCGGCGATATTAATAACGAGGCGGGAAGAAGACGCAGATTTACGCACCAAAGTGGTCTCGAAAATGGACATTCGTTGGGTGATGAAGAGACATTTTTTCCCCTAAAAGGAAATCCAATACGGACGTTTATTCGGGTAAAAAAGTCATTATATATTCATTTTGTCGGAATAGGCAGATAGTCGTTAGAAACATCTAATTGCTGAAATTCTTAATTTTTCTAGCAATAGTGCATTGTGCATTATTGCATAATGTGCATTTAATTCTTACAATGTATAATGTGCATTTAATTCTTACAATGCATAATGTGCATTTAATTCTGGATGTTTCGTTGTTGATTCTCCATGACGACAGTTTCGCCTGCAGGATAGCCGGCGAAACTGTCGCCAAGGAGAATCAACAACGCGGTGGAACCCAAAGAAGAAACATCCAGAATTCAAGTAACCAGCGCCGCAGAAACCTATGAAGCAATGTTATTGTTGTGCATTGTTTCCTGAAAATTTACCGCTTTGTTAACTCTTAACAATGCAAATAAAATTATTGTGTTTATGTTGTTGAGAGATCTTGATGTCCTGTAATTTAGTACATTGTAATACATACATATTAAATAAGGACGTACATTCTACTACATTGTACAGAATTGGGTAATAAAATCGGAATTAGCATATTGCTCCAACCGATAGAATCTCATCCTGCTGTTTCCTATTGAACTAATTCAACAAACTGAAAGTGACTTAAAATCCTAGGAGAATATTTTTCGGCTCCCATGGAAATTTTTACGTCTATTTCTTATGGTAATTTGTATGTTATAAACTGCGACCACACATTAATAATTAAATCTTAATTTAGTTTATTCTTTTTACATATTATTGTATATTATTCTTTTTACTCTTACCTATTCAATACATCTTTCCAGGTGTGTAGCATCAGGTTCCTTAGAATTCACAATGGTGCCCTTCCCCGATGGTTCTAATCTTCCATCTCTAAGGAAACAGAAGCAAAGATTGTTATTTATTTGAAATTTTTCGCGAGCGGGGCTGAGATAATGCAACCATATATTACCTGTGAACATTTTCCACCGATGAATCTCGGCATTGAAGGCCTGTGGAAAGAGCCTGGATTGACAAAAGCAGATAAGCAATTCACATGGTTTTTTAGTAAGGTGTTAGTAGTAACTGAACGACATCATGTAAAAGAAACAGGATCATGGATCGTGATACGGACACCTTCTGAATGGCGTAATTCTTAACTTAATAGCGTTTTGAGCCTCTTGCTTTTACATAATCCTACATTCAGTTTTAGACTAACGTAAAAACTTGACGAAATGACCTAACCGAATTCCCTATCCGCGCCAGACAATGCAACAAGAAAGCTTAAAAGTAAACTAAACTATATAGGTACAGCACTCACCCACATTGTTGCCATTTCCGTTTCTATAAACAACCGCTTCATAGAAACGAGCTATGGCAGTGATTTGAGACCGGAAATTCGACTTGGAGAATCACGCCAAAAAAGACTGGGCTTATTTATGCTAAAATGCTGTCAGCTAACTGTAATACTGTCAGCAAAGGCAGCATTTTCAAACGTGTCCATGGAAACCAATCCACGGATTGGTTGGATTTATCTTAGCTCTCCCAGCCAATTTCATCATCCTCTTTTAGTTTCACATTTTAAAACTTGCCATCAGCATTCCCTGTTATGCAACCTAGATTTCAAAAACTGTCTTCAGAGGATTGTAGTGCCTCAGTGTACGCCCGCCAATGTTTCCTATTCTTTTCAAATGCTTAACATTGACTCCTTCATTAGATACTTGAAGTGTCTTATTTTTTTCTCTTGTGTCACATCTGCGTTGTTCAATTTCTTTTTCCTAAGGCTGATCTTGGTCATGCTTCGATGGCATTCAAAATAACAATCCATGTATCCATGAGCCTCATGCATACACCCAAGCTTGAGCTGTTTAATACCAGCAGCTGTAATATCCCTCTTTGCCTTGCTATCGTAGTAGTAGTAGTATTGTTAAAAGTGCTTCGACAGCTTAGGTCATTTCGCACGTAGGCTCCCACCGGGAATCGAACCCGGGATCACTTTCGCCGAAGTCGAACGCGTTGCCCACTTGGCTATCCGGGAGCCCTCTGCCTTGCTATCGTGCTTCCTATCTGTCTAAAGCTATTCCCTTTTATGGGGATCTTGTTTCTTTAGTAACAGAATTGTTCGACTCCATGTAATGTGTCCATTCCTATTTTTAATTGATAGACCTTTCCTATTTTTAATTGATAGACACGTATATCGTCGGCTGCATGACTTTGGTCAGGACTAGTGCATTGGAAAACTCTAATGCAGCAGAGTTTTTCAGTAACACTCAACGTAATCCTAGATAAATCTACTTCATTTCCAGTAGGCGTTGCAGATACAATCACAGGCTCTAATTGTTTCTCCTTCCATTCGCAGGCCGCTTCTTCTCTACGATCCTCCTCATTCCCTGGCTGTTAAATGTAAGCACATAAGGACCAGCGTATACACGCTGCATCCCTGTTGAAAACTTTCCTTTATTCTAGCAACTTTCCAAAATACACATTAGTATTAATTTGATCCTCAGTGAGGGCATAAATTAGGCTTCTTTCACACTAACTTGCTCCGGTTTTATTCAGGACGCTCAGCATTCTTCATTGACGACACAGGTGTCGACGTGGTTAATTTCTCACCATACGACAGATGGACAGCTGACAGACAGCTTTACCTGGTGCTTAGCGGTTTACAATTACTTAAAAAAACCTCCATCCACTTAGGTAATGAAATTTGGCTCCTTTATTTAGCGAGAGTAGTTCCCTTGTTTCTCCACTCCTTTTGAATCGGAATAGATCTTCATTTGACTATTCTTTTGCTCTATTATACCAGGGTCGTTCAATGAATCCTTAGAAAACCCTAGAGACGGCGTTCGTAGCATCATAAATGGTTTGTTCTTCGTAAGCAGCGTTACTTACTAGATAGCTGTTAAGGTCTCAGTTATATCCGTTATATCCATCTCATGGTTTCATCTTTATTGTCGACTGAGGCAAAAACCTTTGTTCATTTTGAAAAATGAAAAAAGTGAGTTTCGAGTGGTGATTTAACACTTATATTTTAAAGGCTTAACACCGCAAGAGATCGAAGCTGAGTTGGATGAAGTTCGTGGCACATCTGCTCCTGTGTTTGCAACTGTTTACAATTGGGTAAACGAGTTTAAACGTGGCCGTGCATCCACAAAAGATGAACATCGTTCGGAACGTCTAGTGTATTCCTCGTGGTATTCCTGCAGGAACCGTCGACGCTTGGGGTAGTCAAGTTGATCGTTCGTTAATTATCAAAATTTCCCGCTTTTTTGTCGTCATTGGGAAGGTGACGTACTTCTGAAACTCCATCTGCAATCCTCCCTTCAGGAAAAAAACACCAAAAAACTTTGAGCAAAAAAATCGAAGTTATAAATCCTATTTGTTTTCAACTCCGATAGTAGTGCGTCGATTCCTGGAACCTTTCTGCTTTCTATTGTTTCTTTAAAGCATGTAATCAGGATCCTGGAATAGTGTACCTTCATCAACTACAACTTCCTATCAACTGTTCTGTGTTTCACCATAGTCTAATAAATGCTCCAAGTGGCAGCTTCCAGAATACCTTTCTTTTGTTTTCTTATCTTTCTTCAGTATTCCACTGTCGCTAGCATCTTCAAGTTTTTCTTTCATAGTTCCCTGGAATTTTATCCCCGGTGTCCTTCTGTCTTTACATGTGTCAAACAGTCATTTCGTTATTTATATATATTGTTTTTCACACTTGATATTCATTGGGATTCAGCCGCACGGCCTTACGGTGCAAAGTAAATACTTCATTCCTCAATCCCTGTGGCTTTTCGTAGACTCTTTCGGTATATTGAACTTGAATTAGGAATTCATTTGCATTCTCCAGACATTCACCGCGCATATAACTTCTTATAACAAGGACAGCGTTCGCCACAGCTATTTCGTAAGGTCAGCAAAATTCCATGAAACGTTCTGCTACCAACCACAGCTTGAGATTATGTCTTTCCTGTCTAGGTCTTCTACAGCTTCGCCTCATAAGGTTCGGTATGCTTTATCCACGTTGAAATTGCTTCTCTTCATTAATATCCCATGCTATGGTTGAGCGTTAGTTTCTCCAAAAAGTTTCCACGTTCTCTTTTTATAGTATTTTTGTAGAACTATTCTCACCGATCAAAATAGTTTATTGCTGTAAAAAAAATTTCCAATCAAAAGCTGGTTACAATCTGTTAAGGACCTTAGAAACAAGAGTGATTAGAATGAGTCAAACATATTTGTCGACTTCATCTCCAAGGATATAAACAATTCACGGACGCGTTGGCAACGAGGGGTGATAGCTGTTGGGAGTTAGTTGGAAAAAGGTTAGATAATTAGAGTCGTATTCTACCTTTCGATGAGGAAATCCTTGGTCCACGCGGTGGGTGCGCCGTCTGCGAAGAGTAATCACTGACCTTGGGATTTATTAATCCATCGGCGGTTGAATCCTCCTGAAATTGGGTTGGGTAATCACGGGAAACATCCTTTGGTTTCGTTTCCTTGGTAACCCCTTCCTTGGCTCCTTGCTGGTTTCCATGGAGACAAAGTCCGATTCATAGGACAATGGAGAAGTCCGCAAACGATGGTACATACTTCACCAATCGAAGTATCCGTGCAGTGTGTGGTTCCCAACAGAGAAGAAATGTATTCCTGAATTAATTAATATTAAATTAATCGATTTCTTCTCTTTGGCGAAACGGATCGTTAACAAGGCGCTTCTTTAGAACAGGGACGGACTTGGAATATTATGAGGGGGAGACGGTTTAAGATAATTTCCTTATATGTTTGTCCTCAAGTAAAAATAGACTTACAAGGATGTTCTCCATTAAAAAAAAACTTATCTCAGGAAGGGTTTTAGGCGGTGTTCTTGAAAAGAATCATGACTCGTGAGTATTTGGTGAGAAACCACTTGAAAAACATACGGTGAAAGTGGAATTTAAATAAGGTAGATTTAATCCCAAGTATCCGAACTATAAAATTGTGAAAATTAAAGATGAAACGAGTAAAATTATTTATTTCAATTTTTTATTTTTGGCCAGTCGGTTCACTACTTCCTTCCCTCATTCCTCATCTTTCATATTAAGCCTTATTCCCTCTCCAAAGCTTCTGGTAGTTAACGGTAAAGGATCCAACCATCCTTTAGTGTGATGGCTTAACAGATATTATTGATATTCTATTTACATTGTTAACCAGAGCAACAAACATAACGACAGTGATATGAGAAATTTTAACATTAGCAGATTATATCTTCTAACAAAAAATCACAAAAGTTATAATCGTATGCAGCAAATATCAGAGCATAATTATCTTTTGCCAGTTCACGTTCACAGATGACGTAGCTGACATAATGCGCCCCCCATGTTATATAGGCCGTTCTGATACTGCGAGAAAAATCAGAGAAATAGATGCTAGAACAAGTCGTATAAAAAATTCATTTTTTCCTCGAACGATGCACGAAAGCAATCGATTAGTGAAGTGGTGCTTGCACCCCCTGCCACACGCCGAAAGGCGGCTTGCAGGGTACTTATGTAGATGTAGATGAATTAAAGTTGAATATTAAAGAAGTTTAAATACCGTGCATATTATGAACTAGCATAGTACAAATAAATAAAATATGAAATTATATTATACTATATAAGATACATAATTGCCCAGAGGGTCGTAATTTTTCTTTGAACATTAAATTATTAGGAGTTATCGGTAATGAGAATTTCTTAGAGGTTTAAAAACACTACGTAAGCCGTCTTTCGGGAAGCGGAAATGGTGCTAAGAGATAAACGGAAAGCTCCAGATTACCGATTTCTGGGAAAGCCCAATGATCATTTCGGAGACAAAGCCTCCATCCTCAGGTGGCCTCCACAAAGGAAATTAACTTTGTGGAGACCCCCTGATGTGATATTTTTTTTAATAAACAGTCTTTTTTTCTCCTCAAAACCATTGTATTTCCTTCCTTTACATCCATTTCCATGGAGATTCTGAAAATCTGTATACATTGTAGTTTGAAATCTCATTTTGTTACACATCAATATTTGTGGAAAACTCCGACAATGATCATTTCTGGGACAAAGCGTCCGTCCTCAGGTGGTCTCCACAAAGGAAATTAACTTTGTGGAGACCACTTTTTTGTGGAGACCCCCTGAGGATGGAAGCATTGCTTCCGAAATGATCATTGGGCTTCCAAGAAATCGGTAATCCGGAGCTTTCCGTTTGTCATTGAGCGCGAGTTCCGCTTGCCGAAAGACGGCTTACGGAGTGTTTTCAAACCTCTAATTCATAAACAGCCGTGTTCCAATCTGCTTTTTCTTACAATGAGAATTTCTGTTAAATGTTCCGCCCTTAGTTGCTCATATTCCAACCGTCGTTATTTCTAATCAAAATTTAGTAAATAAACAAAGGTCAGCGGTGAAAAATAAGTAAATTCACGTGTATTTCTTACGGAAGTTGCCGACATGGGATGCATAAATACATGCACAACGGTGTTTATTATGGTAGGTTCTTCCGATGAACACTGCTGGAACCTAAGGGTCATACCACGCGTGGGCGGCGAACCGTTCTCAAGGACAAGTTTTGTTTTCGTCAACAAAAAAATCTTACCTGGAGGATGGAGGAGGCGCCCAACCTGTACGCGGTGGAGCGGGATTTTCTTGCTTGGAACAAGTCCCGTCGGCGATTTATAGATAAGAGCTTCGGTGGTTGTTTGGCGAGCAGCAGGCGGGAATTCTTCTATGCGGCTTAAAAATGCCTGGCTCCCCCATTAAGGCTGGATAACTGCGTATTAGAATCGGGAAGCATAAATTATTGGTCATAAAACGTCGGGTTGGAAATGAGTTGGTGCCATTTTAATTTGCATTTCGACCTCATCATAGTCGAGAGTAATGGAGGCGAAGGGATGCGTGTTTATTCAATTATATTCATGATTTATATGGTTCTAAGGTGTACTGGACGCAATGGTGGGTCCCAAGTTTAAATGCTTAACTCTATCCGGGAAGATAATAAAACACAGTGCTTGTACCTCTGATCTTCGATCGCTGGTTCTCTATACATCCAACGAGCATTCTCTTTATTACAGCACTAACAGTTAAACTATAATCGTCCATTAACATTTATAGCAGTCTTTAAATACCTCTCCAATAGCTTTCCGTACGTGTGATATACTCTGAGATGAGAAATGCAGTGTATTACATGGATAAGTGTTCTACCTTTCGGAAGGTTCATTTGCCTTAACATTCCCTATTCAATGTCTCATTGAATATTTCATTCGTTTCTTGGTAACTTACCTCACCCTTTTTGTCATTTAATTTCTTTTATCTTCGCCTTCTCCACTGCTTTTCCCTTGATTCCTACCCTCAATTACATTCTTCAGCAATCCCTCTCCTCTTAATAATCGACCCACCCGTTCTCTCCGCCGACATTTAATTACTTCAAGTAATGCCCTCCTTCCCCCGCCATCTCTAGTACCTCTGATTGTTTTTCTATCGACGCAACCTGTTAAAAAACATCTCCCTTTTTGTGATTACACTAACATTTCATGTTTGTATGCGTTAAATGTCTGCATGGGCCGAAATTTTTGTCCCAAGCCCGACCCGGCTCGTTCATAATTGTGCCCGAACCTAACCCGGCCCGAATATACGCAGAAACTTCCGGTATCAACTTTTCTAAATCTTTTCGAAATCAGTCTTTACGACGTACTTAAGAATGGATGAATTTATTTCACGTCTATTATTCCTTCAGTAATGCCAAAATACCAAAAGGATGTGGGAAGGTAAATAACTAAGCACTGTTAGCCGTGCGGTTGAATTCCAAGGATAAACAGGAGTGAAAAATCGCGACGTGACTGGGACTCAAACCCAGGTCTCCCACTTTCCGGTACACAGGTATTTTTACCACTGAATTACCATGAGACGTTGAAGCTGGTGTTGAGATAACGTAAGTTAAAATTTCCTGTAAATAATATAAACTAACAGAAGATGTTTAAAACGATTGTTTTATTCCTAATCTAAATCATATTTATTCTATTCACTTCCCTTCTCAGGATATAAATTTTATAATGCATAGAAGAATTCGCTGCATATTTTCATAGGGTAAGATTAGAATACTTTTTAAGCATTGCGTAGCAACTTTAAACGGCCCAATGAAAGAACCAAAATCGCTGTTTGAAAACGAATAATTCTTTTCTTCTCAGGTTATACTTGGGCCCAAGCCCATATGACAGCCAGCTTTATCCATACCATGCAGACTTATAGTACGTATCATACTGAGAATCGATAATTTTCCGTATATTATATACCTGAGAATCGAATTTATCACATCCATATAATTTTCCAGTAATATGTTCCCTTGTTCTATATACGAAATATATGGAAGATGAAAACCATCTGCTATATGGTACATTCTACAGCGGAATATTCTATATAATATACCTTCTTACATTAATTAGAACAATATTTTACTATGTTATACTTTTCCATGGCAGGAATAAATAGAGCGAAAAATATTCCCAATTAAAAATAAAGATTTTGCGGGTATAAAATAATAGGTCCTGCTACCATATCTTGAAATATTTATCATTTGTCTTTTGGTACGGAATAGAGAAAAATGGATCTTTTATACACTTTCGTCTCAGTTTGTTCATGGCTGTATTGATAGGAAAACTGCTGAGGTATGAGTGATGCTGAATAATGCCATCAATTAAGGTTTCCCCTTATAGAATGCTACGAAAAGTGTTACTCGTTGAATCATTGTGCTTCACAAACGTGGGCTTGTTCTGCTTAAAGCATTCTAGCTCAGTGAGGAAAGCAAGGGCAAACAACCTCACTCCTCATCTTGCCTAGTAAGCCTCATTTCCCTCTCTTAACTCTTCGTAGTCGATGGTGGAGGGGATGATGTCCCAACCGACCTTCCAGCTGAATGTTTTACTGACAGATTTAATGATAAAAATAAAAAGAAGTTAATATAAACAAAGTTTACCCGTCTTCATAGGATGTGCCCAAAGGGTTATAGTTTGTAAGGGCATTTATTTAATATGCTCACCAGGGCTAATGAAACAGAATCGTCACCATAAAAAGTGAATTTCTTATCGATGAAAATAAAAATTTCCTTTAAAATATCAGTGGGAGAAATGATAAACTTAAATGTAAGAAATATGAAAATCAAGAGAAAGACAAAAAGGAAACTAAACAACGATAATTACATCCACCAAATTACTGTATGACAATTTTCTATTTTGTATTGATGCCATAAGTCCAGTATTTTAAAGGAGAAAGGTGACAGGCGATGGGATAAAATTCTTTTTCGTCTAGCGCCTCTCTAGATAAGACCATCGCCCCTAGGGGGAGCGGTATAGCCCACTTTGGGAATCACTGATCTAGAGGACGAAACAAGATGATTACTGCAAGTAAAAGAGTCCAGTAAGTGTTACTCCGTAACATTTCGCAGCCTATTGCTATCGAAAAGGCGCAGGCCTGGCTCCCGAATTCCACGCGTTCTTCGTCGCTTGAGAGAAGAAGCTCTCCTGCCAATCCTTCACAAGCTCTCCTGGCGACTCGGCAGGCATAGCTGTTTAAATCAACCAAAGGCCGACTGGAAATATGCGAGACTCCCTCTACAAAGTAATCAGAGTGCTGCTTTAAGTCTGCGATTCCTTCCAAGACTGACATATTCGCGAGGGGCGAAACACTTAATGCCTTTGGAAACCGATCGTGACACAGCGGAGCCCCACAGCACGAAAATAATGCACTCTTACCCTTAAAAGCTCTCGAAACTCGATATCCCATTTTTCAATAGAAAAGAAACGGTTGGAAATTAAAATTGATTTACTTGAATACAGAGCCTATCTGTCGCCATGGTGCGAACATAATTACACTTATAATTAAATCTATACAACAGTATTTTGTCTCGTGTAATTCACTCATATCTTCATTGGACCCATTTGCATGATTTTTCCCTCACATATTACTTATATTGTAACCAGTACTTTTATTTATAATTGCAGTTCTATAATTAGTTTTATTCTTTATTTTTAAATGTTTTTT
>KZ309143.1:40528-71488 GCA_000376725.2 Ladona fulva | reverse complement strand
TTTTAAGTGTATGTGAGTGACATTAGAGTTCGAGAAAAGATCCAAAGAGGGAGAAGACAACTGTTATCTTCTCTCCAGAAGATGGCAACGTAGTTGTCGAAGTACGCATTGAGAACAGTAATTGCAAGGCGCGACCACTGAGAACCCTTACCCCTGCTGGTTGGAATTTTCCAACGGTTAGTTTGCTCGCAAACGACGGCTTTTTGGAGCTTTTCTCGAACTCTCACCACAGTTGTGTTCCTTTTCCTTATAGATGAGTGTGGGTGGTTGTCGTCGGGTCCCCAGCACGCTGGTTTGCCAGGGGGGGGCATAATTCTATGATTCTGAGTTAGCCAAGTCCAAAAAATTAACCACAAATCTTGGTTACCAGAAGTGTTCGTTAACCGTGGTATTGCTGAAAACAAATCCGAGATTTAAATAACTCTGAATTGCCAGAGCTTAACGCTGTATCAGTTATTCCCTCTTCTTGAAATTAGATATCTCAGATCGATTTAACTAACCAATTCCAACAACCTCCCACAACTGACATTTAAGTTAATGATGACATTCTCGTTGGCAATTAGGTTTTCTTTCCCCACTTCCCATAATTCATTTCGAACAGTCAATTCCTCTAACACTTAACTCTCCCATTTAAGTATACTCCAGCTTTGCAGGAAGAAATAAAGATCGGAAATAAATTTCCGAAGCCTTCTTTGAATGTTTTCCCTCCGAGGAAATTAAATGCCATTATTCATTCAATACGAGGTGCCTTCTCGGCTTAACGGTACACAAAATTTTAGAGGGCCATTAAAAAAAATTACGGACGGGCTTCGGTCCCGAAACGATTACGATGCGGTATTGCCAAATTACGAACAAAAAAGGACTTTTTAGCCCAACGCTGAAGGTTCACATTCCTGACACCTAGGCGGCGGCTACTGAAACTAAAACCATGAAGTAGGAAAAACATTTTCGAAAAAAAAAATCTTTCGACCTCGGAGAAAGCGGTACCGGGTTCGATTCCCGGTGGGAGCCTACGTGCGAAATTACCTCAGCATCTGAAGCACTTTTAACTATACTACATTTTCGAAAAATACAAAAATAATCGTCAGATTTTATCTATAGCAAAAATTAAGGAGAAAAATCTTCAATCGATGATTCATCTCCAGTTCTTTTTAACAAATTGCATCGCCTTGAGCGGCACTTTCAGGTTTAAACAAGCTGTTTCTAATAATGTTTAACAATCATTCTAATGTGTCCCTATGGCATAAAATATATATTTCATGGATATAATGCTCTTTATTCCCCAAATTGAAACGATTAAGGGTCCCCAGACAGCGGCAGAAGTTGTTAACTCTCCCGAATCCGCCGGAACTGGATAATAAGTTTTATAAAATGTCCCGGCGTTCTTCTTCCGCTCTCATTCAGCTATGCTCATCTTCTGCTTTAAATCACTACCCGGAATCCCCCGGATTTCGCTACTCTTCGAATCAACTCTTCGGGATCTGGCAACAACCGCAACGCCCTTGGCAATTGCCCCATGTTCGTACGCCTCTAGTCAAACATAACCGTATCTCGCATTTAAATCGCTTGATATTCTCCAAACGAACGACAAAATATGAAACATCTCGATGGCGATTACAATCGACAATCTCTTCATGGAACTTGCGCAAAGTTTTGCGCCGTTTGTCAAATCATTCATCCGCAAAAATCCACGTTGTTCATCTTTTAGAAGTGGTTTTTAAATGTGCTTAGACATCTAACGTCGTTTAGCACGTGGGCCCCCACCAGGAATCGAACCCGGAGCCGCTTTCCCGAATTATTCATCTTAGTAAATTTCACGGTATTGCGGTCTCCACTGAGGGCTTTCGTTCCCGAGCTAGTTTAGATGTCACAGAGAGTACCATCAGCAGGATATAAGTATGTACGGGCCATTCCACGTGAAATCGGACAGAAATTGCCCTCTATTTTTTAAAAGTTTTGAAAGTTTTTATACTTGCGTACTTCCTCGAGAAACCGATAGTGACGAAGTTTTAGCTCGTTAAAATTTTTTTTCGCCAAGTTATTAATTTTTAAAGTTTCGTAATTTTTGCAAAAATCGGCGAACATGGATTATTTTGAAGAATCATAACTTTTGAGTGAAATATGTAAGAGAACTTATTCTTTCAGTTTTTGATAGGGATTGAATGTATCTTTATAAATGTATTCTCGACAGTACCATATATTGTTTACAACATTGTTTGAGCCACCAGTGGCGTATGGCAGGTGGTATATTAACATCCCACCTTATCTACCCTATTACCGTCTCCGATGCTCAGCGGAAAGAGCGACCAGAAATAACTATCTGTTTTAGGGATTACTTCCTAGTAACGACTTTTCGAAGCATCTCGGGGATCGCGCTTGTTGTTTACAGAAACCGTATTGTCTTAAGCTTTGCCTTAAAGTTTTGAGCGACGAACCTTCCGGAAAGTTTCCGTCATGAATTAGATCTTCTCACCTGGAGCGAATTCCACCCGAAGGATTTTCTCACAGCCGTAACGCTTCTGTCGAACCTGAAAACGGGCTGTTCTACGTTGGACAATCATTAACGATCAACCTGATTGTCCCATTTAAAAATCTCAGAGACGTGAAATTTGAGTCTCCGTGTAGCCATGTTGGTAACACGTTCGACTTGGGTGAAAGTAGTTCTTGGTTCTATTCCCGGGAGGACTCACATGCGAAATTATCTTAGCTATCGAAGCACTTTTGAAAACTACTCGAACGTGCATTTTCCAAAAGCGTTAGAAACCTTAAAGCGCCATTGTGTTTTACAAGAGGGAATGATTGTGAGGTTATTTTTTCATCAGAACATGTACTTTACCGGTTCGGTGATTCCATTGACATTAAAAACTATAAACGCTTGGGATGCCAATTTAATAAAACCGATTATCCAATTCAAATTTCTGTAACCGCGATTCCTTGTTAGATACACCAGAACCATTATGGCCATTTTGGCCTTGTTGATCATGGCCATAATGCCAATTTCAAAACATGACGTTAAATCTAGTCGAAAGAAATGTCCTTAATTGAAGTGACTCAGTGGCGGCAGGGATCGAGTTATCTCCAATTCTTCTATGCCTCGGAGCGACCAGCATTTTCGTTCTACTAGTCACTTTCAGATTATAGTAATCGATTCACATTTTCCACTAAGTTTGCGAAGTACTAAATACATTCCGAATACAAATGCCAAGCATAAATATTTTCGGCCAAAAATGGCCACGTAATCATTAGGTTTATCGGTGTTGTATGGGTTAAAGTGTTAGCCTAGCGACGCCGGGAACTCGCGTTCGAATCCTGGTTAGGGTATGGTTGTTTGTGATCGTGAAATGAAAAGGGTTATTTGTAAGAGTGGTCTTTAAGACCAGGTTTCTCCTAATGAAATCGTCATTTTTATTGTTATTATTAGATTTCTTGCCGGTTCTAGGGAGAAAGAGAGGTAAACAACGCTTTGGTTATAATAAGGTTTTTGATATGCTTTATTTTTTATCAACACGTCAACAACAACATAAGTGTTCTACCTTTCGGTAGGTCCATGTGCCCTAATATTCCCTATTCATAGCCCTTTCTTTCGCTACCTGGTAACTTACCCCATCCTTTATGTCATCTAACATTTTTTGCCTTTGCCTTCCCCTCTGTCTTTTCCCTTGCATTCTACCCTCTATTACATTCTTCAGCAATCCCTCTCCTCTCAATATCTGACCCACCCATTTCTTTTGTCGGCGCTTAATTACTTCAATTAAAACCCTTTCCTCCCCAACCATTTCTAGCACCTCTATGTTTGTTTTTCTATCCACCCAGCTCACCTTCTCCATTCTACGCCACACCCACATCTCAAATGCCTCCAATCTTTTGATGTCCTCTTTTCGTAAGGTCCACGTTTCACACCCATATAGCAAAACACTCCATTTCAAGGATTTTACCAATCTTTCCCTGATTCCTTTATCGAGACCCTTTGTCATTAATTCCCTTTATCAACACGTACAAGTCAAAATTAATTTGCCAAATTTGAGACAGGCTCGGCGGTGTGTTGGACAATCCTGATCCAAATAATAACGTGAAATTCTTCGATAATCATAAGTTTTCTAAGAAACGATTATTCATGGGAAATTATTTTGCTAATATTACACTTACCACC
Organism: Ladona fulva; assembly: GCA_000376725.2. Taxonomy (NCBI): domain Eukaryota; kingdom Metazoa; phylum Arthropoda; class Insecta; order Odonata; family Libellulidae; genus Ladona; species Ladona fulva. The sequence goes on along the minus strand of KZ309143.1, from coordinate 67,338 downwards.
TATGGCTTTTTCCCACGATGCCCTGGTCCAGTACCGGAACATCACCTATTGTATAATATGCATCCTTTTTCGTGGTAAAGGTAAAGTTTAGTATTTAGTTAATTATCACTCCGAATAAGAGGTGTGAGTACAGGTACTTAAAGTCAGTGGGTACTGGAGCCGGGAACCCCTGGTCTTACAATACATTTGATTGATTCAGCAATCGAGGAGAACCTGAAATATAATCTAATTGAATGCAAAGCTAAGAATAAGATAGGCCACTTGCAATAAGCTCGAGGGTTCCACCATTGGGCAGTCCACGAAAATTTTGTAATCCAGGCATTCTGTTAATTCAAACAATGGGCTAATTTTATAGCGGGAAGGAAATATTTCAGACACTTTGATTCTAGGAATGAATCTAATTAGACTTACGTAAAAGGCGTCGAAAAAGTCCAACGCAAAGCAGCTAGATTTGTAAAAGGTAGATTTAGTAGGACTGATAGCATCAAAGAAATGCTGCGAGAGCTTCAGTGGGACTCTTTGGAGAAAAGAAGAAAGGTAAATAGATTAGTATGCTTCTACAGCGCTTGCAGGGAAAGAATTATCTTCTAAACTGACGGATCCTTCTTACCTAGGAAAAGAACGATCACGGTACGTGCTTACACAAAAAGAAAAGATGTCGGTAAATTCTCATTCGTAAATAGATCCATATTGGACTGGAATGCATTGCCTGAAGAAGTATTCAATCCCTTCCCCGCAAATGAAAGAACGTAAAAGAAAAACCTAAAAACACTTGACCGTCAAGATCTAGCTTTATTGTCATTTTAGCTGTAAATAATGTAAACCTTGACGTTATTGCAACTACTACACAAGGATTTTGCTGTATTGTGATGTATAAATTAGTGTGAGATTTGAAGATGTAGCGAAATTGATGTACGAATGGATATAAATTTAATTTTGGGTAATGTGTAGGAGAATTATAATGATACCGTATATTTTGTACGTATAACATTGAATATTTCGCTCTAATGTAATGTAATTTGATGTAATGTATTTCAAATTGTAAAGACCTTGCCACCTGGCTTATGACCTATCTGCAAGGATTCAATAATAATAATACTAAACGAATTGAAAATACAAAACGCACTTCATTTAAATATATTTTTAGGGAACTACTGAGTATGTAAGACGTATGCTGGAATATGAATGGATTTTAAGAGGAACATACGAGGCAGAAATTGGAGCCATTAGTAACTGGGTAATGAATGCGTAACTGCTCCAAACTGAATGACTAGATGAATGAGAGAATGAATAGATCTGAAACAAAATATGATTACAAGGACGTGATATTATGAAGAAATTTTGTGAGGAAACGATATTAAAGGCGTGTTTACCCCAAAGGAGATTATCTCCTTGAGGCCCGAATCTTCCCTAATTCTAGTTTATCATATTAACAATGGGGGCTTAGAAGTAATAAGAGACTTATAAGTCTCAATCCCGTCTTTCGTAAAGCCGTTTCATTATTGTCGCTGTTATTAACTTATCATCATTAATTTATTGTTGTCATGGTGATTATTATCATTACTCCAATTTATGGTTGTGATTTTCTTGTTTTCGTAATTGTCATTATTGTTGTTAATGGTTTTGATCATTGTTATTTTGGTAATTGTTACCGTAGTTGAATGAGAATTGTTATTAATATCGTTATTATTATTATAAACTTGACATGATAAAGTTTTTAGGCAGAATATTATAAAGGGAAATTATTTTTCTAGTGAATATAGTGTTTCAGCAAAGACCATAGAAATCGGAGATAGAAAAGGCAGTATGAAGTGCCGAAGTTTATTCTTCCTATGGCTGTAACTCATTTAAAGTTGTAGTACCAAAAGAATTTAATGAGCTACCTTTACAATTTAGATATTTAAGCAATACGAATATTGTTAGATAATAATACATATCAAATGGTTAAGCATAATGCTGTGCAACGAAAAATGTTTATCTTCATATGCCATATATTTTAACGTAATTTACGTGTATGTAACTATGTGTTATGTACCGAGTTAAAAATCATGATAATGTCATTACTTCATTTGTAATGTAAATTATATGTTTCCGTAGGTGTGTGCTCAACGTGTCTTTGATTATAATATTTTGTTCTTTGCAATATGATATTAGATTGTGAAATAATTATAAATGTATGCTTCAACGTACCACGGATTTCTTCAATCGGAACCTGCTGACAAGCATCTTTGCTTAGCAGGACCTTCATGTTTGTGTACATAATTGATTTTAAATACGTATGCATTGTTGCGGTACTCTGTATTATTGTGTATATTACTTTTGGCTTTTATTCTTTTGGAAATCATCAATTATTAAGAGCTGGTTAACAATGTAAGCCGATAGTTATTATTACTGTCGTAATTGTTGTATCCTTATAGAAAGTTGTCTTCCGTTTATTAAACCTCATCATCGACTTTCATAAGCGATTCAGAGCTATATGCCGCTTAAACTGACGATTTCACTGCAAAACTGTCTCTTTCAACGAGTTTTACGTCCCCGGATCGTAGTAAAATCTGGCCGCGTAGTTCAGAATCTTTTCACGGTCACGTCCTCGTAAGCTCACGCAGCTTCAATACACGAGCCGACTAAGGTCTCCGTAATAGCCAGACGGTTCTCTTGCAGGATTTACCACAGGTTATTGATTCAACTCTTGCATGAGCCGAAACGGACTGGGAACCGCACGAGCTTTTCATCCCTCAGATTTCTCTGGTGGGGACTCGGAAACCTCGGTTGATTTTTCGGACTTAATTTCGGCCAGTTCTGTAGAGGTCAAATAGGAGGAGATGCGGGGGAAAGGGGAAAAAACACCCGTAATTGCATTCACTCTCTCCTTTCTACGTTGACAAGGTCGGGAAGAGGTTTCGCGTAGTTTACATGAAAACCGCTCAGATAGCGACACCTGTCACCATAATTGTACCTCTGGTGGAGGTTGAAGAAATGATTTTGGAATGGGAATACATTCTCACGGCCACGCCTTAATTTTGAATGAAGCAACGCCTGTACGATTCCCAAATATAGCGAAACGTAATGATAAATTAGAATATTACACGAATGACTTAATCTAAACACTGGTAAGGAAACACTCAAATTTCTTGCTGATTATTTCAATTTGACTCGTAAATTCGGAGTTATTTTTACTTCCCAAAGTAAATTAATAAATAAATAACGCCTTTGTTCGGAAGAAATTGAGACTTGAAGGCCTCTCCTAACGTAAAACACGTCGATATTGTAAAAAAACGCAAAATAGAATTAATTTATGCAAAGACAGAGTAAGAATTTTTTTTTAATTCATCATTTAATATATCCTGAAGCTTAAGAAAAAGTAGGAAGGGAGTTTTTCGAGGTAGGAAAACGCTAACCCCTAAGAAGAGCGAGTGAATAACATGTGTAAACCTATACATATCTATTAAAAGCTTTAAATGTCAAAGCAGGACCCCACAGTAAGATATATGAATGCAATAAATGGTAGGAAATACCTTGAAAAATCGATTGAAAGCGGGAAATTTTAAATTATTTAAATAAATAAAGCATGTGATGATTAATAACAGGTGAAGCGGCAATTTGCAATCTATAAATCAATAAAAACACAAAACACAGAATACTGTAAGAAAAATACGCGGCAAAGTTAAAAAAGTGTATTAATAACACAAGGTGATACACCGAGTACGACACTAATAATAACAAACACTACAAAACTTATTGCATGCAGTTTTTGATTGCGATTATAGAATTTTTAGGATATTCCGTACGATGAGTTGAATCGAAAATAAAATGTAAACAACGACTTGACAACGGAAAAACAAACGATGCAAAAGCATATTCCCATTCTAAACTCACGATTGTTACGTTTATTTCAATTAGCAACGTTTATCATTGGCATTAATTTAATTTGATGCGAGCTTCGTTACAGAAAACAGTCAAGAAGAGACTGTATGCGTTGTAATTCTAGTAAACTTAATCTGAGTTAAACTCTTGGGGTACATTGCGGAGAAACAAAACTGGCGATCCAAAGATTCTTCATATAGTGAGTGTCTCGAACACGATTTGTTCCACGAGGCCTAAGTGCTATCGAAGTCCTGAGACAAAAAACAGGGTACTACAGTGATGTGAGGTGTGTATAAGATTCCTTCTATTCTCAATGTATGAATCTTAGACTTGCCTACAGATTTATCTCCACTTCTACGAATCCTACTGTAGAAATCTCATACCACGTAGTTAAAAATTTTCTCTTATTTGCATGGCACAGTAGAGTCAGTGAAATATCTTGGAGTAACTCCCACGAATAACTTAACATGGAGTACTCACATCCATAATATATGCGGAAAAGCACTTAAAAAACTCGGCTTTGTAAAGAGAATAGTCGGTCGGAGCGACGACAAACTTCGCGAGCGATGTTATCTTGCGTTAGTCAGACCTCATCTTGAGTACGCGTGTAGTGTATGGGACCCTGCCGATAAGTGTTGTATTAAAGAATTAGAAAAGGTGCAGTAAAAGGCGATACGTTTTGTGAAGAATTGCTACGATAAATCAGTGAGCGTCACTCAGATGCTACAGGACGCAAAATGGGAATATTTGGAAGTTAGAAGATTTCAACAAAGGATCAATTTACTGCATAAATTCAGAAAAAGCACGTTTAGAGATGATGTAGCAGATATAATGCGCCCACCATGCTACATAGGCCGTTCCGATAATGCGAGAAAGATCAGAGAAATAGATGCCAGAACAAATAGATTCAAGAACTCATTTTTTCCGCGAACGATACGCGAAAATAATCGATTAGGGAAATAGAGTCATGGTGCATGCACCCCCTGCCACACGCCGAAAGGCGGCTTGCAGGGTACAAACATAGACATGGACATGGCACATATTTCGCGCCTATATGATGCAGTGGAAATATAAGAGCTATTAAATCATTTGTAAGCAATTATATTAGAGAAATATCTCCACCGAGTTCTACGTGACATGAAAAGTTGAACACTTTACTTAAGCGAGCAAAATGCGTCGCAGTAAGGGGTCATTGCAGGAAATTTTTTCCAAGAATTACATTCATATTCAACAGATTTCCTTAAAAATGTTCGGAAGTTAACGTTAAATTTGGGTTTCATTCAAAAGCCGTTTGCTTTATCGAAAGATTGCCTTCGTATTGATCGAAGATCATCCTTCATGCACAAATGCAATCTGCTCCTATGTTAATCCTTCAGTGCTTCCTTTGTGAGTTCTGTTGGTCATCTCAGGATTCCCGAATCGTCGGTGGATCCAAGCAGGGGCGAAAGGGCAATCCTCCCCCCCTTGATGACTGTAGTACCAACTATTTGCCTTAGATGGGAGAGGGAGTACGAATTGAGATCTAATTGTGAAGTTTTGGTACCATTACTATACATATACTGTATTTATCAGGAGAAAATGGCATTTTAAAATTTAACTGGAGAACAATTCATAAGGAAATAGTCTTAAATCGCACCCTATGGCTAGATCCGTCCCTGCCTGGAATCTCCAATAGTAAAATCCACCTAGAATCTAATCTGATCATTGGTCACTACTCAAGAGCTGCCCAAACTTAGGAATTCCACGGTACACTTACGTATTTATCCAAACTTCGCGGCACACTAAACCTAGCTTTTAGACTCTCAGTGTAAATTCAAATCGAAAAATAAGAAATTGGCAAGTGAGGGACAAGATATTTCATAACTTTATTACAAACTCCTATTAAACGACGTAATACTTTGCGAAATTTAGCGCACATTCAATGTGAAATGTGAAAAAGAATGTTACTCTCAAAATACGTGCTACACCCCGCTATCCCACGGAGCACCGGTCGGGAGACGCTGCTCTTCACATCAAAGATGTTTCAAGGGCAAACTGGAAGACTCCAGATTCTAATCTTTGCGGTATCATCGATATTGATTCGTTAACATCAAGCAGGTGAAAAATTGAGCCCGTTGGAAAATTTAACTTCTTTTTAGCTTCTCGAAGGCCAACTACTTTTTTCTAGCTCAGCATAACCGAGGACATTAAAAGGAACGGGATAAATTTAGACCATTGGATAAGATAGATCCAAAGCTCTGTTCCCGAGCTATATTTTCCATGCATCGACGTGGCTTTTTCTTAAATTTCTCGAGTAAAATAATTTTTATTTTTAAAATATTGCCTTCCACATATTTATGCAGCTAAAGTTGATTCCTAAATCTTAAAATAGCAATTATTTATCTTTGAAAACAGAAGCTTTTTAGTAACTACGTATTTCTTTCGTTTTTAAAGTAATCATACCAAAATATCTGCAAGATTTACAAACAATTAGACAAATTGCCAATTTTTAAATCTTGAAGAAAGATTTGAGTTTCTGTAAAGTAATTTGACATGTAAATATTGTGGTTTACAAATTAACCAAAGAAAAATGTTCATCATTACAGAGCTATTCAACATCTACTGCCTCATATATATGTTCTTATTATCATCATCATTGGTTCTTCTGCCTTCTGGCAGGTTCTCTCATGGTAACCTCCATACTTCCCTGTCTTCTGCTAATCTTTTGGTTTCACTATATTTCCCTTTAATCTTAATTATATCTAACATTGTATGTCTCTTCCTTCCTCGTCCTCTTTTCCCTTTTATCGTGCCCTCCATTACAGTCTTCATTAAACACTCATTCCTCATACAATGACCGAGCCAATTCTTCTTCCTTTTCTTAATTACCCCAACCAGTTGTCTTTCTTCTCCACACCTTTTTAGCACTTCCTCATTTTTCACTCTATCTTCCCATTTGATCCCTTCCATCTTCCTCCAGATCCACATTTCAAAGGCCTCTATTTTTTTTATCTCAACCTTCCGCAAAGTCCAAGTCTCCGCTCCATACAGCATCAGACTCCAGATGTAACATTTTGCCAATCTTTTCCTTAAATCCTTGTTCAATGGTCCACACAGTAGTTGCTTCTTTTTATTGAAACCCTCCTTGGCTATAGCTATTCTTGCTTGTTCTTATTAAGCAATGCATAAATTATACTATGTATTTTCAAGCATTTATGTATAAAAATGGTGCAAACACTAAAATTTGCACTAAATTAAGCATACTACCCTAATAATATTCATGCAGTATGTACATACGAAATGATGAGAAAATTCAAAAATGTATATAAGCACATTTCCTCCATTGAGTAAATGTTTATCATTATCTAAAACTACCTCACATTTTTACCGTCAACTTGACAAACAATTTTCTACATAAACTCATACACTGTTCTGAATCAGATTTATGACATTAATCATGACATAATGCTGCATTTATACTCTCAGAGCATAATCAAAAAGAGCATTTGTAGAGCACTTATTATCACCAACCCTTCAAATACAAGTAAGTAAAAGCTTTTCTATATATTTCGGATAGCTAAATATCAATTGAATTAAGTTTAAATAATACATCTCAAATCGGACCAAAGAATCACTAATCCTCGATTATATGAAAGCATAAGTGCTGTTTTAGCATATATTTTTCATCTGTCCTTACAAAGCTAATAATTGTACAACTTTCAGACTGCTCAATACCAAAAGATGTCATTTACAAAATCTATTAAATTCACAGCACTACAGAAAAATTGTTCAGGGTTTAATTCTGCAATATATTGGCATAATTTTTATTTTAGTCAATTTTCATTTACCTCAAAAAGTGAAATTTGGCAACTGTGACTCTCCCACTATAAGAGTAGAATGGGCAGAGCACAGATCGTCACCTAGGCTCCAATATAGCTGTTATAATAAATAGTATTATATACTTTACTCCTTAACATTTTATCTTAAATTATTTCTCTCAAACTTTATTATTCAACCTCNCCAATATAGCTGTTATAATAAATAGTATTATATACTTTACTCCTTAACATTTTATCTTAAATTATTTCTCTTAAACTTTATTATTCAATCTCCCAAAACCCAAGCAAAGTTAGACAAGGTAAGTTAATAAATTGTCTACAAACGTGCATATGACAAAATGAACATAAAATTCCCTTTACCCTGGCCACAAACTCATTCTTTAAGTATTTTTTCATTCATTATCCAGTAATTACCGACTTTTTTTCTCCTATAATGTTAAAAGAAGACTAACTCAGGCAAAACAAGAAAACAGAAATTTACTAACAATCAACCACCTCTCAATGGATTCAAGGAAGAGACTTAGAGAAAAGCTCCAATATTGGAGGGTTTAAATTATGATTGTAAGACATGGTCTTTATGGAAACAAGAACAAGGTAAAATACAAGAAAGAAATATGGATTGGAGGAAACTCATTAAAACCCGTTGAACCTAAAGGAAATCAAATCTATAAGTGTTGAATGAAGTAAAGGAAATGAGATCCCTATTCAAAACAATTGAAAGGAGAAAAACAAAGGTTATCGGCCATTAGATAATACCCTGCAAGCTATAACATTAGTATGTTGCATCCATATTTGAAGCCTTCTCATTTCTCAATAGCTTCATGAATTCCTCAGCCCCATTTTTGTTACCTAGGTAACCTATGACTATAAACTATCATCCGGGAAACAGTATGGTCTAATAGCTAGAAACAAATAACTTTTTCTGATAATGAAATAATAATAATATCATAATAGATTAGTAATCGTAATTCATAATCATAATGAATCAATTGCCAAATTATAATAAATTCAACCCAAAGAAAATGTCAGCCTTGCTCTACTACTCAATTAACATCGAAAATAAAGAGCAATGAAAATTTTACAAGGGTCCCAATAGAAGAAAATTTGGAGCTTGCTTGCTTCAATAATACGAACATGAGATATCCTCAGGATATTCTGAAAATATGTCATGTTTGACAGAGATAAGATGGCAAATATCAATGGCAGAAGAGGGATTTCAAAGGGAAAGGAAGCTACTCTGTGGATCATTGAATCAAAGAATTGAGAAAGAGATTAGCCAAATGCTAACTATGGAGCATCATGTGTAGCCCCTTACCCAATCCATATTCTCTTTTAATTCTTAGGAAACACCATACTTTTCATACCGGACTTTTTTGCTTTCTTATCCTAAGTAACATCATGCTAACCTGCCAAACTTGTGTGAATACCTGCCCGGAAAGTGGGAGACCTGGGTTTGAGTCCCAGTCATGTCGCTACTTTTCACACTTGTTATTCCTTTGGTATCAGCTGCATGACTTCATCATGCAAAGTATTATACCTTTCCTTAATTCTTCCAAAAATGTTATATTTTCATATGATGTATTGTGTATATCATATTTTTTTATTATTAATGACTATAATTTTTTTCTTTCACTTATATCTGTATTAGAATGTTATATATTTTTACTCTTTTTTAAATTTATATGTGCTTTACACTAATAATGTAAGAAATACTAGTACTAATGTAAGAAACCTCTCTGTACATTCTTTGAGCCCTAGGGCAGGGGAAGAGGGGGCCCCAGGTTAAATAAAAGAAAAATAAAATCAAAAAATCTGCCCATCCAATTCTCAGCACACACCTATAGCACCATAGCTCAAGAGAACTCAGTTTCTATCTTCCTCTCCTAAAGTCCATTTTCCCATCCATATAAAGTGATCCACCAGACATAGGTTTTAAAAAGCCCTTTTCTAGTTTTAATGCAGATGCCTCAGGATGTAAACTGCTTGATTTTTTGGGTGAAAGCAGCTTTTGCTTGGTGGATTTTTCCCTCTACATCTTCCCTACATCACCCCTCTAATAATCACATTTCAACTATCGCCAATGTGTTGAGCTGAAATCTAATTGGGAAGCATGATACAAAGACGATAAGACTCTGATATCCCTGCAAATATTTGCCTACCAGATGCATTCTTTCCGTAGATAAAGGCATTTAAATGGGCTTCATGATTTTGCCTTTACAAAAGGAGAGATTTCTTTTCACCAACCTAGCATCAAACCTAGGATCATTTTGGGAGATGTCTTTGCAGTACATGGTAAAGAATCACGTCCTCTAACTACAGGTTGAACTTCAATTCCCTATCGTAATGGGAAGTGCCTCAAAAAATTTTCTGAAAAACCGTGCAATGCATCCTCTTGCAGAAAATACAGTTTTCAGGGCCCTCTAGGATCGAACCCATGACACCTAGCATTGATATCTCACTTTTTCTCTAGTGATATGGAATCTTTTCGCAGAAAAATCACTGAGTCAGTGAGGCTTTTAGTTTAGCCTCAGAGTTTGTATCATTTATATCCGGAGATGCGTCTATATATAATAGATATCACCACATTTGCTGTATCTTTACCCTCCTTATCACATTTCCAATTATTTCCACTAAAATCAACCAAAATGACTTGAAATTGCAGGAAAAGCAGCCTTTGACACCTCATCTCAAGTGGCAAACGGTTTAGCAGGACCATCCAAATCTGTATGAAGTAAACGCTGAGCATTGCTAACACCTGATCTTTATATTCAAGTGTGTGATTTGCAGTGACAGCGGCTGATATGGAAAGACTTCATAAGACTACAGCAAAAACAGAAAGAGTTGAACTGAAGAATTGAAGAATGCCAAAATTAATATTAACATAGAGAAAATTACTGTCTTTGCAGCAACATGGAAGAAGATATGGAAAAGCTGCTTGTTATTGGCAAAGCAGTATCATCTCTTAGCTGCTGATGTTTGATGAATGAGTATTTCGAGTAGTATGACAATTATCTGTCTTGGTTCCTAAATTCTCCGTTTACTTATATTGTTGTTTTGTTTTGTTGCTTAGCCATTTTTATATTTTTGTATTTTCCACAGATTTTTGTATTTCTGCAACTCATTCTTTTGCTCTTTGGATTTTCCGTATTCTTTTTACTTTTGTCGAGATTGTTTTTTTGTATTTCCATACATTTTTGTAATTTTACATTATTTGTTTTTTTGTCTTGCTTTATGGGAACTTCCCAGAGCCTAAAACATTTCAAATAAATAAATAAATCCAGTAGTTTCAAAAATTTGAACATCGGAGAGCTTCTTACGATCTGGATAAACAATTCTAAAGCTTGGAACACAGCCAAACAATAGAGGAATGGTTTCTATCAATTGATAGGAGAATGAAAACTAGTAGACTAAAAGAAATTCTTTTCTTGAGCAATGCCACCTATCACCCTAGACCTAACAAAGCTTTCATGGTTACCAGCAAGTATCATAATCATCAATCAACCCATGGATCAAGGAGTTGATAACTGCATCAAAGTTAACTATAGAAAGTTTTTTATGCAGTCTCTTTCGATGGCTTTCAATTCTGCTAATAAAGCTAATTATGTGGTTTAAAATGCTACAGTTCTGGATGCCATACAGTGTTTAATGACAGCAAAGAAAAGTTTGAATAAGGAAGGTATCACAAAATGTTTCCACAGAGCTGGATTTTTTTGGAAACAAAGGAACCGGGTAAGGGTGACTTTGCGCAAGATGGTGCGCACCCAGGAAAAATCCCAAGGAAGAATGGACTTGAAAAAAGTCTGACGGGACCGGGAATCGAACCCGGGTCTCCCAATTGCCGGTCGGGTGCTCTGTCCGTTGAGCTATCCCGGCAGAACATTTCTCCAAGCCATTCGGGATACTTTGTGGGCAAGGACGTTGCGAGTTCGTCCGCATGGCGGCATCGTTCGCAGTCACGGCTTCATTGAAGCACCGTTCCATGAAAAAGTAACTACCAATGAAAACAGTGGTTTAAATACTGATATTAATGACCTTACATCCATTAATGAGTGTGATACAGCAATAGTGAGAATTAATTAAGAAGAAGAGACATAATGATCACTGCCAGTGATTTTAGCACTGATTCCCCTGAGGCATAAGCATACATTCAACACCCACATTAAAACTCTATCACAATACCCAGAGACTTGAATACCTATTCTGAGATTTATAAATTCATTGTCTTAATCCAGCCACAAGGAGACACAATCGATATAGCATTCAGGTCAAACAAAGTTGCATCAAGCTAATGTAAATAAAAGGTATTAAATGTACTAAGGCAGCAGTTTTGCCCTTGGAGAAAAAAAAGGGTGTATCTTTAATGAGGAAATCTGTAGCATAATATCATGTAAAATATGCCTTAACTGAATAAAGATTGTGTGCAAAATGATAGGTGACACATTATTTCATCCTAAAAAACTAGAAGACAAATCAGTGAAATTTAAAGGAGGTAACTCACCACATAACTTTACATCATGAATAATTAGTGCTGCCAATGCCTTCAGAAATGACATTTGTATTTCCTGAGGTAATTGTAATCAACCATTGATCCATTCCTCATCTGTAATAAAATTTTCAACTTTAAATAAAAAGTAGTAAACATTTATAAAGATCATAAGCTTGTTAAATCTCTATCTTTAAATCTAGTATTTGCAGTAAGGGAAAGACAATTGTTTATGCTGGAAATTATGCTAAAATTTCACAATCAGCATCATTATTAAAAGAAGGGTAAAATTTATTTTTTATGTTTCCTAATTCCTAAGTTTTATGAGCACTGATTAAAAAATTCGTTCTTTCTAATGGTAATGGAAATTCTGCCTTCCCAAGGTAAGTAAATGAATTCAGTTCTGCTTGCTCCATATTTAGAAAAACATGTAAATTCAAAATTAGATATGATCAACTATGAAATTAATCTTTTATGTATTGATAATTTATGATATACAGTCTCTACGATTTACTTTCATCCTTCGTTATCTCTCATCTGATGACTTTGGAAACGGCTGAATTTATGCCTACTAACTTATAAGTAAACTATTGATTATAAATGCCTTCCCATAATCATAATGACTTTGTCATACCATCTCCGAATTTTTAATCCATAGTGATGTCTACTCTCCAAACTTAAGTCCACTGCAAGACAGTGATAGAAGTTGTAATAGTATTAGGTACTTATGTTTTGAAAATCAAACAAATCATTCCTTGAGAATATTTAAAGTACGCAAATAGTTATGAAGATAAAAGGCAGCTAGATAATGTTTTTACATCAACTGATACTTAAAAGAATACTATATATCATGACTTAAAGCATAGATTATTCTAAAATATTTTACACAAATCAATGATGTATGATAAGGTGGAAGTATTGCACTTACTCCGACAATCTACGGTATTAAAAATCGTTGTTTACTCTTACATTTGGAGATAATATTTCCGTGTTGTCAATTGAATATTAAGTGGCCGGCTAAAGCATTAAGGATTACTGATAACTTAAAAAAACCAAGATTGTAAAATTTTGAAGGCCAATAAAATATGGCAGCTGGCGGTTAAAATTGTTATCGGAAGTAAAAGACTATCGAAGAATTTGAGTATTTTTTACGTAAAAGTTTAAAACTACCCTTCGATTCTTCTTGATGTTTCTATTTACACTCTTATCATAGACAATTTCGGGATAAAGTGAGCATCTGGAAATTTCCAAATCCATAATCTTTTTATCGCTTGAATTTTTAGATCCTCAAGTATATCAAGTTTCGAATTGAAGGAGGGAAATTCCAGCGCCTCTGAGCATCCCGTCAAAGTGGCAAAAAATCGTACCACGAATAATGTTGCTGTCGTGCGTGGTTTTATCTCATAAATGACTATTTCACGAGGGTAAATTTGAATGCGGAGAAACCAGAAAATAAAAAATACGCACATTTTATCTTAATATTTGATGATCGATTTATAATTGATTTTCCCAAAACAAAATTGTGAAACCGAAGTTTATGAATAACCACAATCTTTGTCCTCTTAATTCCAGAGGCTTATTGTAATTCTTGTATTTTTAAAATGCAAAAGGGCTCTGCCCTTGAATAAATCATTATTATTATTATAAAGTATGGTTCCCAAAAATATGCTCTTTTTGTTGGAAACTATCTCAAACTTTTAATGTGATATAATTTCATTTACTTTGATTTACATAATTTACAAAATTTACATCGCATACTGCACTATCCCGTCTGAAATGTCGTCTGCTTTGGCGCTTTAGTCGTGTATGGTTGTTTGAATTTCCAAAAAATGGGAGATTTTATTTCCTGCGATACTCAAGTTTACGTTCTTTATTTGAGACTATGTAAGTTCATAGTGCCAATATGCAGGGAATGAAAGGAAGTCGCTTATTCGAGCACTACGAGAAAATTAATTTTCCTTTGGAGAGCGGTTGTTCTATTATCTCACTAAATACTCCCTTTTGAATTCTAAGGTTCATTATCCTTGGAAATAAATTAGACTGAAGTATAATGAATACGCAACATTAAAACTGATCTTCTCTTGGGTATACTCTCTCCACTGACAGAATTAGTACTTGGTTTGCATTCAATGGAAATATATGACCGACTTAACTGCTATCTACATCTGATAATGTTTGTTTGTCTCATGAGATGAGACTAAGAATCCAAAGAACCATTTTTCATCAAGTGAATTTTCCAGGAACTGCATGAGGAAATCCTGTCGTAACACTTCAAATCAGGAGAACAGAGAAATAGTGGGAAAATGTGGAAACCACTATGATATCGGGTGAGACTCGAAACGCAAACATACTATGACATTTGCTGGCAATCCAACAGTCATGGAATTGAACAGCAAATCAGGCTCTTTTAAACAAATGCAAATTATAACCCAATTGGGTTACTTAAGTAACTAACACCAGATTCTATCCATAAATTTAACAATACTGTTTCAAGGCGGTATCAAGCTCATCGATGAAATCTGATCGCAATAAAAACTTCGTACAGCGTGATAAATTGTCTTACTAAGTTGCTAAAATGATGGTCAAAGTGTAACCTTTGTTCTAATTGTATCATCTTTTATTTTCGTTTAATATTTTTCATTTGGAATCTATAGTTATTTTTATAAAACTTTTCTCTAAACAGAACTACTCTGTGATATTTTATGCTTCTGAAAGGCGAATTTTTTTGAGAAATGATTTTTCATTTTACTTTAATCTATTCTTTGTAATTCTAAAAGGACCTGCCGCTAAGGAAACAAACAGGTTTTTCGAGGTCTCACTATCTCACTCCGGCAATTTCGGATTTAATTGCTGTGGCACTTGGTATTATTGACTTTATCCAAAAATCCAAAAACATTTCCAAGGAAACAAACAAGTTATTAAGGTATGTATGTATGTGCATGACCGAGGAAGATGTTTGAGCTCTTAAGCGTATGATGTCATCTATTTGTAATGCTGCTCCTGAAAACCAATGGGAAGGAATGCTGCTCCATAGCTAGAGGCCGATTATTGGGAGGTACTTCCTCTTCCTTATAAAAGCGTCAAGCTCTACCTTAGCCCATCATTCCATGAAGGACATTGCGCTGAAGAACGTCATAGGAAAAATGGAAATTTCATCAAAATTGCGTTTATCACTAATAGTATACTCTGTATACTTCCTAAATGATTNAGGAGAGAGGGACGGAGGAGAGGTGGCCGCACTGAACAAACACTTCATGCTAAGTACCATGATGTCATAAGCATTTTAATTAAAAATTTCTATATTGAAATCAAATCTGATGTTTTTTTATTTACCGGTAGTGTACGTTGGAAAAGGGGTAGTCTTATACGGAGAGTATAGCACAAATTCTATATTTTAACTGGAAAAGTTGAGGGTCGTCTTATACGCCCAGTCGTCTTATACGCCGGAAAATACGGTACTTACTAATGGACAGTTTTGGTGTTGGCTCCAGCATGGGAAAATGACACTTGTTTCCTGGTATTTCACTGCTGTGTGACCCTAAATTTGATATCCATGACAGCATATTCATGCTAACATTCCTGTCATGATTAAATACATCTACATCTACATAAGTACCCTGCAAGCCACCTTCCGGCGTGTGGCAGGGAGAAATACGAGGCGCCCATGGAAATAAAAAGAAGGCCAAATTTTATTTTAGCTTGAGTGTAAATAAGGAACAAGACATTCAGTTCATTTTTGACATTTCAAAAGTTAGTGAGGAACATAAATTGTCAAGGAGGAAAATTGTTAGGTTTAACTTGTCTTTTGTATTTTTGGCTCAGCAGAAAGATTTAATTAAGCAGTGTCTGCTCTTCCTAGGCCTTATAGTGTGATCATGAATTTTGTATTTTTAATGCTAACAAATATTATTAGTTAGTTCTTTTTGCAGTGGGGGTATTAACATTCCCAACTCAGATACTATTCTATCTCATTCACTTTTCTATTTCTTTGAAAGTTGTTAAAGATTGAATTAAGAATATATTTTACTTGATGGTAATTGTTGAATGTGATGTTATTAAGACATAGAAGTCATCTAAATAAGAAAATACAACTCAGAAATTAAATCTGAATAGAATGAAAATGTAAAATATTTAAAAAGTTGATACTGATGCAGCTATTAGATTAATAGATTTTACACTTAGACTTAATCACATGGAGAAATGTTTTTGTTTTGTTCTGATAAATAGCTAAGCCACCCACGCCAAGTGACTACGAGTTATTTCCCGGTGTTGGATATTATAAGTTTCATACAGACCTTGCCAATGGTTTTGAGGATGCTTCTTCTAGATGTACAAAAGAAGGTGGCCATCTAGCAATTGTAAATTCCGAATCAGAGCACCAGGTCTTGTCAACAATGTGCAAGATTTCCAGAGAGTGAATTGAAAACTGTGTGGGCATTTGTTGGCTTCCATGATAGGTTCAAGGAGGGAGAATATGTCACCATATATGGTAAGGGATACTTTATGGTAATTCCAAAATATGTGTTATTTGTGGTTATGCATTGCATTAATGGTATATTAAAATACAGTGTATCAAAACATAAAGACTGACTTGATGATACAGTGAGATCATGGAGAGTCTTAAGCTGAGAAACAATTCAGATTTTAAAATTTTTCGTTTCATGAGATTTTAGAAAGACATCATTTTATATAGCTCTGTGAGAACTTACCCAGGTGACAAGCCGATTGGATTTTCTATGTATCAAGTTTCTCATTTTTTTAAAACATATTTTTCATTACAAAAATTTTGAGTTCCTCAGTTGTTGAGTCAGAGTCAACTCATGATGAATTTGGAAAATTATTGATTTATTTGGTTTTATATTTGCTCTAAAATATTATTATTTATTTCCTTTTTTGAGAAACTTAGCATATTCTGCCATAATTTTGCCTCTAATATGAGCATATTCTACTTCTTGTTTTGAAAACACATCAAGGAGGTAAACTGATTTACCAAACAGCCCTCTGGGAATTTGTTCTGCATCTCACCAACAAATTTTAATTAAACATAAAAGAATGTGTATTTCCAATGTCTTTTAAATTCTCAAAACTACGAGGTTATTAGGAATGTCTCTTGCAAACATCATTGTGTATTGGTTTAAAAATCTAAGTGAATAGAAAATAACAAATTCCCAAAAAAATGTCATATAATTATGTCTAATTACTTATTCTTTACATCCGTTACAATTGGTCAACCAACAAAACAATCAAAAATGCTCTATAACTGACTAAGTTTGCAAGCAGTAATTCTGTTATGAACTTTTTGAGTTTTATGCAATCATGAAGCACAGCTAAATTTACAAAGGTTTTGCAAACATTCAAAGTTTTAAATCTGCACTGCCGTAATATTTTGTGGCACGCATACTGCCTCTCATAGAATGCTATTAATAAATGCACTGCTCTACAGTTTTGGATAAAGTACTCTATGTTGTCCATTTTCTAAAAGGTTAATGATTATTTTCTGGATATTCTAAGTGAATGAAGAACAACCAAATACTTGAAATTTTTCCCCTAAATATACAAGTTATTGTGTATTATATGCATCTATTAAAATAGTACACCAACCAAAAATTCAATAATGGTGCAAAACTGATTGAGTTTGCATGCAGTAGTTCTGTAGTGTACTTTTCAGATATATGCAAAATCACAGTGTAGATAAATTTTATAACACTTTTTAAACATTCAAAGTTATGAATCTACATAACTGTCATTCTTGCAGCACTCTTACTACCCCTCCACATGCTCTTGTAAAATGCACTGCTCTTCAGTTTGCAATACATACCTCTATGGTGTCAGTGGCCAACAAGGTTGAGCTTAGGGATAGTTACTGTTAACTCAGAAATTCCCGAATAAACAGCTGCTGATTTATTTGATTGCCTCTTGCCTTTTTGTAGAATGATGCTATATAAATAGATACTTTTTGAGCATACTTCATAACTCTTGTAGCTATTTTTATGCAATAAATGTAATACATAGCTGAACTATGTTGTCCTATCTTTCAGGTGAGCCTCTTAATACAACTGGATTTACTAGGTGGTCATCTGCAGGTCAACCTGATGACTACAATGGAGCAGAAGACTGTGGTTCAGTTCATCGTAATGGAGGCCTTAATGACATTGGGTGTAGTGGCAACATTCCATTTTTTTGTGAATATGATCTTTCATGGTGATAACTTATGTAATATTTAAGAGTCAAAAGAGGAATTTTGCTGATATTCATGTTAATCATGATAAAGTATTATGGATTCCCTAGAATTGGTGCTTTTCCTCAGATAACATAATCAAATTATTATGGTTATTGGAAAAATTAACAAACATTGTGATTATCTAGGTTTGTAACCTCATTTTCTAATTAATAAAATCCTTTTATTGTGAATTGATAATGAAGTATGGAATTGAATTCCATCTGCATTGTTTATAAAGATACATTAAATAGTAGCATTCTTACTTAACTTTTTGATTGAGCTTCCCCTTGTCATGTAACCCCTAAGTACCTGGTGATATCTCAGTTCCATCTGCCTTTTGGTCTTCTTCTTGGCCTCTTCACATGTCTTAGTATCCTCCTGAGAATCGATGATGTCCAACGGTTGACGGTTCATCTTGCCATTTGTCATGCTCACATCCATTTCAGCAAGATACCTTAACAGTTTCTGTTACTCCTGTCATTATCCTCACTCAGGTGTTGCATTTCACATTTCTTCTAGTATTTCCATGCATACGCCATTCCATACTTCTGAGCATAGCATAGTCACCTTCTACTTCAAGACCATTGACATTTTTGACTTATGAATATATATACTTGTTCCTTCTGTTGGCACTTCATGCAAGTTAAATTCCTCTGTTCACGTCATTAATCCTGTTATTCTCTCCTGTTGTTACTAGCTGTCCATGGCATGATTATTCCAAGCAGACATCCAGCAGTCTTTCATCTAGTTCTAATGGTTCTTGAACTGCAAAAGAATTATACATTACCTATGGTTTCATTAAGTTCATCTTGAGTCCTATCTTTCATCCCACTCAGTTTCATTCTTGAACTCTTGAAGTTTCTGCACTGGATCTTGAGAGTGCTACAGAAGTGAATCACAGGTTAATAACTTACTAATGGACAGTTTTGGTGTTGGCTCCAGCATGGGAAAATGACACTTGTTTCCTGGTATTTCACTGCTGTGTGACCCTAAATTTGATATCCATGACAGCATATTCATGCTAACATTCCTGTCATGATTAAATACATCTACATCTACATAAGTACCCTGCAAGCCACCTTCCGGCGTGTGGCAGGGAGAAATACGAGGCGCCCATGGAAATAAAAAGAAGGCCAAATTTTATTTTAGCTTGAGTGTAAATAAGGAACAAGACATTCAGTTCATTTTTGACATTTCAAAAGTTAGTGAGGAACATAAATTGTCAAGGAGGAAAATTGTTAGGTTTAACTTGTCTTTTGTATTTTTGGCTCAGCAGAAAGATTTAATTAAGCAGTGTCTGCTCTTTCACATTGTTTTTTCTTCTCTGTCAAGTGATAGAAATAAAATGGCCAAAAATAAAAGTGCTGGTGAAGATTTTGTATAATACTTGGGTAACCAGTAGTTGTTATGACCAGGTTGATGATTAATTTATATATTAACCAGTAGTTGTTATGACCAGGTTGATGATTAATTTATGTGGTGGACCTTTTAACCCATATCTGCCCAGTGGCAATGTTTGTTTCCAAAAGTTTAAATAAATATTAATTGTATACTTAATCGTTTGTTGAACACATGATTTATATTTATGAAATATTTGTTTTTCGAGATAAATATATTTACCTTCTCCATTAGATAGTATTTATGAAATAAAATATAATGTTACAGCATATGTCACCATATATGGTAAGGGATACTTTATGGTAATTCCAAAATATGTGTTATTTGTGGTTATGCATTGCATTAATGGTATATTAAAATACAGTGTATCAAAACATAAAGACTGACTTGATGATACAGTGAGATCATNATGAAAAGTGAAAGTGAGAATAATTTATTCAGGTTGGAGTCATTTTTATAAATTTTGCTAATTTTCACTTATTCATAATTTTCAAGAAATTTGCTGGACTTAAAAGTTCGAGGAATGGCTGAGGAACCCTTTTAAATCTTATTTACTGTATAAGGTGTAAAAATTCGTCAATGTGCCAGGATATCTGCTCTTTAGGTAGGTTTATTACAGGGGCAAGTGTGCAAAACATTGACTCTCTTGCTCCTGAAGGGATTACAATTTTTACATGGTCATGAATTTTTTAGAAGTTTATACCTTCTATCATATGATCCCATACTATGGACACCATGGGTGTAAGCACAAAGAACAACGAAATGGTGGTGGTCTTTCTTTGGATGGGTTTGGATGGATGATTCCTGCATGCAGGGATGGATTGTATACAGGAAGTTTGTTAGCAATAGTATTCCATCATCCTTGTCATAAAACCCAAAATATATTTGTATCTTGCCT
This sequence comes from Ladona fulva, assembly GCA_000376725.2. NCBI lineage: Eukaryota > Metazoa > Arthropoda > Insecta > Odonata > Libellulidae > Ladona > Ladona fulva. Next base: position 46,657 of record KZ309143.1, on the reverse strand, counting down.
TACTTAGCAAGTTCCTAATATACTACAGACAGTTAATATTCCAGAATATACTCCAGTCTTTAATGGCCTTTTGTCTATAAATTAAATTTCCAGGGGGTATGGATCCTAAGAGATGGAGGGAAGTTAAAGAGGTAAGTTTGAGCTAGAATATGGACAATGTCGGACTTTCAGCTGGGTAAGGGTGAGGATCATCGACTATCACTATAGACAGGCAATGTCTAGACCGACACAATGAGGGTCTCAGTTCTCAATTTGGGTCATTGAATCTCACCACATCAGAGTGTATGTGGAACCTTCGGAGCTGGAAACGGGGTTGGGAACGTAAGCAACTGGCTGAGTCCGAACTAGAAAATGGAAAATATGAAAGGGACGGTCTTTGAATTTGGTGAGGGTGCCAGCCATCAAATCCCACCACAGTTATACCAATGCATCTATCCAAGAAAACAGAACTGAGACAAACAGACCAAACTTTGCCTTCGTAAAGAACGGACATATAGCTAAGAAGACCTAAACTGTTAGTGGAGCAGGAAACGATGATAGCTTTCTCCAGAGGAGAAGAAATGTAAGTGTAATTTTATTATGAATGATTTTAAAACAATCGAATATAAAATGAGTTATTTTTAAGCAATGTGTATTTCCTTACAGGGAACAACAAGAATTTGCCATGAATGATGTTATCTCAATTCTTGAAGAGGATGAAAGTGATTACGCAGGGCAGACTGTCATCATCGAACCACCACAAGATATCGCAAATGTGACAGACGAAGATTCTGACATCTCTGATACTGAGGGTTCTGGTGAACCATTACATCTTCCTTGGATGATATTGAGATCTAGAGGTTTTATAGGTGAAGCTCTTGAGGAAGATCAGCCATTAATTTCCATCCCAGTAGAGGCTTCGACATCTGCTACTACATCTGGCATTACTTCACAGAGAAAGAGGATGACGGTCATGCATGAGTGGAACCATAATCCATTAAAGGTCAATTTTGGTATTCCAAAATTTAATCCTAGTTATCAGCCAAAGCCGGAATGTTTTGCTAAGTTGGCAGTGAAAACCCCCATTGATGCCTTCATGTACTTTTTTTTACACGAGATTTGGTAAAACTAATTGTTGAGCAAACAAATGTTTATGCAGCTTCAAAAGGAGAACATAGTTTTCAAGTTTCAGAGGAAGAAATATTCACTCTGTTGGGTGTTCTCCTTCTCTCTGGTTATCACCCATATCCCTCTAGGTGCTTATATTGGAATTCGGCAAATGAGGTAGAAAATGATTTAGTTGCAAATGCCATAAGGAGGAATAGATTCAAAAGCATATTGCAATTTTTACATGTTGCTGATAATCCCAAACTTGTTCCTAACAGGATGTTCAAAGTTCGGCCATTGTTTGATTCGTTAAACAAAGTTTTTAGATTATGAGACCAGGAAATGTTGTACCATAGTATGGTCCCATACTATGGACACCATGGTTGTAAGCACAAAGAACAATGAAATGGTGGTGGCCTTTCTTTGGATGGGCAGTTGATGTTTCCTGTGTGCAGGGATGGCTTGTATACAGGAAGTTTGTTAGCAATAGTATTCCATCATTAAATTTTCGTACTGGGAGAGGACCAAGACCATCTACATCAAAAGCATTAGATCCTTTAAAACTTGAACAAAAGACCATACCATTATATAAGGGTCTTCACGATTTCATCAGCGTAAACATTGGGTAACCATTTGTTTTATGACCAGGTTGATGAATAATTTGGTGTGGTTGACCTAAATCTGATCTTTACACCTTGGTCCTCTGATGATGCCAATTTACCCCAATTCAAAGAACCTTTTATATGGCGTAGAGGTTGTTTAATGATGGGCCAACCACATTTAACCTCTGCTACCCCCTCTCCCCGGGTTTTAATCATCAAAGGTATTCGACATAATATACTTGGTGCTGGTCTGAAGTGTGTTATGATAAATGAGCTTAAAAAACTAAGCAAAGTTACGATAATATAGATAATTAATTATAAGCAGCAATTTCTGCTCATGGTATTAAAATCCCAACTGGTCAAGTTTGGACATATTTTAACCAGATAAATGAAAGCTTATATTTTTTGTCAGTATTCCTAAAAATTCACACAATACCCAGTAAGCTTTAACACCTGTTCTAAAGTTGGCTCAGTCCCAAGGAGGTGCAATAAATTTAGCAATTTAGTCAATCAAAGTTGCATCAAGCTAATTTAAATAAAAAGTATTATATGTACTAATAGAACAGTTTTGCATTTGGAGAAAAACTTATACCTTTAATGAGAAAGTAAGTAGCGTAAATATTATGTTAAATATACCTAAACTGAATGAAGATTCCATGTAACTGATAGTTCACTCGTCATTTCCCCCTGAAATCTAGAAGACAAAGTGAAGTGAATTTAACAGGAAGTAGCTCACCTCATAGCTTTATGTCATGAATAATTAGTACTGCCTATGCCTTAAAAAATGAAATGTTTGTATTTTCTGAGTTAACTGTTAGCTACTATTGATTCATACCTTATCTGTAACAATATTTTCAACCCTAATCAAAAGCAGTAATTATTTAATAACATCATAAGTTATTAAATCCGCATCTTTAAATTTTGCCATGTGTAGTAAGGGAAAGTTAATTGCATATGCTGAAACTGTGATAAAACTCTCATATTCAGCAACATATTTAAGGAGCAACAAAATTCACTTTTTATATTTCCTAATACCTCAGTTATAAACACTAAATGAAAATTCGTAATTTCTTATGAAAAAATTTGATTTAGAAATATATCAGAGAGAGCACAATATTACTTGATAGTGGTAATTCTTCCTTCCCAAGGTATCCTAATGAATAAGTGCTCTGCTCCATATTCAGAAAGCCATGTGAATTCATATACAGAGAAAATTAATTATGAAATTAATTATTTACGAATAAATAATACATGAGATGCACTCTCTTGGATTTGCAATAATCCTTAGTAATTTATCAACTGCTGACTTTATGTCTAATAACTTGTTATTAGATATTGATCATAAATGATTTACAATATCATGGTAACAAAGTCATACCATCTTCAAATTTTTTGTCATACGTAACACTGTTTACTATCCAAACCTAAGTCCTCTGCAAGAAACTCATAAAAGTTGTAATAGTATTACTAATATTTTAAAAGTTAAACATGAATTATTCCTTTAAGAATATAGTAAGAACATAAAGAGAAATTAAGATTGAAAGAAGCTATGTGAACTTTACATCTATTAGTAATAAAAAGAATACATATAAGATCATGATTTAAAGTGTAAATTATTCTAATATATTTAAGTCCAAGCACTTTATTACTTAAGAACCAAGATTGTAAAATTTTGAAGGTCAAAAAATATGGCAGCTGGCAGTTACGTTTGATATCAGAAGTAAAAGACAATGTAACATATTTTCACTCACAGATATCTTACATTGTTTCTCTAAAATAATTTAATAATGGGCAATTTCATTAGCATTGCCTAAAGTGAAAGATTTGTTCTTATTTCAACATAAGTTTGTGAATACTCAAGACCATAACTACCTCTTACTGACGAGTCCAAAAGTTTTGTAGCCATCAAGCTTCTCAACAGGAGACTCAACTTGACGTTTTTTAGTAAAAAAAATATTCTTTTAAATTTTCCAAATAGTCCTGTACTGTCTTACCAAACACTTCCTTTTGAATTCTTAGGTTCATAACCCTTGAAAATAAATAAGATCGAAATATAACCTCTACCTAAGTAGATCTACTGTTTGAAGATCCTCTCTTCACTGGCAGAATTAGATCAGTGCTTTGTAAGTATTCAATGGAAATGTATGATCAACTTAACTGCTACCTACACCTGTTTATTTTTGTTTGATGTTTGAATAGTACAGGCATGAGTTGAGTGAAAGAATCTCAAGATATTTCTTTTATTACGTGAATGTTCCAAGAATTTCATAAGGAAGTTTTAAGTTTCTTGACACAACACTTCAAACCAGGACGGAAAAATATTGGGAGAACATGGGAGCCACTAAGATTTTGGAAAAATGAGACTCGAAAGGTAAAAATACCATGACCAAAACTGTCTCATGCACTCCATGTTTAATGGAAGACGTTTGAGAACTTTGTCATTCATGCACTCAGCATGCATGAAAAACTTGTTAACTTCGTTTAATAGCAGGTATTCTTCAACTTACAAATAAAAGATTTCCGTGAAGAGAAGTATGATGTCATCAATTTGTAACACTGCTCCGGAAAACAAATGGGAAGGAATGCTGCTCCTTTGCTGGAGGCCAATTATTTGGAGGTTCGTCCTCCTCTCTATATAAGCCTCAAGTTTAAGCCAAGCCCATCATTCCGTGAATGGCATTGCGCTAAAGAACGTCATCGTAAAAATGGAAATTTCATCAAAACTGCGTTTATCACTGATAGTATACTCTGTATACTTACTAAATGATTTTGTTTTGTGCATTCCACACTTTGATGCATCTATAGGTTTTTCCATAACAAGCCGTAAAAACCAAACTGGTCACATGATAACTGAGATTGAATTAGATAAGTCAGCAACTCATCTTCCTGAGGTATGGAAAGCAAACTTCAAGCAGAGTTTTACTGAGAAAGATGGTGTACAAGAGTATCATCTCAAAGGTGTTATCTCAGGTAAGCCAGAGAACCTGTAGATTAATACTGCCAGAATACTAAAATGGTATTTGTGTATGTTTAGCCATATTTATTATTATTTCTGTAATCTTACATGTGTTAATTGGTTCAAACTCCTTAGGTTTCATCATAGACATTTAAGAAGGTACGCTGGTCTTTATTTTGGGGTTTTGTTCTGAGGATAACTATATTAAATATTTAAATTATTTAACTTATTTTAATGTTTGCATCCTTAAATATTAAAATATGCAATGAAATTTTTTCATTGTGAAATGCAAGATACGCAAACAAATATTTGTGCCAGTGGATAATTAATTAACTATGACAGTATATGAAAATACAAGAATATTCTAGTATTGTCATTACATGCGTAAAAATCAGTTCATAAGTCCCAAAATATTGAGAAATACTTCCTAATGTATTAGGCCTTATAGTGTGATCATGAATTTTGTATTTTTAATGCTAACAAATATTATTAGTTAGTTCTTTTTGCAGTGAGGGTATTAACATTCCCAACTCAGATACTATTCTATCTCATTCACTTTTCTATTTCTTTGAAAGTTGTTAAAGATTGAATTAAGAATATATTTTACTTGATGGTAATTGTTGAATGTGATGTTATTAAGACATAGAAGTCATCTAAATAAGAAAATACAACCCAGAAATTAAATCTGAATAGAATGAAAATGTAAAATATTTAAAAAGTTGATACTGATGCAGCTATTAGATTAATAGATTTTACACTTAGACTTAATCACATGAAGAAATGTTTTTGTTTTGTTCTGATAAATAGCTAAGCCACCCACGCCAAGTGACTACGAGTTATTTCCCGGTGTTGGATATTATAAGTTTCATACAGACCTTGCCAATGGTTTTGAGGATGCTTCTTCTAGATGTACAAAAGAAGGTGGCCATCTTGCAATTGTAAATTCCGAATCAGAGCACCAGGTCTTGTCTACAATGTACGCAAGATTTCCAGAGAGTGAATTGAAAACTGAGTGGGCATTTGTTGGCTTCCATGATAGGTTCAAGGAGGGAGAATATGTCACCATATATGGTAAGGAATTATTTAGCCTAGTTCCAGAAGTATGTGTTATTTGTGGTTATAATTGTGTTAATTGTATATTAAAATACAGTGTATCAAAACATAATGACTGACTTGATGATACAGTGAGATCATGGAGAGTCTTTAGCTGAGAAATAATTCGGATATTAAAATTTTGAGTTTCATGAAGTTTTCGAAAGACAACATTTTATATGGCTCTCTGAGAACTTACCCAGGTGACAAGCCAATTGGATTTTTTACATAAAAAGTTTCTCGTTTTTTTTAAAGGGTATTTATATATAAAAATGATTGAGTTCCTGACTCAGGATGAGTTTAGAAAATTATTGATTTATATATTTAATTTGTTTTTTGATTTCCTCTAAAATATTATTATTTATTTCATTTTTTGAGAAACTTAGCATATTC
>KZ309143.1:9079-40307 GCA_000376725.2 Ladona fulva | reverse complement strand
TACCGTATTTTCCGGCGTATAAGACGACTTTCTAGCACCTGATATCTTTCTTAAAAGTCGGGGGTCGTCTTATACGCCGGGAATATGGCAGCAAGGAGGAGAGAGGGACGGAGGAGAGGTGGCCGCACTGAACAAACACTTCATGCTAAGTACCATGATGTCATAAGCATTTTAATTAAAAATTTCTATATTGAAATCAAATCTGATGTTTTTTTATTTACCGGTAGTGTACGTTGGAAAAGGGGTAGTCTTATACGGAGAGTATAGCACAAATTCTATATTTTAACTGGAAAAGTTGAGGGTCGTCTTATACGCCCAGTCGTCTTATACGCCGGAAAATACGGTACTTACTAATGGACAGTTTTGGTGTTGGCTCCAGCATGGGAAAATGACACTTGTTTCCTGGTATTTCACTGCTGTGTGACCCTAAATTTGATATCCATGACAGCATATTCATGCTAACATTCCTGTCATGATTAAATACATCTACATCTACATAAGTACCCTGCAAGCCACCTTCCGGCGTGTGGCAGGGAGAAATACGAGGCGCCCATGGAAATAAAAAGAAGGCCAAATTTTATTTTAGCTTGAGTGTAAATAAGGAACAAGACATTCAGTTCATTTTTGACATTTCAAAAGTTAGTGAGGAACAAATAGCTAAGCCACCCACGCCAAGTGACTACGAGTTATTTCCCGGTGTTGGATATTATAAGTTTCATACAGACCTTGCCAATGGTTTTGAGGATGCTTCTTCTAGATGTACAAAAGAAGGTGGCCATCTTGCAATTGTAAATTCCGAATCAGAGCACCAGGTCTTGTCTACAATGTACGCAAGATTTCCAGAGAGTGAATTGAAAACTGAGTGGGCATTTGTTGGCTTCCATGATAGGTTCAAGGAGGGAGAATATGTCACCATATATGGTAAGGAATTATTTATGCTAGTTCCAGAAGTATGTGTTATTTGTGGTTATAATTGTGTTAATTGTATATTAAAATACAGTGTATCAAAACATAATGACTGACTTGATGATACAGTGAGATCATGGAGAGTCTTTAGCTGAGAAATAATTCGGATATTAAAATTTTGAGTTTCATGAAGTTTTCGAAAGACAACATTTTATATGGCTCTCTGAGAACTTACCCAGGTGACAAGCCAATTGGATTTTTTACATAAAAAGTTTCTCGTTTTTTTTAAAGGGTATTTATATATAAAAATGATTGAGTTCCTGACTCAGGATGAGTTTAGAAAATTATTGATTTATATATTTAATTTGTTTTTTGATTTCCTCTAAAATATTATTATTTATTTCATTTTTTGAGAAACTTAGCATATTCTGCCATAATTTTGCCTCTAATATGAGCATATTTTACTTCTTGTTTTGAAAACACTTCAAGGAGGTAAACTGATTTACCAAACAGCCCTCTGGGAATTTGTTCTNATCTACCCTCGTACACTTCGCTGCTCCTCACACGTGGACGACAGTAACATGCGCGCCATGTTTGCTTCATAGTTCAGGCTTCTCTCGCTAGAGCTGCACATGAAAACAAAATACCCTCCATAGCGGAAACTTCAAACTATATCGTCGTTAAATTTCAACATTCCAGCTGCAATACCAGGGGAGAAAAAAATTATTGTGCGTTATTTTCCGATCTGCCCTCATAAATAGTTACTTTTTGTGCATACTTCATAACTCTTGTAGCTATTTTTATGCAATAAATGTAATGCATAGCTGAACTATGTTGTCATATCTTGCAGGTGAGCCTCTTAATACAACTGGATTTACTAGGTGGTCATCTGCAGGTCAACCTGATGACTACAAGGGAGCAGAAGACTGTGGCTCAGTCCATCGTAATGGTGGTCTGAATGATATTGCGTGCAATGCCAGCATTCCATTTTTTTGTGAATATGATATTTCATGGTGATAAATCATGTAATATTTAAGAGTCAAAAGAGGAATTTTGCTGATATTCATGTTAATCATAAAAAAATATTATGGATTCCCTAGAATTGGTGCTTTTCCTCAGATAACATAATCAAATTATTATGGTTATTGGAAAAATTAACAAACATTGTGATTATCTAGGTTTGTAACCTCATTTTCTAATTAATAAAATCCTTTTATTGTGAATTGATAATGAAGTATGGAATTGAATTCCATCTGCATTGTTTATAAAGATACATTAAATAGTAGCATTCTTACTTAACTTTTTGATTGAGCTTCCCCTTGTCATGTAACCCCTAAGTACCTGGTGATATCTCAGTTCCATCTGCCTTTTGGTCTTCTTCTTGGCCTCTTCACATGTCTTAGTATCCTCCTGAGAATCGATGATGTCCAACGGTTGACGGTTCATCTTGCCATTTGTCATGCTCACATCCATTTCAGCAAGATACCTTAACAGTTTCTGTTACTCCTGTCATTATCCTCACTCAGGTGTTGCATTTCACATTTCTTCTAGTATTTCCATGCATACGCCATTCCATACTTCTGAGCATAGCATAGTCACCTTCTACTTCAAGACCATTGACATTTTTGACTTATGAATATATATACTTGTTCCTTCTGTTGGCACTTCATGCAAGTTAAATTCCTCTGTTCACGTCATTAATCCTGTTATTCTCTCCTGTTGTTACTAGCTGTCCATGGCATGATTATTCCAAGCAGACATCCAGCAGTCTTTCATCTAGTTCTAATGGTTCTTGAACTGCAAAAGAATTATACATTACCTATGGTTTCATTAAGTTCATCTTGAGTCCTATCTTTCATCCCACTCAGTTTCATTCTTGAACTCTTGAAGTTTCTGCACAGGATCTTGAGAGTGCTACAGAAGTGAACCACAAGTTAATTACAGTATTTTCCGGCGTATAAGACGATTTTCTAGCACCTGATATCTTTCTTAAAAGTCGGGGGTCGTCTTATACGCCGGGAATATGGCAGCAAGGAGGAGAGAGGGACGGAGGAGAGGTGGCCGCACTGAACAAACACTTCATGCTAAGTACCATGATGTCATAAGCATTTTAATTAAAAATTTCTATATTGAAATCAAATCTGATGTTTTTTTATTTACCGGTAGTGTACATTGGAAAAGGGGTAGTCTTATACGGAGAGTATAGCACAAATTCTATATTTTAACTGGAAAAGTTGAGGGTCGTCTTATACGCCCAGTCGTCTTATACGCCGGAAAATACGGTACTTACTAATGGACAGTTTTGGTGTTGGCTCCAGCATGGGAAAATGACACTTGTTTCCTGGTATTTCACTGCTGTGTGACCCTAAATTTGATATCCATGACAGCATATTCATGCTAACATTCCTGTCATGATTAAATACGAGGCTACCATGGAAACAAAAAGAAGACTAAATTATATTTTAGCATGAGTGTAAGTAAGGAACAAGTAATGGGCAAAACAAGGTGGCCATCTTGTAATTTTAAATTCCAAATCATAGCACCAGGTCTTGTCATTCAATGTTCATTCATCACCAGGAGTGATGGATAATTAACTATAGAAAGTGGGTTTCAAATAATTACTTTGAAATATCAATGTAGATTTTGAGGTCTTTAGAGTTATTTCATTTTTCATCTTTTTAAAGTTTCCAAAATGCATTATGTGCTCACATATTTGATCTTTCCTAACTTGTTGGTTTAACTTGTTAAAAGGTATAAATAAACAATTCAACCGAGTGTTATCAGATCTCTCTGCTTTCTACTGATAGTAGGAGAAATTTTTGGTGATCGTGTTTTTAACAATTGATTTTTCAGATGCAGGAAAAGCCAACAGTATTTGTTCAGATTAATCTGAAACTTTGCTGTGATCTATCTCTGTCATGTCTATAGACTTTACTTGGGATTATAGACATGTGCTCATGTATAGATTTAATCATCAAGAATTATTTATATTAAACTGCTTTCTCCATATGCTCTGATTGAAAATATATGCTAGGAATACAAAGAAGAAGATGAGAATTGAGAGTATCAGCTACATAATATCTTTATCTTTACATTTTCTTGAATTGCATGAACACTGAGAATCTTTGCAAGCTTTTGCAGAGTTGAAAATTTTATTAATCATCAGTATTTAACTATTTATGAAGAAGAGGAGTAGGGAAGGACCATCTTGTATTCCAAACACTTTTTAATGTATTCATAAAAAAATGTTAGAGAAGTTGGGGAGATGCAGAAAAGGAGAGCAAAAAAGGGTGAATTTTTTTTAAAGGTAAAAAAGAAATTTGTAACAGTTAAGATATGATGGCAAAAAGCCATTGTGTACTTATTGGGTTCTCACAGGGTAAAGTACAAGACTGGTAACTTGTCATTTATGCACAACTACCAAGTACAGTGAAATTCAGGATGAGAAGGGAGATGTTTCAGAAACTGTTTCTAATGAGGATGAATTTGTAATTAGTTTGTTTTAGTGGTGTACACTAACCAGTGGGGGCAAAGTTGATGTCGGCTGACAAGTGGGCTGAAGAATAGATGGAGAAGATTCATCATCACCGTCATCTGGTATTCTGCCTAATGGCAGGTCCTGTACACCACTGCTGTCTCCATCATCTTCTAGCCTTCTCTTTTGTCTTAATATAGCTGCAGCTCTTCACCTCATCCACCAATTTAATTCTTCTTCTTCCTCTCTATTTCTTTCCCTCCACTGAACCTTCTAATGCCTATTAAAATGTTTTTCCTTCTAATCACATGACCTAACCAGTGAGCTTTCCTTTTTCTTATTTCTTTTATGAGCCTTCTTTGTTCTTTCACTTTATTTAAGACCTCCTCATTTCTCCACTTATCCACCCATCTTACTTTTTCCATATTTCTCCACCCCCACATTTCAAAAGCCTCTATTCTATTTCTTTCCCACTTCCTTAATGTCCATGTTTCACATCCATACAAGAAAACGCTCCATGTGTAGTACTCAGCTAGTCTCTTTCTCAGCTCCAGGTTCAGGCTTTTACTGCACAGCAAGTTTTTCTTCTGGCTGAAGGCACTTCTCCAATCATCTGTTACCATAGTTCCTAGGTACCTATAGCTTTTGACTATTTCTATTATGCCTTGATTTATTCTCACACTTGTATAATCTTCACAGTTTACTTTTATCACCTTGGTATTTCCTAAATTTACCTTCATCCCATATTCCTTCATATTCCTGTGATTACAGGTGGGGTATATCATCAGTAAATAGGACTAAAATTGCATACATGTAGTTATGAGGAAGATCCTTGATTTTATAGTGAATATAAGAGGTCGGAAAATAGATCTAAATGGAAGTTTGTGAGTGGGAGTCAAAGTTGTTGGGAATAGAACTGGCAGTGCCTCTAATTCCTATGCACACATATTTTCTCAGTTATATTTCATGTTTATTATAATCAAAAGCTTTTAGTAATGTCATAAAATATGCCTACTACTGCATGTTTTTCATCTAATTCTTCAATTACCTTAGATAAAAATGTAGTCATATTATTCTTCCTGAAAGTTAACTGAGAAAACATCATTTGTTCAAAAACTTTTGAGAAAAATTAATTTACTGAAATCATATCTCTTTACTGAATGCCATTAGATAAAGTAGATAAAGAGAAGATAAAGTTTAGTGTATTTGGGTTATGATTGATCACAATTAATGTAACATTAATAATAATGACTAAATGAAGAGGAATAATATTTAAAAGTATTATATGCCCTTTGTATTTTGTTTTAAAAACTAAGAAGAACTTTAAAATACAACTTAATGAAGAACTAGAGGGAAGAAGAAAGTTATCAATGCACAAGAAAGGCGTTTAGATTAACTTATGTCATCAATAGGTAATATTGAAGATAAAATACTTCAAAGTTTACAGCAATTAGCAAAGAAAAATAAGTTAGGTTCCAAAGTAATTTATCTACCCCAATAGTGGATAAAGGAGCATTAATTGCTATATCTGGTCTATATTTAATTACTTTTAATCAGAAAAGTAGGTTTAGGTAGGAGAATAAACCAACTAAACTTAAATTGCTGCAGCTTTTTCCTGTAAATTCATGTGTCCTAAAGTTTGTAATGAGAGAAATAAAATTGAAAATAAAACATTTATTTATAAATTCAAATTTACTGAGCCAAATACAGCACCACAAAATAGCACAGGCATTGTCAGTTGTAATCATTACAAAGAAAACAAATCTCTGAATTATTTTATAACCATGAGGAAAAAATTAAGGTATAGAGGACTTTTACTCACAAAATCATGTAATTATATAAATTAAAAACCATATATTAAATTAACTGATCACCTCTAGAAATTTAGCGCATATATTTTTTTCTTTTCTATAGATACTAAACTATTGCATACTTCAATCCCATGAAAGGTCATATTCACAGAAAAATGGCAATTGGCCACTGCACCCAATGTCATTGAGACCACCATTACGATGAAATGAACTGAACCACAGTCTTCCACTCCTTTATAGTTATCAGGTTGGCCTGCCGCTGACCACCTAGTAAATCCAGTTGTATTAAGAGGGTGACCTGCAAGATATTATTACATAGTTTCAGTTATGCATCATATTTATTGCATAAAAATAGCTACAAGAGTTACGAAGTATGCCCACAAAGTAACCATTTATTTAGAATCTATCATCAAAAAGGCAAGAGACAATCAAGTAAATTAGCAGCACATAATGCTGCATAAACGTAATATCCAGAATGAACAAGAGCAATTCATTTATCTGACAAAAGCAAGACCTAAACTAGAGCATTTCTTTTGTCTGGGTGCTTATGTAAAAAGACAGTATTAGCTCAATTCTGTGGGGCACTAGACACAGTTGAGTGACTGTGAATGCTGCAAGAACATCATATTCCGAATGAATAAAAGCTGTTCTTTTGTTAGATAAGAGCATTTTCTTCTGTTTGAGTACTGAATAAATACAAACTACAATCTCAAGAAAGGTCTTTTTCACAGAAAAAGGTTAAGTTACCATTTTAACAAATGTGATTTAGTCTACCATTTTGAGGAACCAAACCTCAGTCCTCCAAAACCTTAAATTATCTGGCTGATATTGATCTGACCACCCAATGAATCCTGTGGTGTTCAGAAGTTGATTTAACACAGGTTAAAGCCTAAGATCAAATCCAAATTAAAGTGATGCTTGTAACATACTTTTTCCTAAAGTTTATGGTTGAAATTTTAACTGCATATTGAATGCATATATTTTACATTTTCTTGAATTGCATGAACACTGAGAATCTTTGCAAGCTTTTGCAGAGTTGAAAATTTTATTAATCATCAGTATTTAACTATTTATGAAGAAGAGGAGTAGGGAAGGACCATCTTGTATTCCAAACACTTTTTAATGTATTCATAAAAAAATGTTAGAGAAGTTGGGGAGATGCAGAAAAGGAGAGCAAAAAAGGGTGAATTTTTTTTAAAGGTAAAAAAGAAATTTGTAACAGTTAAGATATGATGGCAAAAAGCCATTGTGTACTTATTGGGTTCTCACAGGGTAAAGTACAAGACTGGTAACTTGTCATTTATGCACAACTACCAAGTACAGTGAAATTCAGGATGAGAAGGGAGATGTTTCAGAAACTGTTTCTAATGAGGATGAATTTGTAATTAGTTTGTTTTAGTGGTGTACACTAACCAGTGGGGGCAAAGTTGATGTCGGCTGACAAGTGGGCTGAAGAATAGATGGAGAAGATTCATCATCACCGTCATCTGGTATTCTGCCTAATGGCAGGTCCTGTACACCACTGCTGTCTCCATCATCTTCTAGCCTTCTCTTTTGTCTTAATATAGCTGCAGCTCTTCACCTCATCCACCAATTTAATTCTTCTTCTTCCTCTCTATTTCTTTCCCTCCACTGAACCTTCTAATGCCTATTAAAATGTTTTTCCTTCTAATCACATGACNAAGGGGGGGGGAAATGAAAAAGGAAGGCGGGATTAAGGTGAGGAGGGGGGGAGGCAAAGACAGGAATGCACCGGCAAGGAGGTCAAAGGGGTTAGGTAGCATACATAGGAAGTACAACACAAACCAAAATCAAGGAGAACAGCATGAAAGGCACAGAGACAAAGGATGGCACATTAGCATGAGGGTGTAGAAGTGGAGGAGGGGGTGAGCATATAGTTTCACTATTCATGCTACCTCATTATTGATGAAATTAAAATTGTGCAACAAATTAACATCATCCATAGCTAGTGATAATGGCTGACACAAATACTTTTTTGCCTAAGAAAGAGGGAGCTATTTGCTAATTTGAGTATTTATTCATATAATCCTAAATTTATTTACCAATTGTATTATGATCACTTCAGAGATTATTATAAGTTTATAAAGATGTACAGTAGGTTTTGTATTAAATATCACAGCCAGCACCATGATGAATGAAATACAGACATCCTCATTAGCCACTGAGCTCTTTGAAATAATACATATGTTAACCATTTTGGGAAAAAGATCATCATACTCTGAAATCAAGCAGTGTCTTAAAAAATCCTCTAAATGCAATATTTTATTTGGATTAGTGATCTTAAAAATAATCATTATATTATTTTGTAAAACAATCCATTGAATTGCTGCATTTTTACAAATGTGGTGGTTTTTTCTTGCTCAATATACCTTGATTTTCAGGCACTTAATTACCACCTCATGGCATTACAATATACCTATTCTAACCAATCTGTGATTACACTTGAATTAACGTTACTTAAATTAAGATAGAGATCAGTGCCTTACTGAAAGTAAATTGCAAGGTAAGATTTATATTGTACCATGGTAAAAATTATCTGCTTCAGAAGGCTTATGAAGGTAAAATATTCTATCATTCTGGGCCATTTTGGTTTGGTTTGGACCATCTTATTTACATGAGAAGAAGTTAGAATGTCTAAAAGAAATCCTGTTTAGACTCACCAAATATAGTTAAATATTCTCCTTCTTTTTCTCTATCATGAAATCCAACAAAGGCCCAGTCAGTTTTTATTTCGGGAAACCTTGCAAAAATTGTTGACAGCACCTGATGCTCTGATTCTGAGTTGACTATTGCAAGATGACCACCTTCCTTTGCACATTTAGAAGAAGCATCCTCAAATCCATTTGCAAAGGTTGTATGGAACTTGTAATATCCTACTCCAGGAAACAATTCATAGTCTAATGGTCTTGGAGGAGCCACTGGTGAAAATCATTATTTTTATGAACTATATTATTTCAAAGGTAATGGTGGTGAAAAACAGAGATTTTTCACTTATGAAGTAATTCAAGAAAAGGGAAAAAATTGAAATTCACAAGGATCAAGTGTCCTTACCAGCAAAGACTGCATCTAGATTATATGTTTGTATCCCATTTCTCTCTGTAACTGTATGGCTTATTTTCATCTTCCATTTATCTGAAAAGTTAGGCAACGTATTGTCCAGTGATAATTGGGTGACTGCATGTCCAGTTTGATTTTTTTGGCTCTGAATAGTCAATGACAGAGCTCTTCCTACATTTTGGGCGGTTACAGTTGAAGCTGAAATCCCTATGATAAGGAAAATTGCCAGAAATTCACAGGAATCTGAATACATATTAGTCTTCTACCAGCATATATCATAATGTCTGGTGTAAATATAATATATAGAACTTCAAAGAAAAAGAGAGCCAATCAAAATGTTTGGAAATGCATAAGGCAAGTGAAGCATGAAAATGGATACATGTCTTCTTATCTTTGACCTCATTGAAGTTAATTGATGTACATTTCTGTAGACTAGTTTTACAGCATGAAAAATTAGAGACATACAAGAATCTCTTTGTGATGCAACTATTCTTTAGGTGGTAGCTAATCTCAAACTTCTTTATAAAAAGCCATGGCCTCTTTTATTTTACCAAGACTTGCTCCATTCTCTGTAGCATGACTTTAAACAGAAATTTATGAGGATGGCATTTTTGAATTGGCCATTTATCTCATATCTCTGCTCTGTTCTGGGACCTTTTTCTTATTTATGTAAACGATTCACCTAATTCATACCAAATACCTGTGGAATGAACTCTATACTGTATACTGATGACACAAACTTCAGTCTCACTCCCCCTCCTTTTCAATCTCTTCTTAAAAATGGCAAGACTGTTAGTGAGTATCTCAGTCACTGGTGTCATAATAACTCCGTCAAGCTAAATATTGAGGAATATTGTATCATATACTTCAACATTGCAAATAAACCTCAGAAGGACATCTCTCTTGATATTATTGGCAAAACTAATCCTCAAGTGAATAGTTCAAAATTTATAGGCTTATGCATTGAATTTAATATCTCTTGGGATACCCATATTTGTATTCTGGCTAAGAAATTAAGTTCCATATGTTTTATAATCAGATCTATTCATTACACTGTGTCAATGACGTTCTCCTTCAATCCAAAAGAAGGCTGTTTGACTTATTTTGTATGCCAATTACAATGCTCTATATAGACCTCTATTGCAGAAATTAAAAATACTGCCTTTACCCTGCATATACATCAGCCATCCTCCATACAAAGGTAATTTAAGTGAATATAACTTAAATTCAGATGTTCACAGCTATGTAACTAGACAATATCATGACCTGCATCAACCCTATGTACACACCAAAATCTGCAATTGTACCCAAAAGTATGGGACTGAAGCTTTACAATAAGCTACCAGATTATGTCAAAAATCTTTTACCCCTGAAGAATTTTTAACAAAACTTCAAGTCATTTCTTCTTTTTTAAACTGTTTTATTCCATTATTGATTATAAAAAGTGCATCTTATGGACCGGGAAATATGGTAATCTACAAAGGAATAACAAGTGTGAAAAATANAGACCTGGGTTCGAGTCCCAGTCGTGTCGCTATTTTTCACACTTGTTATTCCTTTGGGATTTTCGTAGGTTTTACAATCTACTAAGTTACCTTCCTTTCCTTTATCCATGGTAATCTACTTTTAGATGTTGATAGAAACTTTCTGTTGGACTACAATAAGTCACCTCTTTATGAGGCTATCCATTTTATTCACAGATTTATTTGCCTTCCATAAATGTCTCCATAATGCATACCCTTTCTTTTCTTTAAATTTATTATTGTCATAAATTAGCCTGATTTGATATATGTGGAGAATTTTCCTGAAGAATCCAAGAAATAGAATTTCAGAACTAAGTAGTTTTTACTGTCCTTTCTTTTACATATCTTTGCCACATTTTGGGTTGGTAATTAATGATACTAAGGGGTTATAGCTACTAGGTACTGATCAGCAACTTTAATTTAGTAGACTCTTTGATGGTCCAAGTGATCAACATGATTTCCTATGAAACAGACACAAAATGTTGTAGTTTGCTCAATTGGACCTCTTAATTTCAGAACAGATAGATTCAGGTCCATGGCTCTTCAAAACTGCTCCTAAAGATCAAAAACTGATGTTTCCCCTTTAGAGGCTTAATCTCCATATGAATAAACTTACTTCAAGCAGTGATGTCAAACTAATAGAGTGAGTTTTCTAACCTGATTCACTGGCTAGAATGCTGCCCTCTGAACATTTTAAATTGGCTATAAGTCTTTGCCTATTTAATGCCAATGATTTATAATACTTTAGCAGTTTATAGGTAGAGAATAAGAAGAAAGATTATCTTTTCCATAGCTAGTTATAACAATGTGAAAAAGTGAAAATTGCATTTCAAGATCAAAATTTATTTACAGATTAAATAGCAGGACAAGACCATGAGTGGTTACTTTCATAATGTAAAATCATGACATAAGCACTTGTAAATTTGGTAAACTGATATAAATTGTACATTATACTGGTACATTAGTACATACATACTGGTACATTATAAAATTTACCAAGGCTAAACTTCAGTTTCTAGTTAATGGAATTAAATTTAGTCTTAGTGAAATCACAAGTAAGAAAGTGACTACTAATTTTAAGATAAGTACACAAGTTACAGCTCATACATGCTTTAGAAATAACTCCAAAAATATATTCTGATTGATTCTAAAGAGGTCAGAGGTGTTTGATATCCATTTTTCTGAAAGGTTCTTCAGTACAAGATATGACAATCCAGACTTAGTTAGAGTTTGTGGTTGAAAAGGAAAGATGAACATGTCATCAAATTCTTCTCAATCTCTAGTAGTAGTCCTTACTTTATTAACAATTACTTCATGTGGGGCAACTCAGACTGTGAAAAAAGCACTTTCTTTCACAATGAGTAGCAGAGTAAACCAAACAGGACATGCAGTCACCCAACTATCACTAGATAAGTCATTGCCTCATTTCTCAGATCAGTGGAACTTGAAGGTTAACCAAGCAGTTACTGAAACAGTTGGGTTACAAAAATTTCATCTAGATGCAGTCTTTGCTGGTAAGGAAACTTTTCATACTCTTGAGATTTTGGTATCTTCCCTGAAAAAAAATCCTAGTTTCTTTCATCCATTTCTGTAGTATTTTATTACATAAAAGTAATGATTTTTTACCAGTTGTTCCTCCAAAGCCAAGTGACTATGAATATTTTCCTGGAGTAGGATATTACAAATTCCATACAACCTTTGCAAATGGATTTGAGGATGCTTCTTCTAAATGTGCAAGGGAAGGTGGCCATCTTGCAATAGTCAACTCAGAATCAGAGCATCAGGTGCTGTCAACAATTTTTGCAAGGTTTCCCGAAATAAAAACTGACTGGGCCTTTGTTGGGTTTCATGACAGATTTAAAGAGGGAGAATATGTTACCATTTTTGGTAAGTACACAATATAGTGTGAATCTTCATTTATTTTGTGTATACTTAATAATCCTTCAAATAATCCATCAATGAAATTTAAATGAAAATTTATCTTTTAGTTTTCTCTCAAATTACTATCTTTTAGAGAATCATTCATGAAGCTGGAAAGGAAACATATTTAAGAAAAATATGTTTACATTATTAATCTTTGTCAATAGTTGAGATGTATTTCCATAATACAAAAATAAAAGTGTGCTGTCAAAAGTAAAACACACTGTATTGTGCTGCATACTATACAGTAGTATAAGGCAGGATATGAAGGGCAGTTGAAAGTTATGTAACTCTTTTTTTTTTACTGATCGAATTTCAAACTTGTATACTTTTGATATCATTTAAGAGCAATTGTGAGCTTTCTCAAATAAGTATTTTACTTTTTGCTTTCTTTGCACAGTTCAGTTTTCCAATTGTATATGCTATAGGTGCATTTGAACATCCACAGGTTTATTTTGTACATTTCAGGACACAATCATCACTTTTTTGATGATAATATGGACTTTGTGAATTAGACTGTTTTTTGATGAAACTCAAGCTTTTTGACAATCGTCAAATGATGCACAGATTTGCATTTTTATTCCTTATTCTTGACTATCTGTCAAGTCTAAAATGTCATACAACTAAGCAACTCATGCAGTTTTGTGCAATCAGAATATTTGAATTTGCAGCTGATGTCAACAGTTTTTCAAATCTTTCAGGTCAGCCACTAAATGAAACAGGATTTACAAGATGGGCATCACCTGATCAGCCCAATAACTGGGGAGGTGCAGAAAACTGTGGCTCAGTTCATCGCAATGGAGGTCTCAATGACGGCGACTGCAGCTCCAAAATACCATTTATCTGCGAATATGATCTATCATGGAGTTAAAGTATGACGTTCTTAAATTATTTTGCTCTAGAGGATACAGGAAAGGATAATGAAATAATCTTTAAATTTTCTATTGTAGAATGCTTGTTCATGTAATATGCACCCACCACAATATTATAACTTCATTTTTAGGTTAAATACAGTAGTTGCATTCATTATATTTCCTTAATACCAGCTTTAGATATAATGTATGTAATAAAGGTCATAATTCCCTGATTATGAGAATTATTTATGAAATTACTAAAGGCTAAAATTATGAATGTCTAAAATCAATTTTAAAGCATTTAAAAAAGAAATAATTTCATAATTATAATATCATTTCTATCAACTATGCTGGAGAACATAAAATAAAGATATTGCAAAAATATCAGGGAAATCACTTGTTCTTATGAGTTCCATTGTTTGCTTCTAAATATCACTGAACTTGTGGATCTTATCAATGATGATATTTTGTCTTATCATACTCGACCCATATCAGCTAGTTTATTCCAATCAAAATCATATCAGTTTGATACATTCCAACAACTGATGATTTTTTATTAATTGTTAGAATATTCAGCTCCAACAATTCCAGCCAACTTCAGATACATGTGTGAATATCACCTTTTCTACCATACAGTGTTGCAATGTATACACTAAAGGATCCATGCCTCCTACAAAGAACTTAACAGTTAGCTAATATTTTTACTAAGATAGGGTAATGAAACGAAGCCAGTATATTTAACATGAGATTGAGAAAAACTCAAATACCACTTAGACTTTAGTTTGAGAAAATTTAAATGCCTGCTTGAGGGGTTGAAGGTTCTAGCACATCTTGCAAAAGGCTTAGAAGTATTATATGTTCGACACCTTGTTTGGATTGAAAATGAAACTCTTCCATCTAATAGTTACTGTCTGTGTGAAAATGGAGTTTCTTACCTTGAGATATATACAGTTCCTCAGTCAGAATGCATAACTTCATATGAAAAATCTCATTAAAATGTTAGAAGCATCGTGGAAGAGTTGTTATAATAATTAAATGGTAAGTATTTTGTCCGTCAAAGTGTCTGTTAATTCTAAGAATAATCTCCCGAAATTAAATGCGATTAACATCAGCAACAAGATGACATCACCTTTATCACAGAGATAAGTTAACAAATAAAACTAATATTATTTTTTTTGGATAATGTATTGTAAATAATATTTTTTAAACATTATTTACCTCCCAACCATGTTATTGTAAGCCAGTGTGAGTTGTCTATTTGTTTCTATCCTATTATTTCTACTGAAAGAGTTTTTGAAGTTTGCAAAAAATCATATCCAGTAATGTAGTTTGATGAGATAGATGAATCAAGGTGATTTGTTTGTTTGATAGATTGTGATTTTCTGGTAATTAATGGTGTTACTTCCATGCAATGACCAAGGAAAATTCATAAAATCCAAAGAAAATGTTACCAAGCCTCAAGATTTATGATTTTTACTGTGAATTAGGTACTTTTAAAAACAATTTACATGAATCCAACAAGATACCTTTATCTTAGAATGTCTCAGATGTAGTGGAACATTAGCAGCCAGAATGAAACACAAGAAGTCCTTGGGATTTAAAAAAATATATTTGTAGATATAATAGAAATAAAAATGAGAGTCGATTAATGAGGATTCTTATGGAGATAAGACTGAAAAATTGCAGTTAGAAATCGGAAAGAGACTTGGTGTAGAAATATATTTTAAACACGTCATAAATACCCAAGATTTAAATCTCTTGAGCAGATATGTTGATAAGGAGCAAGAAAACAGGTAATCTCTTCTTTTCCATTTGTTACAAAAAAGTGAAAATCATTTCAAGATCAAAATTTATTTACAGATTAAATAGCAGGACAAGGCCAGGAGAAGTTTTCTCTTTTACTTAAAAGTATGACATGAGCACTTGTGAATTTGGTCAAAATGAGATAAATAGCACCTTCTAAAATTTTCCCAAACTAAACTTCTGCTCATGGCCGTATCAATGAAATTAATGTGGTCTCAATCAAATCTTAATTAGGAAAGTAATTATTAAATTTAAGATATGCACACAAGTTACAGCTCATACATGCTTTAGAAATAACTCCAAAAATATTTTCTGATTGATTCTAAAGAGGTCAGAGGTGTTTGATATCCATTTTCATGCATCAATTGATTGACGCATGTGGAATCTGTAGCTCTGATTGGTCTCATCTTTCTGAAAGGTTCTTCAGTACAAGATATGACAATCCAGACTTAGTTAGAGTTTGTGGTTGAAAAGGAAAGATGAACATGTCATCAAATTCTTCTCAATCTCTAGTAGTAATCCTTACTTTATTAACAATTACTTCATGTGGGGCAACTCAGACTGTGAAAAAAGCACTTTCTTTCACAATGAGTAGCAGAGTAAACCAAACAGGACATGCAGTCACCCAACTATCACTAGATAAGTCATTGCCTCATTTCTCAGATCAGTGGAACTTGAAGGTTAACCAAGCAGTTACTGAAACAGTTGGGTTACAAAAATTTCATCTAGATGCAGTCTTTGCTGGTAAGGAAACTTTTCATACTCTTGAGATTTTGGTATCTTCCCTGAAAAAAAATCCTAGTTTCTTTCATCCATTTCTGTAGTATTTTATTACATAAAAGTAATGATTTTTTACCAGTTGTTCCTCCAAAGCCAAGTGACTATGAATATTTTCCTGGAGTTGGATATTACAAATTCCATACAACCTTTGCAAATGGATTTGAAGATGCTTCTTCTAAATGTGCAAAGGAAGGTGGCCATCTTGCAATAGTAAACTCAGAATCAGAGCATCAGGTGCTGTCAACAATTTTTGAAAGGTTTCCTGAGAGTTCATTAAAAGCTATAAGCGCCTTTGTTGGATTTCATGATAGAGAAAAGGAAGGAGAATTTGTAACTATATTTGGTGAGTATAATCAGGAACCTTCTGTTTTTTCTATACTTCTTCTGAAGAAAACAAGTTATCTCAAATTAAACCAAAAATTTAAGAAGTTATAGAATGCTTTTCCTTGATAATTAAGTCTTATATAGTATCTTCTTTATATGTAGTAGTTGAAACACTTCATATATGTACTTAACTATTATTTTTTACTTTCCCACGACAGAGGGAAAAGTTAACTACTTCATACAAAGGTTGCTTTACAAATTCACTTCCAGCTATGTTTTCAGCTTAATTCGAGGCTTTCTAAACAGATGTTTAATTACATTTTTGATTGACTAGGTATGTAATTAATTTTTGAGATTATTTATAAGTCATACCAATAACCATTTGAAAATCAAGCTTTCTTCAGCAAGAAATTTAACCCTACTTGTAAGTAATACTGCAGTCAATTGGATTTTTTTTAAGATATCATTTAAATCATATTTCTTCAAATCATGCATCCGAATAAAATATTGTATTAAGATGAGTTTCCAGGAACTAAAGGATTTCTGAGCATGATGATTTGAAGATCTTTATCACATTATGGCAAACATACATTAGATTTCAAAGAGCTCAATGGCAAAGAGGATATCTGTTTTTCGTTAACTATAGAACTGTCTGTGATATTCAATACAAAATCTACTGTACATCTACCATACATACATAGAGGAAATTCTCCCTTGTCTTCGGACGGAGGAAGGGCCGTCCGCCTGAGCAACTACATCATCACCCTTGCGAAAAGCGTAATCAACAGAGATCTCACCAATTTCTTTCGAGGAAAGACGACCAAAGTAAAGCACCTCGATAACCTCGCGAAGGCCCTCCTCAAGAGGATAAAACTCGAAAAAGAGTACGCGGAGGCATCTGAAAATTACAGATATCTACGTGATATCTGGTCATTTCGTGACTACCTGGTGTCAGAGGAAAATAGTGAGGTCAATAAAACATGCCCTCTCTTGGCACCTGCCCTGCAGTTGGGAAGGTAGAGCATTCCTTATCATTATAAATCTTGCATTTATTCACTTACTCCCACATGTGAAGAGTGTCTGTTGAGGTACAAATTCTGCACCCGATCATTAAGCAACCTACAGGTGCCCGTACGTGGTGTTGGTTCTGCAAAAAATAATCATTGATCCAGGAGCACAGATTCTCGCTTATTGAGGGGGTTAAGAATGTGAGTTCTTCCTTAAGAACATAGCGGGGAAAATAGGCTCTCCCTTACTCAGGGAAATATAATAATAATAATAACATACACACACACACATATACATATATATATAAACTTATAATAATCTCTGAAGTAACCATAATGCACATACTGAATAAATTTATGATTATATGATTAAATACCCATTAATTAGTAAATAGTTCTCTCTTTCTTATGCAACAAAGTATTTGTGCTAGCAATGTTCATTAGGAATGGATAAATCTACTTTGTTGATTAATTTTAAATTTATAAATAAGGTGGTATAGTGCTCATAACTAGTGAAACAGAAATATATGCAGATGATTTCATAAAAAAATTACTTTTCACAAGGTGCTCACCATTTAAAAACTTAATAGTAGCATTCTTAACAGCCTGTTTCAGTGTCTTGGGGAACATTGCCCACAAAACTCTAAGTTCTTGATAGCAATTCTGGAAAGATACAATAAGAACTGTTTACCAGCAAATAATTAAAAATTTCTCATCAAAATTACGGTACAACATGTATGTACCGTGAATCCGTAACATGTGTACATTAATATACTTATCAACTTCCCATAATTACCATATTGGCATATGTCTCTCATCAGCATGATATATGTCAGCATGCACCATGGTTTTAAGAAAGGAAATTTCAGCAAGAAAATGAAACATAATAGGACTAGAAATTATTTAGATACTACTACTACTATATAACGTGGGGCTCAAACCCACGACCCTGAGATTAAGAGTCTCATGCTCTACCAACTGAGATATCCAGGCAGGTAAAGAAGTATATGTGTATAAAATGCAGATTGGATTTCAGCCATAAATTTTAGGAAAGAGCATGTGTTATAATCCGATAAATATGGTTTTTTGGAGCCTACAACTAAGCAGTTTAAAAACAAATTAACATCATTGCAAATACATCACTTTAATCTGGATTTGAACCTGTTTTGGATCAACCTCTGTACACCAGATTCATTAGGTGATCAGATCCATATCAGCCAGATAATATTAAGGGTTTGGAGGACCTAGGTTCAGTTCATAAAAATAGTGGAATAAATTACATCTGTTGAAATGGCAACTTGCCATTTTATTGTGAATATGGCCTTTCATGGGATTGAAGTATTCAAGAATTCTGTACCCAGACATAAGAGAATTCTCTTGTTTAAGCCTTGCTCTTGTATGACAAAGAAATTGCTTTTATTGATTCTGGATGTGATGATTTTGCGGCCTTCACACTCACTCTATAGTGTCTAGTGGCCTACAGAGTCAAGGTAAGAATAAGACATAGTGATTGTTTTTTACATGAGTACCTTTCAAAGTATCTGCCCGGTTACTCGATAGCCCATTGCATCTTTGTTAGCAGATTCTATGTAGCTGCTTAATTAGTGGACTATCTTCATAAAAACTGTAATTACACAATAAGTGAATTTAAAGCTGAAATTCTGTCATTATATTTTGTAGGTCAACCACTTAATACCACTGGACTTACTAGGTGGTCATCTGCTGTTCAGCCAGATAACTATGCTGGAGCAGAAGACTGTGGTTCAGTTCATCGTAATGGTGGCTTCAATGACATTGGGTGCAGTAGCAAAATACCATTTTTCTGTGAATATGACCTTTCGTGGAATTGAAGTATGCAAAAATTCGCATACCTACATTCATATGCCATGTACCCAGATAAAAGAAAATATATGAAAATCATTTCTATGTTAAATATTTTCCTGATATGATTATATTGAATCATGAGATTTTTTGTAAAGGTTATTCTGACTGATGTTATACTCTTTATCTCTGTAAAGTTCTTGGCTTTATAAATTTCATTTGAATCATGAGTGTTTTTGTTTCAATTTGTGTGTTTTCAATTTCTCACCTTGTTTCAAACTTCAAGGTATCTGAGTTAGTAAATAGTAGCAACAAGTTTAAGTCAATTTATTCTCCTACTCTCAATCAGTTTTCCCAAATGGCTTGGAGAAATGTACTGCCAGTATAGCTCAACAGACAGAGCACCTGACTGGCAATTAGGAGACCGTGGTTCGATTC
Source organism: Ladona fulva (assembly GCA_000376725.2). Taxonomy (NCBI): domain Eukaryota; kingdom Metazoa; phylum Arthropoda; class Insecta; order Odonata; family Libellulidae; genus Ladona; species Ladona fulva. The sequence goes on along the minus strand of KZ309143.1, from coordinate 20,567 downwards.
CCGGTCCCGTCAGACTTTTTTCAAGTCCATTCTTCCCTTGGGAGTTATCACCTATTTTTTATTATAAGAATTCAAATGTAAGGAATATAAAACAAATAATATTTTCATACGTTATCAGGCCATATAAATAGCTTTTAATTTTACTTTATTCTTTATGGCTGACTGCTGTAAGCTTTGGCATATTTAATCCTAAATATATTACCTATTGATGACAAGAGTTGACATCATTCTTTCATAATATATCAGAGTTGCATAACTTATGGCCTGTGGGGTGCATACAGCTCTTAATGGTCTTTCAATCAGCCCACAGCTCCTTTTATGCTTATAGGAGGAACTCCTTCACAGAGAGACTAAAGTGCATTTCTTGAAATAAATTTTATGTTCAAGACATTTACACTTATATAAATAATAAAATAAAATTCGCTTGCAAGAGAACATGTGAAACAAAAGATTCACCAAAATAAAATAAATATTTTTCCTAGTGTTGGGAATCCTAATAACCTAAATGTCATTTCCTAAAAAAAAGCAATGTTGAGAACATAACTTGATGTTTGAACTGAAAATAAATTGGAGTTATCAAAATTTATTCTCATAGAGGTGTGAAAACGGATTTGCACGAGACTTTCAGGGTATGTTCCTTGCTCAAAAATAATGGGCACGTTCCAAACGTTGACACATCTAGGCATTTTTTAACGCAAAATTAGCAACTGACAAGTGGAGTTAGGCAACCATGCTAATCACCATGAAAATTGCAAAACTTTCCTTGTAAAATGATTTCTCACATTTTTTTTAAATGAGTTATTTTTTCGCCATTTAGTTTTATCTGCCTACCCTGTAAACATTCTTCACCCTTTTTCTCGACATTTATTCAATAATATGTTAGGTCGGAACGGAATATGTCAGGGAAGATATTACCCAAAATGGTCTTGGGTTTGACACCAGGCCAATTAAGGGTTAGATGTAAGAAGAGACAGTCTAGTCTCAATCTTGACCTAATAAAGGTGTTTTTTTATTATTATTATATAAAATTCTTTCAGAAATGAATGCATGGTATATGAGCCGGTTTTAAATTTCTCTGTTTCTTATGCAACAAAGTATTTGTGCTAGCAATGTTCATTAGGAATGGATAAATCTACTTTGTTGATTAATTTTAAATTTATAAATAAGGTGGTATAGTGCTCATAACTAGTGAAACAGAANTATTATTAAAATAAAGGTAACGGGTTTTGGTTATTCATAAACAAAAGGTATCATAAAAAAATAATGTCAGTTGATTTGAACTAATGAAATAGTTCCATATGCAAAGTCCCTTTTCCTTTGAAATATTTTGTTTTTTTCTGATTCTTTTCCAGTAAATTCCCGGAAAGGATTAACGAATATAAGATTAGTTAACCAGTTCCTCATATTGGTAACCTACCAATTTACATTTCAATGGTCTTAACCTTTTATATTATTTAGTAAGAAAAATGCAATTTTTGCTCAATTTTGTATTATATATTTTATTTTTGCAATGATGGATATAGTATTTAAAAGAAATAAAAAATAATAATTTAAAATTAAAATAAACCATTCTGGGTAATATCTTTGTTGTTCACATTACAGAAGTAAAAATAACTCGATTTTCAATCCTCTTCCATCCCGAGAAGTACTCAAAATAAATTTCCAAAAATCTGCAAAATGCATCCTTACTGGAAAAATCAGAAATATTGGACATTCTGAGATGGCTTGGATTGATACCTATTCCTGGGGTTTCCCATTGGGGCTTTTACGACATTAAGTCAATGACACTCGTGTTTTAGTCTAGGAATTCTAATCCTGTATGTATCAATATAATGTATCCTGTAGATCCGACCTTACATGTTTAATGTAAATGTAAATATTGATGGGAAAGGTAAATAATGTTTGGAGGGTAGAGAGATAAAATTTAATTGCGAGAAAGTAAGTTTTTTTTTTAAATGGAATGAAAACCTCTCAAGTTCTGCTGTCTTTTAATATCAACACATATACAGCCATCACCTATATTGCAAGGATATCTAGCAACAACCAAAATTTAAATGATTTTCAGATTTTCCATTCATGGCTTCATACAGGCTCTTTTTACAGCAGTGGTAAATAATGATAGATTTAATTATACAATACATTAAAAAGAAAATATGTTGCATGATAGCTGTAGAATTATTTTCAGAAACATGCATGATTACGCCTGGATAAAGAATTTAATGATAACAAAATAGAGCAATGGCGATAATTATAAAAGCATTTCAGAAGGAATGAAACTTAGTAACTTCCACGGGAATTTCTTTTATTTTCACGACCGGTTTCGTTAACGAATTAACATCTTCTGGTAATTCGTTAACNTGGAGGAGACATTTCAGAAGGAATGAAACTTAGTAACTTCCACGGGAATTTCTTTTATTTTCACGACCGGTTTCGTTAACGAATTAACATCTTCTGGTAATTCGTTAACGAAACCGGTCGTGAAAATAAAAGAAATTCCCGTGGAAGTTACTAAGTTTCATTCCTTCTGAAATGTCTCCTCCATTCCACCAAGTGACGCTTGACCACATCAATTTTAATTATAAAAGCACTTGATTTCATGGAAGGAATTAAAATTTATAATAGAGCATAAAAAATAAAGTTTCAGAGATGCAGTAATTGAAGTCACATGATAAAGTCATGTACATTTTTACAACTTTAACATATTAAATTGCTCACCAAATGGATAATTAAGAAATAACATTGAAAATACACTATGAACAACTTTATAGGATTTCAAACCAGATTACATTACAAAATATATCTTGAGCAAGATGGAACTCAAAATTACTCATGTTCAAGACAGAGTAGTAATGAGGGAATGAACATTGCTCGTAATTGGTATTACGGAAGCACAGAAATAATTAATTCAGGAAAGAAAATCAATGGGGACCTTGAGGATGTCCTCAGCAATGTTTAGAATGGAACACTGAAATGCCTAACTAATGAAACAATAAACCAAACAAGAAAATGGGATAATTTCATAAAGAAACCATTCCTTAGGGGGAAAAGAGGGGAAAGAGGACATGGAAGAAGAAAAAATATGAATAATACGTAAAGGTGGACACTGTATTAGTATATGAATTAGAATGGCTTAGGGTATGTGGAAATGGAGAGAAAATTTCTTACAGTATTTCTTTGTTAAATACAAGTTTTCATCTTCTTAATCCTCCAACTTGCATTTTCAGAATTGGAATTAGGTCATAACCTTGAGAGGGAGCTAAATCAAATGTTGCTGACAAAATTGTCTGCACTGGCTAGGGTTCTTGGAATGAAGGAAAACTTATGATGAGTATGGTATTAAGTTTTATGATGCACATTTATTCAGAATACATAATTTATTCAAAAGATTTAGGCACTCTTACAATGTAAAAACAAAGCTCTGCATTTCCTTGGCATAGAATCTGAATTCGTGATAACGTCATTGCCATGACAGGTCATATTCACAGAAAAACGGCAAATTTGCATTACATCCAATGTCATTGAGACCACCATTTCTGTGAACTGTTCCACAGTCTTCCCTTCCCCCAGCATCATCAGGTTGGCCTGGGGATGACCATCTGGTAAATCCTGTGGTATTCAGAGGCTGACCTGGAAGACATCAAATCCATAATCCTCCTTTAATCACTCTTACTCTCATCTTTATTCTTTGTTATTATTATCTTTAAAAACATAATAATAATAATGACATTAATAATGTTTATTTGTCATATGTTAATTGAATGTAATAAAAATTAAATGTTTAAATGTAGCCCCGTAATATGGAGAGCATGTTTTCAAAGCAAACCTGTAATCTCTTCTTGAATTGAGGTAAAGAATTATTGGTTTTTAATTTCATTGACTCTTTATATGGCCAAGTTAGGCCTGTATGTGCTTCTCTTCCACCTAACCTTATGGTTCTTATTTTATACATTTTTTGTAGAATAAAGAAAGAGTAGGGTATGGGAAAAGTCTTCAAAATTCTATGTTTATAAAGAAAAAGCCTGTGTTCCAGTAAAGCAACTCCAGAGAAGGAAAATATAGTAAAATGAAAGATAAAACATTATTCAGAAAAGTAAATAATAATAATAATACAATAATATTTTTATGGGTTGAGGGAACTATTAAAAATACAAAACAAATTAAGAAAGATGAAGAATGGTATTCATCACTAAACAGCTGTGAATAATGAATGACTATTAATATAGTTTCAGAGTAAATGTTAGCATATTAGCTATTACTTCATTTTGCAATATTTAACCTTTAAAATACTACATAGTTTACTTCATTTGAGTACTTTCCTTGTTGAACAATTCTCTTAATTTCCCTTTGTTAAATGCATTTCCCTCTTTCAAATATAAGGTGACATTTTCTTGTTTAGTAGCTAAACAATATTCATTTTTAAGCTAATCTAAAGTGATTAATAGCAACAATGAAATTTAAATACAACTATGTCTAAAGACATGCATAGCAGTTACAGGGTTAACCTTTCAGTATTATAGAAGCACACATTTCTTTTGAAATTTACCAAGAAACCTATATCTACTACCTCTTTAAGATGACTCTAAAAAATATTAAAATCCTTGCAAATGACTCCTGCAAATATGCATTTATGTATTCAAGATTTACTTGCACAAATAATTGCTAACTTACCAAATATGGTAACAAATTCTCCCTCCTTATATCTATCATGGAATCCAACAAAGGCCCATACTGTTTTTAATGAACTCTCAGGAAACCTTGCAAACATTGCTGACAGCACCTGATGCTCTGATTCTGAATTAACAATTGCCAGATGGCCACCTTCCTTTGCACAAAGGGAAGAAGCATCTTCAAATCCTTTAGCATAAGTTGTATGGAATTTGTAATATCCAACTCCAGGAAAGTATTCATAGTCTCTTGGCTTTGGAGGAGCAGCTATAATAAAACACATTAACATTTTATATTAGAAAACTTCAAGGAAAAACAGCAAAATTGTATTGTATAACTCAGACTATATCAGTATAAATAGGATAGGTAAGGACAGATGAAAAATAAATTTAAGAAAAAGGCAGAAAATAGTGACCAAATATTTATCCAAAGGAATATATAAATGAGACAATACCAATATAGAATGAGCTCACAGAAAAATGTGAAGAATATTTTATAAATGAGAAAAAGAGGATATGTTCTTCTTCGTGAAAAGGTGAAAAATATCCTAAAAGATGGACAGGAAAGAGAAATGAAAAGAAATTAGGGGAAAAGAAAGGAATAATTATTAGCTGATGAAAAAGACAAATAAGAGAAAGAGTGCATTGGTGAGATCTATAAAACAAAAGAGTATTCAATGGATTATTAAGAAGGTGGAATGTGGTTAATGTGTATGACATGGGTAAAAGTTTCACAAAGGAATGAACAATGGAGGTTGTGAATGGGCATCATGGAATTACATCCATCACAGCATCACAGAACACTAACAAATATTTAAAAAATGAAAAAGATAATAAAATGTACAATTATTATTTGTTCTTAATGATTCAAGTGGTAAACAAGGTTTTCCTTCTATATAAATGTTGGCAGAAAAGGAGAGAAACTAACATTTCAAGAATATAAAAAAAGTCCTTTTACCAGCAAATACTGTATCCAGATGAAATGTTTCTACTCCAACTCCCTCTGAAATTGCATGGTTGACTTTCAAGTTCCACTTATCTGGAAAATGAGGCAATGACTTATCCATCAATAGCTGGGTTACTGCATGTCCTGTTTGGTTTTTCCTGCTATTTATTGTTAATGACAGAGATCTTTTCACTTTCTGAGCTGTTCCGCATGAAGCAAAAGTCCCGAGAATCAGGAAAATCACATGAAATTGAAGTGAACCTAATAACTTGTACATGTTTGTGTTGCTTCTAGCATCTGTCATGATAGATGAGCTATCTGATATTATACTGAAAGTTTTCAGAAAGGAGAAACCAATCAGAGTTATTTGCTGGAAATGCGTCAATCCAATGAAGCATGAAAATGGATATCTCCTTACCTCTGACCTCTCTGATATGGATTTAAATACATTTTTTAATGGTTTTAAGGTCAGTGTCATTTGTGAATGTATTGCTGATGCAACTTTTGCTTTGGTAGATCTGCTTCTATAATCAAAACTCAAGGTTCATGTGTTGAGTTCTGGAGAACTTATGTTTTCCTTCCCTGTAACATAGCAATGGAAAGCAAGCTTTCGGGAAAAAAATCTCAAAAAGCAATGTGTTTTCTATCTATTAGATTGATTTATTAGTCACATGAATCTTTCTGGAATAAATAAGACTTCTATGTGTAATCTCTAAGTTACTCTATGAATCTTTGCAAATTCATGATATATGAACACAGTGTTTTTGGATATTTTCATTTCTTATTTTCATGTATTAATTTCTTTAATTTTTTAGGAATATAATTTCTACCATTATTTCTTTTAACATGTGTTATTTATACTAATTGGGGAAAATTTAACATCACTCATCTTTCCTAACACTTTCTACTCCTTAACGTAACCCATCTCTCAAAAATGTTGGGTTTCACTATTATAGTCCAAGATTTCATTACAAAATAATGCCATAATTAGCACAGTGATTGAGTAGATGTTGAAGAAATAATAATTATTATTAACTAAGGAAACTCCTGTATTGCTTAATGGTGCAATGGAAAGATGTTTGGCAACCTTCCTTGGCTAAATATTATTTTTGGATAGTCATTTCCGTGAATAAAAACCTGTTAATTAGTTTGAAAATACTCCTAAATTTGATCAACTTTGCATCTAGGTTTCTATAATTGAAAACCTACTAATCCTACACATTGATACGATCTCAAAATGATAACTACATTGTTCCATCTATAAACATTTCTTTGTGCTTGACATTTCTTGTAAGGTTTTCATATTTCCATTTAATTCCCAGGTTCTTGACAGTCAATTAATCAATTCCCATCTTCAATTTTATTTTTTAATTTATCAGTTCTGTTCAGATTTTGTTTCCCAATAATGCTCAACGTAAAATTTTTCTCTTCACTATACCTTTGATTGTGAGTAAAATGTGATACAAACTATGCATAATCTTTACGATATCATTTGTTTCTTTGGACCACCACTTTAAAAACACCACCAAACCTTTCTTGTTTATCACATTAGTATTTCCTTCAATGCTTTAGGAATCATGAACTCCAGTAACATTCTAAAACTTGTCTTTGTCCTGTTGTCAGCTGTTGTTGATCAGAAATGCCTATCAATTCTTGTCTTAGGTATTTTTCAATACTGCTGTCTTGCTCACAAAGCATTCCCTTAACAGTGTGAGAAATACGCGGCAAGGTAGTTCAGTGGTTAGAATACCTGCCCGGAAAGTGGGAGACCTGGGTTCGTGTCCCAGTCATGTCGCTATTTTACACACTTGTTATTCCTTTGGGAATTTCGTAGGTTTTCAACATAATAGGATACCTTCCTTTCCTTTAATCCTTGTGATTTCCTTGGGAGAAAAAACCATAATACCTGCTTTGTGAGCTGGCTGCCTCTGTGAGGACCTCGGGCGGTGTGATTTCTGTAGGATATTTGTAAATTTCGTTCATTTATTTTTCATTTTCACTTACACATAATTTAAACTGAGATGGTGAATGCTTTTTGGAAAAAGTACCACATCCAAGAACTTCAAGTTCTCTACTTGCTGAAATCTATGACTGAAACAATTGCATTCAATTGGTTATATCAATGGATAGTAATGGCTTGATTTATGGGTTGAAAAGTCATAATCAACTTAAAGCTTTCACATGAATATATAAGCCATTAGCCTTCAGGATTCTACTAATATTTGCTACATCCACCTAGTTTCTCCCTATCTGTAACAGATATATACTATTTTCTTCTTTCATCACATATCCACTCAAATTTTATATTATTAATTTTTTCATAAATCTCACACCATAATAAAACGAAAATAGAAATGCATAGCAGTTACAGGGTTAACCTTTCAGTATTATAGAAGCACACATTTCTTTTGAAATTTACCAAGAAACCTATATCTACTACCTCTTTAAGATGACTCTAAAAAATATTAAAATCCTTGCAAATGACTCCTGCAAATATGCATTTATGTATTCAAGATTTACTTGCACAAATAATTGCTAACTTACCAAATATGGTAACAAATTCTCCCTCCTTATATCTATCATGGAATCCAACAAAGGCCCATACTGTTTTTAATTAACTCTCAGGAAACCTTGCAAACATTGCTGACAGCACCTGATGCTCTGNTTTATTTTTTCCTGCTATAATCTTGATGGATGAAATAGTATTCAATTAATACAATAAATTTTAATGAGAAATATACGTGGTCCACAGTTCAGATGACAAATAGAAACTGTGAATATTATTGCAATTAATGCAATTGATTACATTAAATTTGGTGTTCTACCAAATTTCATTTGATATGACTTTTGTTTTTGTCCTTTGGCACAGGATGGTAGAATGTGTATTTTTAGTTTTCTTATGTCTCATTTATCTCCTTGTTAGCTAATGGAGGGAGGGATGAGGATACAACCATTCTATGGGCTGAAGTCTTTACAGACTTCTCAATTTTAATAAGAACAAAAATAATTACGTAAAATTTACTTAAATTTTTTAAGCATTTCATTTTTGTATATGTATTCTGTACATTCATTGTTATCTGACAGAATATCCACCTTTGAATTTAAGTGTTTATGTGAGCAGATGTTCTTGTGTTAATGCTGTTTTTTAATATCATACTCAAAATTATGCTTCAACTGGTAAAAGGTTCTTCTCCCCAATCCTTGAATAGCTTGATTTAGACTTCCATCAAAAATTTACAATGAATAGGTGAGCATATCATCTCTTCTGTTTAACTTATTGCAAGGACAAGACAATCTTTTGTCTCTTAGGTTAAAGCTGCTTGCAGGTTGAAACTGTCAAAGTAGAAGGAGGGTATTAGGGGTAACTCTATGCACTACAGAATATATCAAAAGATAAGTTTGTAAAAATTAAAAATAAGAAATAACTGAAAACAATAAATTCCAGATAAATTTCTGGAAATGAAAAAAAAACTAGATGAGTTTCTATCAATGATGATGAGAATAGGAAAATCTCAAAAAAAATTTAAAGAAGCAAGTTATGTTGAACTTTAACAGTATTTTTGACCGCCATTCACACCTCAGCAAAAAATGCATCACCAGGAGATATCAGATTTCCCTGTAATTATGGCATGAACAACCTTAAAATGCATGTATTTACAGGCAAAAAGAAAGAGGGTCTCTAGTATCATGCTACATAAAATTGATGCATTTATGCTATAGGGCATAGCTATTTTTACATTGCATAAAAATAACTTATATCCTTTGCTGAAATAATGACATAAATTATTTCTCCGTTTCATGTTGCACTTCTACACCACATTGGCATTGTAAATTTGTTGGCATGTAGCATGCATTACATTAAATTTGACACACTTTAAAGAAATGGTCTCCCAACCCCAAAGGAATCTTCAGGTTTATGGCCCTAGATAAGTGATTCCTGCACATAAGTTCATGTGTACCACCAAGATCAATGTTCATACCTGATCTGTTTAAGTAATAATGTGTCAGTATCATTTTTGTTTTCTTTTAATACCTGATTTAACCTGCATTTTTCTTAAAACTCACTTTACTGACAATAGGTTTTTCACACACCCCTTCTTGTGGGTGTTTTCCTGCTGTGCCATTAATTAACTTTAAGGGAACACCTCGTATGCCATAAAAGTCTAACTTAGACAATATAATATCGTGTGAGATGCAGTCAAATGCCTTACTGAGGTCACAGAGTATAGCAGAAGTGTATTCTTTTTTTTCAAAGGCTTGGTGGATGGTATCCACTAAAGATTCAATTGCCTGAGAAGTAGATTTACCTTTGCGAAAACCAAACTGTGAAGGAGCAAATAGGCTGTTGCATTCAAAATAATCATACAGTTGAACAGACATAACAGTTTCAATGACTTTGGAAAGAACCGGCAGAATGGATATTGGTCTGTAATTGAGTGGGTCATCTTTAGGACCTTTCTTATGTACAGGTATGACCCTAGCTATCTTAAGGGAGTCAGGGAAATTACCAATCCTTAGAGCATCATTAATAAGATAACTAAGTGGGCCAGCAATCAAGTCCAAGACAGATTTAAGGATATTTGGTGTCATTTCAAATATATCTTTGCAATTTGAATTTGACATTTTGGCGACAATATTGATGATGTCAGAGGGACAAGTAGGAATCCAAAAAAAGTTATTAGGTAGACCAATATTTGAGGATAAATAATCTTTAAAGTCACAATTGGACTGAGGAATATTATTAATTATAGAAGTAACACTATCTAAAAAACTATTATTGAATTCATCAGGGGTAATGCCAGAAAGTTCGAAAGGTTTGGATTGACCAGATTCTTCCTTGATTATAGCCCACGCAGCTCTGCATTTATTGTCAGCATTGCTGATATAGAGCTCAAATGCTCTCCTTTTGGTATTCTGTAATTCATTTTTATAATATTTTTTAAATTGGAGATAATTTTCCTTGCTGGAGGAAACCTTATTAATTTTAAAGGCAATATGCAGATTATGTAGTTCATTCCTCAGGTAGAAAAGTTCAAGTGTGAACCAGCTGTTGTTAATTATTTTTCTTTTCCTTGGGACCACTTTAACATATCTGATTATGATGCTATGGTGAATGGCTTTCCCCAGGAATTCACAGAATTCATCAAAGGTGCTATATTGCTTGTCACTGATTCCATTTGCAGATAAAATCTTGTTCAGAAGATACCTGAAGTTATTAGTTGCAAAAGTGCAGATGGGCTTGTAGAAAGGAAGCTTTTGGTCAGTCTTTTTAAAATCAGGAATGTCACAGGAAATTCTAGTAACCAAAGCAGAATGATCAGAAATAAGAGGATCAAAGACAGATGTTGCATGAAAGCATTTGTCTAAATTTAAAAAGATATTGTCTAGACAAGCTTCCATTCTTGTAGGATCATCATTTGAGTGATAAAGATTGAATGACAGTAATAAATTTTTGAAATTAAGTACATCAGGTGAGGAAAGGCGTATGTCTAAGTTAAAATCGGTTTATTCATCCCGCCCAATATATCGTAATATAACTATAGTAAATCAGCATATAAATAACTCCAAATAAAATTTAAGTGGAAAATTATTTTATTGTATATTGATACATTCACTACATCTTATCACTATTTCCTACACAGTCAAAAAGTCTCCTTTGAATTATTTTACTGCCGGAGCTTTAAGTATAACTACAAGGCAATAGATTGAAAACATGATATATACACTCAAATGCTTAGGCAGATTACAATATGCAACTACTTTATGCTTTTCCCAGTAAACGTTATGCACAACATTGATCCTATAATCAGCATTTCATATTCCTATGATCAATAGAACGACTTGGATATACCAACTGAAGCAACATTATCCAATTAAA
>KZ309142.1:170188-187110 GCA_000376725.2 Ladona fulva | reverse complement strand
ATACCATATGTATAATTCTAGTAATATTGTTAAAACCTATGATAATACACAATTTTTAAGATAATACAGTATAAGATGATACGTACTTAAACATGCTTTAAAAGTATGCATTTCACAAAGGTATTGTGTTTGGGTACTGACTTACACTACCTATCCAAACGCATTACATAAAACAATTACCATGTGCACGGATACAAATTCCTAATTCTGTTGAATACGGGACAATTCCGATGTCCCGATTTATTCGTTCTCGGGATATCAGCCTAATTAATGAAACAATATGCAATCCAATATCACGGTACGGTTGGAAATCCGAAGCTAGACAAACCAAACTCAAGAAAATAAAGAAGATGGTGGAACTGAAGAAATTGAATCGCCAACGGAAAAATGCCTATGATGATGAGTTGGAGAAACGTGCGGAAATTTCCATCTTCTACACATTCTCACCAAAAAGAGAGAGAGTTTTCTACATTGATATTTAATCGCAGGCCCTATTTTTAAATCAAGGTCATGCTCGGAGAAACGATTTCTATAAACAAACAAAACCCATCTCGTGAGAAGGGCGAAACAATGCATTCTTTTTTGGCGATGAAATGTATTTTAATGCATAAAAGATCAAGTTTGTCAGTTGGTATATCATTTATCGTCAATAAAATATTCAGACTTAGCAAATCATAAATATCCTCGTCCGGCAGAACTTGGGCTGCTATTTAGCCTAAGGGGAGGAAGCTAGATGGGTGGGAGGCCATAGAGATAATGTCTACCGAAGATTTAACCAATTAGTTAACGTTTATGACCTCTTCCCCTCTCCTCACCCTTCTTTCCAAAATTGACAAATACTTATATATAAGTCCTGCATTCTCTGTATCTTCACCTGATGATGTCTCTGAACTGAAACCGGTCGTTTAATTATATTCCTGTGGAAATTACAAAGTTTTCTTTCGTTATTTCATTATTTGCGAGCTTCCACCGAATTAACTACTAAATAAAATGAATGGGTTAAAAAGGGAGATATCCATGTGTACCATATGTTGTAGTCTCATAAAATACGAACACAGTAATGAACAAACTACAAGGTACTTATATGCAATATCAAGTATTCCTAAAATACTGTAATTAGGCACAGTCGTACTTATGCGATAAAATTACTGAAATGAAAATTCCTTTTAATGTGTCATAAAAAATGAATCAACGCGGAACATTAAAGAATATGTATCTAGAAAACGAGGGCACCCACTTATAAAATGTAAACGGAAGTCACGTTTCTTTCCTTTCTTTTAGTTTAGTTTCTTTGGTGTGGGATTCGCTCGAACTTTTTATCGAGTTACAGCGGTAAATGTGTGGAGAAGCACGGAAAAGTGGCCGATAAAGATATTAATTTGAGACGAAACGAAAGGCCAGGAAAAATAACGGAGACAGTGGGAATGTGTTTTGGGACACAAAGAAAAACCACCGAAATGGAAATCTGAAGCAGTGATTACAGAAGTGAAAGGACACAAGATGAAAGGAGAGGGGGTTCGCCTTTAAAATGAATCATTTCTCGAAAAACAAATGTTAATCAAAACAGAAATGGGGAGAGACATGAATACTAAAGAGAGGCGTGCAAAGATTGGTAAATAAGAGTTAGGATTAGGGATTTGAAGAAGGAAATGAAAGGGAAGTTAATGTAGCGAGGAGGAAATATAAGAGATAAGAAGATAAGGAACAGGAGAAGATGGGAAAAACAAGATTGTACGGGGAAATTATTTATGAGTCTCTTAAGGAAAATGGTGATGTCATTTCAAGGCGTTTAAGGCATAAGGGGGAAAGAGAAATTGAGGAAAGTTAGAAAAAGGAAAACAAAAATCGGCGATCCAAAAAATAGAGCGAAGACGGTAGATATTGCGAAATAATGAGGCGACTGAATAGATTGAAACAGGAAGAAGAATTATAAATGCTAGGAAAAGTTAACATTAAAGAGTGAGACAGGAGAAAGAGCCGTATAAGGAAGCTTAGGGTAGGGTTACGATGAGACCACGGGAGCCAAATTAAAATTAAAGAAAACAGAAGATGAGACTCTTGAAGAGAGGGAAGATGATGTTAATTCGTTGTGGAATAAGAAGGAGCGACGCGGATGTGGGGAAAAAGAGCTTTTCTGCCTTAAAAAGAGTTGTAAATATGCGAAAAAACTCGAGAGTAAAAGCTCCTTTTTAAAAATTTATTTTACTTTTCCGGTACTCTTCATAATCCAAATTTAATTCTCATCTTCATTCCTCAGAATCGTTTGGAAGATTATTTCAGACGGAATTCCTTACGTTCGTTCTTGAGAGGAATGTCTCCGGGAATCTTTGCGGGCAAACATTTATCTTTGAGGGTAAAAAACGCAATTATGAGATGGGATATTAAAATGGTCCGAATTTAAGATATCCGCTCTTAAGAAAAGTTAAAGTTTTTATTATTATGTTTGAACAACTTTAAATAGTAGAATGTGATGTGCGTAAATTTCTCATCGTTTTACGAATTCTCTTTTTCATTGCACTTTTGATAACCATAAAATATCTTTAAACTTAATGCCAAAAGTTCCCCCTACTTCCGTTATGTTGTCAGGAAATACGTATCCAGTGAAACCACTTCACCTGTATTAATCAGCCATAACAACTGTTTTCGCTGAAATTTAAAGCCACTGTATTTCAATGAATTTTACCGAAAGTGAAGAGCGTACAGAAGTGTACATATCTATAGTAATGAGATAACAATGGAATATATCAGCTGCGTTAGATTTTTAGTACTTGCCACGACACTCTTTTCCGAAATACATTCCGGTTATAGAATTAAAGTTGTAAATGGTTTAACAAAATCTCAATGTTGGTTCTAGCTCAATAGCAGTGCATTATTTAAATTACTACAATCCAGGAGTGACTATATATTCGTAGAAAGAATTAGAGANCAAATTATTCGAAACCCTCCCGTAAGAAATTAACGTAAGTTTCATTTCGATCGATTGCAGCCTTTTCTTTGCAAAATTAAATCTAAAATAATGGTCCTACATAATCGAGACAAGTACTAAAAGAAGAGAAATCGAACAAGCATTCTCATTTTGGTCGTGTGATATAAATTTAGACTCTAAATCGCGTGAATTCGAACAAGAAAGACGAAATTTTTGTAGAATCCTGCGGTTGAGCGTAAACAACCCGTCCCCTTGACGATTAAGAAGATTGTTGAACTCGACTCTCATGGTCGAATACATGGGAAAGATAGACCATAGGAAATTCATGGGGAAAGAGAGCCGGCATTTTATGGTCAGGAAAGTTTTCGTAAACTTCGGAAATTGAATCTCAACAGCAAACTCTTACGAATCATAAAACTTTGTTTCATATGGTTTGAAATTGTAGTTCATGAAGAACCTTGAAATTGAAAAACTACTCTGGGTAGATCCGTACACTGGATTTGCCAGTAGAAGAGTGTATACGGAACTTCGTGTGAAACACTAGGAAAAGGCTAGACCAATTGGTTTGGACGTTATGAGCTGCAACAAACCCGATTATGTTTTTGTGTGGATTTTCCTGTTCTAAAATGATCTCCGACTAACAAACATAACTCACGCTTTTTCACGCGGAAGGACATGTCAGCGTGAAATGCTTGGGGAGACGACTTCCAAGAATTGCAGAAAATAGGTTCTTTGTTCTTTTCCTCTGAATCGTAAAGTTCAAATTCGCTTTATCTAATTTTCTGCGAAGTGTTATTTTTTTCTGCTTATTTCTCTTTTTATAATTGAAATTAATTGCTCAATACTATCATATGACATATAAGAGAACTCCCTTAATTAGAACACAGTAGAAAAGAGTTGAAAAATTAAATGTTAAAGTGAATACTTTGTAAGTGAAGTAAGTAAGTAGTGAAGTGTAATAGTATATAAGTACAATACAAAATTGAAATTACGATACAATACGGAAAAATCCCTTATTTGGGTCTCTAAGAAAAATGCTATGCAATTGCATATGGAGAGAGATTCCAAAATAAGAAGTTAAAGAAAAGAAAAAAGGTACAATATAAGTAGAAAAATTGAAAAGTAGATAAATAAAATATTTGAACTATCAATAGATGAAGCATTATTAATTATTAACACTAATTACGCATTTGTTATTACTAATACTATTAATTTAGTTACAAATTTTACTGCCGCCTTTTCTTGAGGAATTGAATTTATTGAAATATTCATGTTGATATAATTATTTTCATTTAAGATACTCGGTATTTCAAACTTATGTTGTGTATTTGCAATTCGAAATTCATTCCGCTTCAATCGCATTAATAAGCGGACGATGTCTTCTTAATAATATAAGTAAACAACGTAATCAATAGTTATAGAATTTCAGTTTGATTCGAGTCGTCCAGCCCTGCAGGACGTTTACTATTGTTTGGAGAAAATTATATCTTTCATTTACATATATCTCTGTCTTTTTCATCCCTGTCATGATATTGAGCTATTGAGGAATGAGTGATGCTGAATAATCGCATTCGTCTTGGTCACTTCTTATCGAATGATATGAAATACGTTATTTATATGGCACTTATAACGCACTAACATCAGCTATTTCTATTCATGTAATTCTGTCAGAGTGAGAAAAGCAAAGGAAAAATACCTCACTCCTCATCTTTTCCAGTAAGCCCCATAACATCTCCGAAGCTTTTGGTAGGTAATGCTAGACTGTTCCCTCCTCCAGCCACCCCTAGGGATGAATCCGTTATCAAAACTTTCTGCAAGTTTGCAGTAAACTAGTTAAATTTCAGACCTTTCACAGGAAACTTCACATAAAATAGGAACTTATTTAATTCATTCCATGATCTAACCCTTATATCTTCAAGAAGATCTAAAATATTCTCTCATATAATATCTCCACCCTAGAAAAGAAATACTTCACCCACTATTACTTTCTTTTAATACCGATTTCTAAAAACCGACGCGGTAGCACATCATAAAAAACTTCTTAACGAGAATTCACGTGAAGAGTCACTGATGTAAAGGAGACGCAATAACAGGAAAATGTGCGCATAGTTCCGAAACTGATTTTACCTCTAAACTGTTTACGTCTCAATACCGGAAAGCATTTTCATCGGCGGCGATTCTTTTAAGGAGTCTCGGCGATTGGTGAGGAAGAAGATAAACGCGGTTCGGACGGACTTTGATGCGGCGGAAGCTCATGGAAAAAGGCGTTTGATTGATACGGAGGCGAAGTGGAAAAGGAGGTCGCGTTACAGCTTCCTCAATAAATAAACATGTTCGGAAATATCCAACCCCAAATCATGAATAACTCCGTCTAACGTTGGGTTTCGATTTAAAATTCTAAGATTGAATCATTTCCCGAGAAGTAACCTAGAAGATCTTCGTCTACTTCAGAAAATTGTTTCGAATTTACCTCACTCCCCTCAGCAGTTGCTGAGGCAACCGTTATTGTTTCCATAGATTCAGCGACCGACGACGTAAGTAAATACTGGAATGGAGAAAGCGTCAGAGCAGCTGTTGTAGCAACTGGTGCTGTATTGATAGCAAAGTAAATGTTTACTTAATTAGCCTGATAAATTAACGAAAATTGATATATATTAAGAAAGTCTTTGCGATGTCGAACCTAATAAATAATGATAACTGCAATAATGGATACAGGAAGCGAATCCCATTTCCATCATTTTGATAAATAGTACAAACAATAACTAAGGACGAACAAACGCGAACATGCATCACCGGAAAAATCCGACTAGCCGGGATTCGAACCCGGGGTTGGAACGCTAGCATGCTAACCCCTCCGCTACCGTATCCGGTAAAACAACATTCTGTAATAAAATATAACGATCTACATTGATTTTCCTGCCCTATACCTCACTGAATTAAGTACGATCATAGTTTCCAATTAAACATCACAGAAATTTTCTACAATGAATTTAATAATAATAAAACTTTTTTATTAAAAGGACGACATTAAGACTTCTTAGGCTATCTTACATCTAATCCTTCGTCACTGAATATTTAAAAGAAAGAGATAGCTTTTGGGAAACACCGAAAAGGAAAATAAACAGAAGAAAGGAAATATAATGTGGGTTTATAAGAATACCTAAGTCTGAACGTGTGGGAAAAAACAAAACCCCGCAGGATAACGCCCACGAGAAGGAGGGCGTGAAAAACATGCGAAAACCTACTGACAGTAGCAGCTAAACTTTAATAAGGAGGCGGGAAAATAAGAAAAAGGAAACTGTCAGCAACACGCCTGAAAATAAACAAATAAATGTACACTCATAATGAAAATAAGAGATGTTGAATATACATAAAATAAAACTGAAAAATAATAAAGCAACAAGGAAGAAAGAAACAACGAAATATCGAAGAAAAGAAAAATATAGCAATATTAACAGAGTAATGAGGGAAAAAAAGCTGAAAGTGTACTTGACGTACAGATATTTAAAATTTCACGAGTGATTGCGTCAATTTTTCGAACAAATATTAATTAAGCATACGTGATAAAGCAAAATTGATGCAGTGACATTAAGAACAAAATTAAACATTTTCTATTCACGTAAATAAAAAGAAAAATATTTTGATTTATGTACAAAGACAGAAGAATCATTCTGTGAGTTGAATATTATAATTGAGAGAAATAATTATATTATAATAGATCACCAAACATATCCAAGATCAACTAATTATCCGATAAGATAATTGCAGCGCTGAAAAATCGATTATAATTTGTGAAAAACTCCTCAATGCATAATCTCAAGTAGTAAGGACTAAATTATGAATAATGTAACATTTTTAAGGGCAACTTTTCTTTTCGCTGCAAGAAGATTTTACAGTCCCCAAAAACAATCATTTGTTCATCAGTGTCTTTCTTGAAAAGCCATTGTGGCGTCTCATTGTAGCAACCAGTCAGGGCTTTTGTTTGTTAGAGACTTGCAACAATGCTTCACAACAATAACGCTCTGTTTTATTGTAGTCTGAAACTATACCAGCTGCGACAAACATTGATTCCGGCAACTTTTTAAACGCCTCGTGCTTTTGTTTAGGCCAAGATATCTATTAAATTATGCCCATATTTTTGCATGCTTCTATTTCTAGTAGGAAGTAGGTCAGGTTCTATTTTCCCCTCGTGTATTACCAATTAATTTCACCATGAGGAATTATAAAGTACTAAATCACATTCAACACTGAGTATATATTGTAATGCAGATTAGTATCGTAACCCTCTCATGTGAAGGTCGAACATTAACATTTCTAACTGAAATTTTGTGCTGGAAATTCGGTCTATGAGCATAAACGGTACATATATTGTACTTTCACTCGTCTCCAGTGAACAATTATGTAGGCAACCCGCTTACGTTAACGACGACGCCATTCGGTCGAATCTCAGGATTTTGCTGCTCTCCATACTTCCTTATCTTGACGAAATAAGCAGCCCGACTCACATAACTCTCTTCACTGCCTCGAGACTCCGTCATCACGCAGACATCATCAACAAACAAAGCAAACGCAGCAACCGTTCTATCAACTACTCCATCTCGTAGTAGACTGCGTCACTTCCTTCATGGCGTAGGTTTCCGCATCTTTGCAACTCAAGGATAGAAATTTGCAAACGATTATCGAAAGACCAAATACGCTAGAGTAAAATGTTTAGTTCTGCTTACAATTAAGCACTACTTTAATCCCGGAGATAATACTAGGTTTGTGCAAAAGCAAAAGACGATATTCGAGTCCACATTTGTATCGTTCCGCAGAGATATCTGTAGACATTTTCAGTACCTGCCGTAATCCCTATGGTTAACGTTAAACTGAACTATCTTAATTCTTAGCTGTATTTTCCACTTATGTGAAGAGTTCGATACAAGATGAGGAATGAGATTGTTTGCCTTCCTGAACAATTATTAAAAGGTTTGATGTAAAAAGAGACTTGATGGTCTCAATTTCAGCCGAATTAAGTCGTATTTTATTATAGTTATTATTAAGTTATTATTAAGTTATTATTAAGTTATTACTATCGTTATTAAGTTACTTATATAGTATATAGTTATTTATATTACTTATGCGGTAATACATTTTTCGCTGTTTAACATATATATTGAATGTTTCTTAGTTTGGGTTACATATAACGATGAAATTTGTAGGTAACAAAACTGAAATACTGAAAGAAAAGCTGACTCTGGTTAACTTAACACAGCACCTCCTGATGAGCCACTAACTGGCTCTGGAGAACCATGATCGTTAAATTTCCTGTGTTTGCAATTAATTCAAGCTGTACATAGCTTCTGTTTTGATATTATCTTTGATGTATCCAGGTGAAATTGAAACACTTTCGCATAAATTGATGTATATAGTTATAGTATTAAGAAAAACTGTTGATTTATTGTAAGATTTGATTTTGATAATGAGTGCATTGTTGCTGTTTAAAATTATTATTATCATTAATATAATTGTTGTTGTTGTTTTTGTTGTCGTTGCTATATTTCCACAAAGTCTGGAAGCTGTTTGGATACTCAACCCCTCCACCATTAGCTACCAAAGACTTTGGAGAGGGAAGGAGACTTAATAGGTAAGATAAGGAGTGAGGCAGTTTGTCATTGATATTCCCACTTAGCCAGGGTTACCACTTAAAAGTGGAAAAACACCATATAACCACAGCACAAGGTCCATATGAATAACACTTACAGAATATTTCAATAAGGATTTCCCGAGAGGGATTCCGGATAACGCATATCTCAGTAGCTTCTTTTACATGACAGCCATCCATCAGGAAGGTTGTATAAAAATTAACTGCGAGATCTTCCTTTATATTTAAAGAAAGAGACTTCAATCGACCAAATTGAAGTTGCTTGACCTTAAAAAAAGAATGCGACCCATCTTCTATTTACTCCGATTCCTATTATTTGACATTGGAGTAAACAGGAGAAGGGGCATACTTTTTAAAGGGCAAGCAATTTCGTCTATTGAAGTCGCTGAGGGAGTAATGCGCCTAGTAAAGAGCCTTTTACTCGCAGAGACGAGACTCGGGGGTCAGGAGGGCGCTCTTCCGATTTCTGAAAATGGCGCGTCACTCCACATTATCCGTGAACGCCCTTTAGGAAGTGGACTTAGGCGCATTGGCCTCCATCCAAGCCCAGGCGAGCGAATCTGTGAAATATCTCGCGGTTACTTAAAGTGGAACACATGAGCTGTTTGCGGGGGATGCATGGGCGAATTTCGCTGGAAACATCTCTCGCATCGACGCGGGTTTAGTTGTTGGAAAGTTGGTCGCTATGGAAACGGGCGAGTAAAATATTCCGATTCAGACAAGGTTCTGCCAACTTTTGACCATGTTAGGTAAGTCAGTGTGAAAGAATAGGACGAAAAACTCAAATTTTTTATGTAAAATAAAATGATAGTGATTCATTGACCTCCAATACAAAATCAGGTAAATAGGATTTCTAAGGATTAAGAAGTGTAAAAAATAGCGAAATGACTGGGAATCGAACCCAGGTCTCCAGAGCAGGTATTATAACCACTGAACTACCATACCTTTACTGCCACATTTTATTCTCTTAGTGTGATTTCTAATTCAATATCCACAAAATTAAAGGTTAAAATTAAAGCTGATTCTCATTAAATTGGAAATAATCTTAAATCTGATGAAAGCCTAAGTAGAATTTCAAATATTAAGTATTTATTTAAAAGGTTTTCCATCGCACTTTCAAACCTAATATATTAACAGAGTTAATCTTCCTCATATTTACTATCTCTAAATATATATATTTATTACGTATATAATTTGCGAAGTGTCCGTCCGTCCGTCTGTTTGTCCCCCTCTCTATACGCTTAGACTTAGTGACGCAGTAAACTGCGTTGGTTTTCTACATGTTAGAAACCCTAGGAAAACATATTTCTGTCCCCAGAAACTCCCGGAATCGAACCCCGGAGCTAACAATGTTTCCTTAAGATCACATGCGATTTTTTTCAAGAGAATAAGGCTTTCTTTATTCATTCATCGAAATATCTAAATTTGAACGGATTTCTATTAGTCTTTGCTTATTTAAAGGCTAAATCTGTAAGCAATCTTAATCCTGCTATGTTTATACGTTTAAATGTCGATTGTTTTAATAATTCGCCTTTTATTTTGAAATTTATCTGAAATTTCTTGTCATTTTCAAATGAACAGTAACTTTATTCTTCTATTATTTTTCGGTTAGTACGGATAAGTGAGACTAATTTTCAATAGCATTTAACAGTTTCACATTTGAGTTTAAAATAAATTTGTCTTGGTCAGCACAAATCAAAATTGTTTGAAATTTCATATTAATTTACGAAGCCTTAATTAAGGGATTATCTTACTTTCAGAAAGCCTAATTAAAAACAAGCGTTAGAGGCGTAGAAATGAGCTCGATTTGGATAAAATCAGAATACGAATTTGGCTGAGAATATTTAGAGGAAATCTAAGAAGAGGTTAGCGTTATTTTTTAAGGTATTTATGACCAACTCATACGCGATCAAAAGTTGAAAAAGTAGAACTTTTATGAAGGAGAGACCACTAGCATAACGTCAATTCAATAAAGCAAAAAACGGATATCAGGGACCACTCGCTTCCGAATCGCAAATTTGCACTACAGTGGAATAATTTACACGCGGGAATCTTTGAGAGCTTCGCTTCGAATCAAAGCGAGGTCTTAAATAGAGCAAAAAACTTTCTCGGACGAGTGGGCTTGACGTAGGGCAAGTGGGGTGGGGGATTGCCTGCTCAAGTACGGTGAGGACGTCCCCGGAGGCGATACGTTGGCCGAGAAAGCCTATCTGGAACCTTGGGAAAAACTTACATAATATATAAGAGACAAAGAACAATTTTTGTGATGTAAATCTGTGCAAATTTATACTCCAATTTGTCCGTATAAAAAGATAAAATTTTCCAGGTAGCAAAGCAAAATTTATTCCGTGATAACAATCTTGTAATTCCATTGCTTTAATTGCATTTTAATTTTATATATTAATATTGGACTGAAGCGTTGCCAACTATGCAAGAAAGATCTATGTTTATTTGTAATGCGAGTAAATGTCAAATAATTTTAATAATCAATGTGAGGCGTGAAAATGACGTTATTCTAGATTCATTACGTAATTTGCTGGTAAAGCTTCAGAAATATTTTACTATAGAATTTGCGTCATAGAAGGAAGTACGTAATTGAGATCATGTAGATTATAAATTTAAAACATACTAGCTCATTACTCAAATAAAGCGACATTCCTGATTTACACAGTTTTTAATCCTAACTTTCGGACAGCAATATCAATCATCATACGTTTTAAACAAAATTATTTTCAATGTCGGACTGTTAGAGAGTTTAATCATTTGGCCAATATTGTGAAGTAACTTGGATTGCAAATCGTAACATTTATTTAAGCACGTTGGATTTAGCTGATAATTCTTTAATGTCGAACCACTTATTTAAGGAATTTCATATAGTTTCTTAAATTCTTTACATTTTTCGTACTTTCGTACTTTACATTAAATAACTCTTAAGAATTGTTTCAACTCAATGAGATTACATAAATCTCATTTTTACCAATGGTTTGCATGATATATCAAATTTATATCCTAAACGCATTAAATAACAGAAAGTTTACTCATTAGTGTACGTTGCCGTGAATAATATTTGGTCACTACGGACTCTTATGTAAATTATATAGAAAAGAACTTTGTTCCCTCACCCCTTCTTTATAATATTTGTTTATTAGTAAATAAACCGAAACAATGACGGTTGCCGTAACAAATATAAAAATCAATAAATTTCCGATTACTTTAGAAAACAAGGCGAATTATTAAAAAAAAACATTTAAACGTGATTGTGACATACGTGAGCACGAATACGTAACTGATTATGAACTAAGTAGCTGTATACTGTTAAAATTGACAGCAACATTTCTTGTGCAGCAGACGGCATTATGTTTGGATTTTTCGTACATCCATTACAATAGGTAAATGGAAACGAAACGTAAATTTCCATCGCACTTATTTCATTTGTAAGCTAAAACAGTAACCACTCTTATTTTTGAGATATTTTGTGCCTGGAAATTTGATAATTTGTCTTTATTTCAAAATTCATAGAGTATTTCTTAATCTTTTCAGTAATTACTTAGGCGACAGTTTTCCACTGGTGCAGCGGCGATGTTAATAAACAGTGGCGCAACTGTTTTAGCAACCGAAATCGTAACGATGGCAACAGACGCATCTATTTGCTTCGTAAGTTTTATGAAAATTCAATATATTTTATCGGAGTGATTTCGTCTTCAGAACACAATTTGACATCTTCTAATGCAACATTTTATTAAAAAAGAGTGTTCATAGAAATTTGTACCTTGAAGTAATTCCCCCCAATTCCTCACGATCATTCATTTTCTTTTAAGTTTCGCTAAAGAAAAAAGGTGCGAAACGAAAAATTCCCTTTACTTATATTTCTTATGAGAGTCACTGACAACCGACAAATAAATTTATAAATATATACATTGCGGTTGTTATGACAAAAGATATTAGTTTAATGTAATATCCTTTTTCAGAAGTTTTAAATCCTAGAGTTCAAGGTTGAACCTGAATATCATTATAATTCCTTAAAGCCTTCAACATGCACATGCAATAGACGCCTTAGGAAAGGGAATGCATCGTTTATTCTTATTTTTAGACACATACGGAGGGCGTAATTTGGAATAAGGCGCGTATCAGTGACACAGGCGGAGGCCCTTTGGGGCCATCCTGGTCCCAGGGGACCTCGCCACGGGTCCCCCATCTCATTTCCGTTTTCATAACAATACCTCAGCCGTGTATGGGAGTCTTCCATCGTATCTTCTTCGGCTCCATGGGGAGGCTGTGAGCGCACACTTTGAGATTGAAGGAGATCCACATTGCCATTCGATACTCCTCTGCGAACCACCGCCAACTTTAGACTCAGGCTGCATTCACTGCCTTCCCTTATCTACTCATAATTCATTTACATTTACATCTATATTTATATTTAATTGTTAAAAATTATTATTTATTAACAATATGATTCTTTACTGTTATAGGTAATTCATTACTGGTATTATAATATCATGATTATTATATTCGTATTTAATTAATTATTTATATTATTATTGTAATTAATTTTGATTCGATTGAAAGATAATTCATCAACTCCTGGAACTCTTTATCGTCGCGTAACTCACTGTATTTTCACTTAATCATAACAAATCGATAAGCGTTACCAAGGTGTTTATTTTCGTTACACAATTTTTTATTTTATTTAACTTTACTGTACTTGAAATGTATTCTCATTGTGATTAATTCCATTTTAATAGTATCCGATTGAAATTTTACAATAAACGTTATGACGAAACCCTTTATTTTATTTCGTCTTCTATTACACCATGAAACAGAATTGTGGTATCGTTGATGGATATCTTAAATATATCCTCAGCCTTATTTTAATTTATGAAGTCGATTTCATTATGTAAATGCAACAAATACATCTACATATTCAATACTGAAGCATTTAAATCTGCTGCCGAAGACGAACTATCAACGCCACTTAAATTTCGGCATCTCTGAGGTGGTTTTCTAAAATTCTGAAATCGGCCAAAGACTGTCTTTAGAGTACAAACAGCTCCTTTGTTGCAACTTTTCACGAAGCTTTTCTTAGCTTAAATAACAATGAATATGTTTCGAAATACCTTCAAATAAGCTATTCATTTCCTTAAATAAACACGGATTATTAAAGATACAACTCGCAAAACTCATAACATTTAAAATAACAAATTTTGTTTCCCGAAATGTATGTGGATCACAGAAAAATTTTATGGGGAAATTTGGGACTAGAAAATGTCATCCAAAATTGTTATCCATTATCAACAATATATAAGAATATACTTAATGGATCTAAGTTGTAAAAGAACCTCTGACATAATGAAGGCGAAGATATAGGAAATAAGGACTGACAGAATTTTTTTTGTGGAACAAGGAAAAAACTGATGAAAGACAAAATGTTTTCAGTGTAGGGGAATATCCACAAAAGGAAGAAGGGAAAGGAATCGGAAGAAAAACAAGAGATGGAGAGATAGGTTGAAACATGGAGGGTGATATTAAGTCCGCAAAAGCTTTCAACGTATAAAACAGATATCAGAAAACAAATTTCCTTGTCTGAGATGTAAAAATCATTAGATAATATGAGAGGAAATAAAAATTATGTGAACAAATTCGAGGAAGATCTAACACATATATTTGCTGATCATTTCGTTGAAATTGTATATTATAGAAAGGTCTAAAGTTTCCTCGTAGCACGTAGTACCTCTTCGTGATTCTTCTGTTTTTGTGATTTTAATACACGTCCAGGATTCTAAAAAGTGATAATTCATTTATGAAGGAATAAATAGTACCTATCCAATGGTAAAAGCAAAAGAAATGAAAAGAACACATTTCCGAACCATGTCATGAAAAAGTAATTGCAAATAACGTCACTAATTTAAACATACATCGTGTCATCTATTCATACTCCAAATCATCCACTCGCCACTTCAAACGATTGTCATTTTTTATGTCGTAGATTACCGATAAAAGGGTCGGCAAAACATTTGAAAGTAAAATTAGCAACCGGAGTGTTTTTACCGAAAACGAATAGAGGAAATCAATAGTATTAACGCAAACAGATTCGAGAGCAGATATGCTATTTCCATTACAAAGGTAATTGTTGATTGACAGCGCTAACAGCGTTCCCAATTTGTTTTTTACGTAAAATATTCAATCGTTCGTTACAAAGTTAACTTGCTTATTCATCACAGAGCTATTACCAGAACGAATTACGAATGCTTTCCATGCAGTCCGAGTGTATTTGCGTTTTTCTAAAAAGCGAAGAGAAGGTTACAAATGTGACAGCCGTGCAATTTATTTCTGTTATAATATGTATTAACAGAATAATATGTTGGCTGTCTATGTGATGCACCCTTAACCCTCAATTGTGAGCGAGGTAGTAACATTTCCAGAGGATTTATTTCCTCAAAGAATACAAAAATATAACACACTTGGAATAAAATTGAAGTACCTGCATATTCTAACCTTACTCTGAGGTATGAATGAACATGGAAAAATTTGGAAAATTGGTACATATTTAGAGCAATTGCCAAATTCGAGAATTTCAACTATTTTTTTACGTAATGAAACTTTTAATGTTTACGGAGGGTGAATATATAACCGATGAAAAAATAAAAGCTGCACAGTCAACACCATAGAACACATACAAGCATTTAAAAAGCTAAATTTCCGAACCTAAAGTTTAGGCTGATTTCTGCAAAATTTCGGAAAAATGGCAAAAATTGTATAGAACGATTCTGTTTTTAACACCCTCTAAGTTTCTATTTTATAATAGAACTTTAAAACTATTTTTTCATACTTCACACAGGGATTCCATACTAGAAAAAAACTCTATCCACCAAGGGAATGAATCAATCTTTATCAAAGCATTTACATTACATAGCAAATGAAAAAAGAAAAAAAGGCAATTCGTCGAAGACATTGGTTCTTAGTCCTTTCACTTGCTGGAAGCTCGTGAGTTGTACGTACGTAATTGTACAAAATGTATACGTACCACTTTCAAATTATCAAATTTCTTAAACGGCAAATAAAAGTTGAGCTGTTACATGATATGCAAAAATTTAAGTAAAGAAATAAACTTCAAACTGCTCCATTAAAAATAACCGTTTCCTTGATCGTCACCTCAACTTTGAAGAAAACGATTCCCTTTATCATAAACTCTAACACACTATAAGCAGGCTTCATGCACCCCTTGTCTAGGCCTATATTTTTGCATTATCCCCCTTTAATATGCTAGTTTGTTAGTTTAAGGAGACCGCACGTGAAATTCTGAGAACTGCTGGAAACTACATTAACACAGACGTGATTACAACTATCATAACTTTATCGGAGAATTCTTTCGTTCTTTGTCCCTCAACCTTGAGATTAAGATCTGGCAACCTCATCCCACGGCATTTCGGAGAAGATATGGAATGAAAAAGGAAAATGCGAGTCAGAAAAGGTTTTTTATCGATTTCTGCCCGAGAAGCACTGAGAAGTTTTCCTCCAAATCTTATTTCGAGAAAATCAGAATTAGGCAACAAAAACTTCTCCGCCATTTCGCCGTCGAATAAAAATTTTCGGAAGTTGTAATCAAATCACATCAAAAGCATGTGGATAGCATGTTCCCAATCTTCCTGGGAAGATTTTCACAACGAAAAGGTTTCTGCGGAATTTGCTGCCGTAAAAGTGGTGGTGTACCGTGGATACGTAAGGAATATACGTGAGAAGATTAGGGTACTCATTTTCATCCTCGGTAACCTTAGTCTAGCCAATCTAGAGATGACATGAACTGATATATTCAATCACAATTCTTCTCTTAATAGAAACAAATACTTTGGCTTTTTTACCTTTTTAAACTATTTTGCTACTGCTAGATAAATACGAGGGTAGTTCAATAAGTAATGCAACACATATTTTTTTCTCGGCCAATTTTGGTTGAAAAAACCGGAAATTTCTTATGGAACATTTTCAAACATTCCCGCTTCGTCTCGTATAATTTCATTGACTTCTGACAGGTGACACCGCTTTACGGAGCTGTTAAAATGGCATCTGTAACGGATGTACGTTCCAAGCAAAGGGCAGTGACTGAGTTTCTTTTGGCGGAAAACCAGAGATGGTTTCTCGTAGACTATACTGCCAGGTAGGCGTTAAGAAAGTGTCTAAAATGAAGACTTCACGCACCTGGAATAATTTCCCACTAACATTGAATAGTAAAAATAATAACAAAATATCCTTATTGGGGCTAGATGATGATGATGATGATAATAATAAGTAACAATTAAAGCAATATCAACAACAACAATAATAATGACAATAATAATAGTAATAATAATAATAATA
>KZ309142.1:123127-170130 GCA_000376725.2 Ladona fulva | reverse complement strand
ATCTGTAATACTGGACACCTGCTCGATAACAAGAAAATTTCTCTGTAATCTGTAATCATAATCAGTATAATATGAAATACCATAAAAAATGATAACAATATAGGAACATGTGACTTGGTGAATACCCGTCACAGGTTCAAAGATACCACAAAATGTGAGAATAAAACTATAATAATAATAATGGCAACAACCATAATAATAAAATGTCGTAAGTTATAAAAGAATGAACACTGTAAACTTCCACAGTTCATTCTTTTATAACTTCAGAATGTCCTTCCACGAAGTTCGGCCGAATATGATAGAATTTATAAAAAAATCGTCTTTATTTCGCCAAGATTGAGACTAAAAGTTCCAACTAACCCATCGGTTTTTAGCTGAATTATTAATTTAAAAAGAAACAGGTTGCTTGAGGAAAATTGAAAGAAATATGGAGTTAAAAATACTTAAAACTTTCTACCGTAGGAAAAAATCAGCAAAAAAGGTGTGTTAAATACATGACCTGTACATTAATATAAACTACTACTACCGATAGTTACTGCTAAGTGAATTGAATAAAGTTTAGAAAAGTATAAATACACACACAATGGGATGCGTTACCTGTAATACGATATATAATATCGCCATGAAATACTTATGCATTCGCCCTCTAGGTAATGTAAACATTAACATCCTCCTAAAATGTCAATTAAAATTATTAAATCTGGTAACTGCTGAAAATGCGCTCTATTTTTTCCGAACTTTTCGATGTTCACATTTTTTACTTCAAGGTCATAAAATACAGATACAGTCAAAATGTTATTTATTTTATATTAATGAGCATGTTCAAGTATATATGAAACCGCATTTACAACAAATAACTGTAAAACATTTACAGCTCAGTATCAAAAACCACAGTAATTAAAGATACATACAATAATACCATGACAAAAACTGAGCGATATTGTTGTGCACCATTGTTATAATTACTTAATAATGAAAATGCTCGACAAAGTCACGCACTCGATAATGGGACGCAACAATGGCTTTTTTGGGATCGACAATGAGTGTCTTCCGGGAACTGTCCGAACTCGACTCGTATTTAAAATTCCAAACATACACTTTTAAAAGTTCTCAATCTGCTTGCTGAAGAAACTTTTCTCGACGAACTGTTCCCAATGGAATCAAGTTTGGCTATCGGTTTTTGGTCTTTTGCGTGCTTTCTTACCTAATTATTTATTCTTCTGGGAATCAAAACTTAAAGAATAATCAAATGTTATCTTCTATAGTGCTGCGACCCACCGACTTCCGAAACAGTCTTGAGAGAGCTTAATGCTTTCGTTCTTTCATATTGTAGAATGTCGTTTCTATTAATTTTTCTCCTACCTTGATGATGTAAATATTTATCATTGGTCTTTTGGTACGGGATAGAGAAGAATGTATCTTTTATATATTTTGTCTACGCCTTGTTCATAGCTTTAACGGTATTAAAGCTAGTGAGGTATGTTATGCTAAATAATGGTATCAATTAAGGTTTATCCTTACGCAATGTTACGAAAAGTGTTACTCGTAGAGTCATTGTGCTTCACTAACGTGAGCTTGTTCTTTTTACAGCATTCTGGCTCAGTGAGGAAAACAAGGGCAAACTACCTCACTCCTTATACCCCTTGTAAGCCTCATTTCCCTCCCATAGCTCTTCGTAGCTAAAGGTAGAGAAGATGAGGTCGCAACCGGTCTTTGGGCTGAGAACTTTATAGGCATATATTATTTATCAGTAGTTTAGCCAAGGGAGATTGGGTGTGAAACTCTCCCCAGTAGCCTAAGTGGCTTTTAAAAATCGAGGTTGCGGAAGGTAAATTGTAATTGAATGAATAACAGGTGTGAAAACTAGCGAGATGACTGGGACTCGAACCCAGGTCTCCTAAATTCCGGGCAGGTATTCCAACCACTGAACTACCATGCCGCATCTCTTTCATACTGTTTAAGAATGCTTTTGTGAGCAAGGCAAGCAGCCACCAAATTGACACAAACTGCCGCCAGATGGTCCTCACTGAGGCAGCTAATTCGCAAAGTGGTATTATGAGGTAAAATTGCAGTGTGGAAAAGACGCGGCCTCAGTGGTTCAGAATATCAGCCCTGAAAGTGGGACCTGGGTTCGAGTCCCAGTCATTTCGTTATTTTACACACCTAGTGTGCGGTTTCAGCCGCACGGCTCTTCCGTGCTACATTATTCATCTTTCCCTAATCCTTGAAATAGTATTTGCTTAAATATTTATAGTCACACACGTCACAGGTGACTCGAAAGGAATATGTGTAAACATAAATCTGATTCTGTCTGTGCTTGATTCAGGGTAGAAGTAAGCCTGTCCCTGGAATGTCCTTGCGTCTACTTCTACTACCATGGCTCATAGCTTCACCCTAAAGATAAATCTTAGCCACTCCACTGTATTTATTATACGCAAGATTCCAGGGTCTTTAGCATACGGTGCATATTTAAATCGATTCCAAATAATTGGGAATCTAATGATTTACAAAGAGAATCGTTGGAAAACCAACCAATAACTTATCTTCCGAAACGTACTATTATCTACCCACACGAACCCTTATCTCTAAATATAAGAATAATTTAAATTCGACCCAGAAAAAACCGAGACGGTTAAGGAAATTTATTTCCGTGACAAATCGTTTTCCCCATATATCGCAAGCGAAGAAAAATGCATTCGTTTCCAAAGCATTGAAATCATGATTCAGATTTTTTCGGAGCGTTTTTCTTTTAGTGTGACGGACCAGCGTGCCGTGCCGTGTTCAACTGTTGCTAACACAACCATCTGCAGCAATACAATTCTCGTTCCGTGTCACTTTTTGCGACCGCGTACCATTAATTTTCATTAGGAATCAGAAAGCCCTGCTCCAGCGGAGGTCTGCAGAAGACAGCAAACAAACAGAGGAAAGAATTCTCCCTTCTTAATGCCGCTGACATGGCAAATAGTTGAGACGATGGATGACCTTCTTTTATCAATGTTTGCCCTCTCTATCTTCCTCATCTTTCAGCAAACTGCTCTTTCTGGGACGATGAATAACCAAGGGAACTCCTACTATTAACTCTAAAAAGCCGAGCTGCAACTACAGCATTATCAAATTCGGATGGGAATACCAATTTATGGAAATATTTACCCTTTGAGACTATAGAAAAGGTCGGGATGCGGAATAGAATGATGGATAAACGGCAGTCGTGATAGATTACGGTTAATCAAAAAGAACAAACCTTAGAGTCTCCAATAATCCGCGCAATTTATGGGCGAAAATTAGTTTATTTGCCCATTCTCAGGAAATTTCTCTCTTGAGGATTCCCTTTCTCGGAAATTTCCTTTCTCGAGAATTTCCTTACTCGGGAATTTCATTTCTCGGAATTTTTCCGTGAAAATTATCTAGGATGTGGAATGATCTCTCTATGAACTCAGGATTACCCTCTTACACCCACTTAGAAATATTTTTCGACTGCCAGGATACAAAAATTACATTGGCAGCGCTACTACAATACCGTTATCTATTATTATCTACAACGATGCTTGTTACTGAGAGAACCTACCTTATTGTAGAATCAGTGGCGCAGCCATGATGTATCTATGTGAGGGTGAGAAAAAATTTGCCTGCCTTACAGGAACTGGAATAATCATGCACGTTACATCTTAAAACAGATGTTAAAAAATTCCCTTCAAAAACATTAACTGGAGAAAAATGGAGTTGATTTGTACGTTCATGAAGCAAGGTAATTGATCTATCCGAGATTGGGTAGCTAGAGTGTGATATATCTCTTAGAGAATTTAACCCTCTTGGGTGGGGGTTTAACCCTGAAACACCCCCTCGCTGCATAACTGGGTGGAATCCTTGCAGCAATGACGTTACTCATCAGTACGTAAAGGAACCCATTTTCACATCCTAAACAACATGCAGGTGTATTCTTCATGAGGTGGCGGTATTTTTAGGAACTCCTTTATTTTTAGGAGCATCTCAGCTCTTCCGTAACACTGTGAATGCATCACAACAGCCTTGCTCTCATTGCCTAATCTTATCGTTCTTTTCTGTTCATTGTTGAGACCATAAAATGTGATTATTGTTGACGTTAACCTTTCCAGTTCATTGTTGCACGAGTTTTACTGCCCTACATGCTTTTTAAGGGGTCCCTGTCTACTTCGTTTTTTGGATCGTATAAGCTGTTTCATTGTTGAAAGACGCTCCTATTGTTAATATGTGTATATATAGTCGGCCCGTAAGACGGACAATCCATCAGACACATTAGGCGCTGATGATGATGTTGACCGTTCGTCAAAGCTGTACTGAACACTGTAATTTCGGTAAGACACATGTGAGGATTCGTTTTGCTTCCACAAATCTTTTAATAAACAATCAATTGTTTAAGGAATTAGTTCGAGGCTTATTGCAGCTGCTAAATCAGTGACGTATCCTGGTGGGGGTGTTTGAAACCTCCCCAGAGCCAAAATGGGTTTTCAAAAATCGAGGTTATGGAAGGTTTATAGTAATTGTTTAAATATTTCAGTAATTAAGCGCCGACGGAAGAAATGGGTGGGTCAAGTATTGAGAGATGGATTGCTGAAGAATATAATTGAGGGTAAAATACAAGGGAAGAAACAGAGGGGAAGGCATAGGCAAAAGATGTTAGAAGACATAAAGGGTGGGGTAAGTTACCAAGTAACGAAGGAAAGGGCTTTCATTTGGAAATGTTAGGGTGCATGGACCTACCGAAAGGTAGAAAACTTAATTAAATTTTAAATATTTATTGTTGCACATACCAGTGGTGACTCGCGGGGAATATATGCTAATATAAATCTGATTCCATATTAGACGCAGTAAGGGAAGGAGTTTTCTGCCCCTGGAATGTACACAATTTTGCGTTTACTCCACGGCTCTGCCACCTCTCCTCAGGGATAAATCCTGGCTACGCCCCTGGCTAAATTGCTTAATTAAACCCAAATAAAATTTTGAATTAACAATGGTACGCAATGGGTATTGATCAACCATTCTTACCTCATGGCAACTGTTAATAAGTCTACTGTTAATTTTTTGCTATAGTGACCAAGATTCAGTGACAATGAAATTACCTTGCTAAAAGTAATAAATTTCGAGAAGGATGATAAGGAAAAGGTGGGCGGAAAAGAAAAGTAATAAAAAGGTTTTAAAGGAAATAAATTAAAAAAGAACCCTACTCAGTACAATGGAAAAAATAGAAAATTTTTAGGACACCTGCTTAGACACAATAGCTTTTTGTGAATGTGACGGAGGGGAAGGTTCTTGGGAAGAAAGGGAAATGGCACAAGAACTTACAGGGACCGAGGATTACCTGCAGTTCAAGAGGGCAGCAGACAGCAGGACCATTTGGTTGCAGCGACAAGACCAAGCCTTTAGTTAAAGCAGAAGAAATGTAATGTAAAGATTTTTTTAGTCACCAGCAATCGTTGAAAGTAACAGATTTCATTTAAAATAGGAAATAGATAAGATCAATTTAAATATGAACTTTTTTCGGCCTGCACGTGGCACCAAGGAATATCGAGCCAATCTCGAGTATGCGTGTGCATTTGGAAATATTTTGCGAACATTCTGCGGCACGCGTGTGCGTGTTAAATTAAATGAAAAAATACGTTAAAAAATTTCGTTAAAATAATAAATATGGAGAATTTTTGAGCGATTAAAATCGCCGGAAACACGTAAACCCAATTTGAGGGCGATTTCATCGCACATCCGAGGAAAGCCATTCATGCAAAATAAGCCCTCGAGTACACGGCCGCAGAGCTGTAAAAACGGATAAAAAATTTAAAATCCTGTAACCGATCATCGCATTGATTAATCAACCTTTCCATCCGATGTATAATTCCTTCGCCGAAGAACTCAAGTCCTGCTCGATTCCGAATTTAATCGGCGGCCGGTGTATCTTTCTCCCGTTTGATGTACTTAATTAAAAAACCACGTCCATGCCCTTTTCAATCCACGTCCAAAGCTCAATAGAGCGAAATGCTCGAAAGATCGCAGCTGTAGGAGAAAAAAATGTCGGACAGACACACCGTTGGAGCGATCAGATTAGGAATTTCGCTTTGGGGAATCGTAGGCGGCTATTAGTTAAGCTCGCATATTTTGATGAATCGAAAATTTTTCTTTGGAAACGGGATATTTTTTCCGTAATGGAATATTATTCTTTTGGTAGTGATTTTTTGTCTTTTGGTACTGGAGAGAGGAAAAAGTGCCTTCCATTTCCTGAAAATGTGAGAGTTACTGAGGTATGAGTGATGCGGGTTAGTGGCATCCATCCAGATCACTCCTCACTAAATGAAAAGTTTTCCCCGTAGGGTCAATGCGCTACATTTGCTTGGAATAGTTCCACTTTAAGGTTATTCGTTAGGTTTCAGGGTATGGGCCAAGCGTAATATCACACTATGGCACATAAAGAACGAAAAATTACAAGAAATTAATATCTTTTCAATATTCTAGAACTTCACGAATTGTAAATGCTCGTAAAATAAAATTGGACATTTTTTTTAATTAGTCAAATTATTTATCTTTTGCGAGCCTTTCATCAAAATTTAATAGACGATTTTGACGGTTAAAAACCCTAAATTACTCTGAAAAATAATATTGTTTTGTTCCGCGAAATGATTTCGATCATACATTCAGTGTATATTCACTTTCGCTATATTTTAATTTCGTTATTCATTCATTCAGTAGATTTTAGGATAGCCATGTGGGTAACGCGTTCGACTTCGGTGAATGAAGTTCCGGGTTCGATTACCGGTGGGGCCTCACGTGCGAAATGACCGTCGCTGTCGAAGAACCTATTAAGATAACTAGTGGCTAGTCGAGTCTAGAGTTGAACATAAGATTGATATTATATACCAAACATGATTAAAGAGCATCTTTGTGGTCAAATTTAAGATCTAACAAAAGCAATTTTCATTACATTAATTCAGTAAATATGGTGTTATACCCTGGAACAGGGCCTGGTGGCTGGTGGCATTTATGGTGGCCAACCTGGTCTGGCCACCATAAATTCAGGAAATATGGCCATATAGTGTAAACTTCATATGAAGATCATGATGAGTTTGAAAGGGATTTTATTGATTTTTAAGGCACTGTTTTATTGCTTAGAAACGCCTCTTTATTAAGATTAACCCGTAATTTTTTTTACGATAAATGCTATTTCTGAGTGCAAAAAATCGTTGTTCATTTCCATCTTAAGTCCTTCTTTCAAACCAAATGTTTAGCAACAATTGAGTATTAAATGTGGAAGGTTTATTATTAACTAAGTCATTAGCAATTAATACTCCTGCGAGGATCTGGGGAGGATGCTGTATTAAATATATCGTTGTCTTTTTTCTCAGACAAGACTGATTTAGAACTTTAAGATTTCAATGATCATTACTTTAACCAGCAAACTCGCAGTTCTCTCAGTCTTAGCTATATTTTTTATGAATTATAAATGTAACTTTTAGCATACAATTCGCTAAATGATGTAACTATCGTTGTAGAGACCCACTTTTATTCCAATGTGTATGGCACTCACAAAGTTTTTAAAAGATGCTCATTTTCGTCGAGAATATGCTATTGTTATGTCCCATTGGTGAACGCGAGAATGTGTCCAGACTAGCATTGTTAGGGGCCAACAAGAATGTTGCACGACAATAGGCCTGCTACAATAATGAACGACAATACAATCAGCCAACCTTCACTTCCCTTGGCTATTGTTCTAAATTTTTCTTTTAGTTATATTTTTACATGAATAGTAAATGTTAATTTTCGTATACAATTCGCGAAATTCTGTAATAACTTTGAAGAGTTTTAGTCTCACTGTTATTTTAAAATGTAGGGCACTCAAAAAGTTTCCGAAATACGTGCATTGTATTTAAGAATTAGCTATTGTTAAGTCTCATTGTCGAACGAGTGTCCGGACTTATCATTGCTCGGTGCCTACAACAACACTGCACGACGATATACTTCTATTCCATCTTTAGTTTAAAAGTATTTCTGACGCGAAAACGCTTGCTTCAGGGAGCACTTTCAACTTCCCTCATGTGGAATACATTCCAACGCACGCAGAAGCGGTATTCGCACGAGTATCACTTTCAATCAATAGATCAATAACTAAAGAAAATGCCTTAAAGAACAGACTTATAATGGATTTAAGGATTGCTCAGAAAGAAAGGATTCTCCCTTGTGAGGGAATTTGCATTGGAGACCTAAATAACGGCCTCGATTAGTTTGCGTCCCCTTTGACCTCTTTGACCCGGCGATGGTCAACCGACCCTTCTTTCCGATCAATTAATCGTCCAAAGGTCAAGGACTCGGCTCAAAATGGTGTCCCCAGGAAATGGGCGGACATTGCATCACCTTCACTCCTTCTCATCTCCATTCATTACAAACTGCTCCTTTCTTTCCGCACGTTTCTTTTTCTTGCCTTTCTCTCGGTAGGTCCGCGTGTCCTTAAATTCACTATCCAATGCTTCTTTCTTTCTTGTTAACCTCAAAAACCTTTTGCCTTTCTCTTTCCCAAAGCGTCTTCTACACCTTTCTCCCTTACCTTCTTCCTCCTGCTATTTCCCCAACCCATTTTAGTTCCTTTTTTTACAATCAAACCGTTTCCTCCCCATCATTCTCTACCTCATTCGCGTTTAGTTCCCTCAAACAAAAACTGTCCATTCTACGCCACACCCATATCTCGTTCCCAAGGAACCACGTCTAATTCCTTTACAGCGTTACACTTAAACTACAGATTTTACAAGACTTCCCGATTACTTTCTCCCCTAGATCGGGGATGACGAACCTTTCGGGACAAGAATGCCATGTTTGATAGATATAAATCACTTGCGTGCAACAATAGAGCGCAATTCGGATATTATCTAATTTGTTATGTCAAATATGTTATTAAGATCTAGCAATTCACGTAAATAATCATAAATCATCATCACTAATGAACGGAATCCACATTCATTTATTTTGGAGCTTCGTTTTTAAGTGGAGGATACACGACGAGGATAGTGAAGTTGGAGTTCCGCGTGCCGAATTGTTCTCTTGCGTGTCACGAGCACGCACGCCATAGGTTGGCCCATCTTGCCCTAGACCTTTCGTCATCATCAACTGCTATTCTCTTTTAATCATTTCCTCCATCCACGACCGGATTTTGCATTAGGGCTAATAGGGACTTGCCCAGGGCCGAAACAATTTTAAGGGCGCCTATCTCTTTGCTTTTTTCCAAGAGTCACGAACGTCACAAATTTCAAGCACATTTGGGTTTAGAATAGAGCACAATTAGGTTTGGGAAGCAGAAAAAGGGTGCTCACATTTAAGATTTCACCTTTGACTTTTAAGGTATAATTTCGATCATTTTAATAATCGGACACTCGGAATCACACTCGGAAAATCTAATCTTTGCGGTATTTCTCCATCACGAAAAAAATGAAAAACCGACATTTACCTATACCCCAGAAAATTTGGTTTAGATTAGAGGTTTAAAAACATTCCGTAAGTCGTATGTCGGCAGGCGGAAATAGCGTTCAGAGGCAAACGGGAAGCTGTAAGCCTGGAAGCAGGGAACCCTGTGCGCATTTTGGAATCAATGTCTCCATTCTCAAGGGTTCCACGATTCAAATTATATAACCCTTGAGGATGGAAACATTGTTTCCGAAATACGCATGGGGTGATTCCCAGAAATGTGTAGTAAAATCGGTAATCTGGAACTTCCCGTTTGCCTCTAGAAGCGAGTTCAGACTGCCGACAAATGGCTTACCGAGTGTTTTTAAACCTCTAATTCATTAATAGCCGTATTCCAACCTTCTTTGGTTTAAGGTAAAAGTCTATTTTTCATTTATCTTCATGAAATAAAATCTACTTCAATTCCTATTATGGATTTCCGGGCATGTCTTTACTCCCGCCTTTTTGTTTTCCTTGTTCTGAAAGTCACACCTTTCCCTTTATATAAATCGATAATAAACCATTCACAAAGATTTGTGCCTATGAGGGACGCGAACAGGGCATAGGGGCGCTATCAACCCTTGGAATGGCCCTTCTTCGATTCAAGAAAGAGCATTAAATACGAAGAAGAGGAATCGGTCCGCCAGTGCCCGTGTTTCTCCAACTTAATCGTAAACTTAGACTCGCTACTCTCAGGAAAAGGATTTTAAGGGTTTTGAAGTTCCCGAAGGATTAATGGACGCGAAGAAAGTCTGGAGAATCATTTCCTAGATTCTATCGATAAGTTTGAGGAACCATTGTCAACCCATTTCAGGGATTACCGCATCCGATTTGAATTATTGTGTAATAAATACGATATTAGAGAAGGTAGTTCAACTACCAATTATTTTTCGCTTTCTTTATCTTTCTCGAAAATAATTTTTAAGATTCTGCGGCAAAAAAGTAAGAAATGCTATGAAATAATTTGAAGACGGAGAAAAGTTACAATACACTACCAACTTGCGTCAAAAATGTGTGGAGTTCAGCAAAAAAAATTAAACTGTTTGATTAAAGGATAAATAGGTGTGAAAATAGCGACATGATTGGGACTCGAACCCAGGTCTCCCACTTGCCCTTAAGATAACCTAATCAATGAACCATCATGCAATATCCATTCTATGCTATTTACTTTCCAACATCCATGTGCAATACTTGATTGACAAACTTTATTTATTTATATTTAACTCTGCATGAGAATTGTTCATCGAAATAACAATTGGAATTTGTATTAAACGTGGTTATGGTTGTCTGTAGTTATCTTCAAAGTACTCTGTTTTTTTTTCCGTAGGCAATATGTGTTAATTTGTCCTTCAAAGTACTCTGTTTTTTCCGTAGGCAATATGTGTTAATTTGTCCATTCATATTGCAGTCGTATTTTACGTCATTGCTTTCAAAATCCCTTATTTCCCGTAAATATTAATGCACGTAATTAAAGCCGCTATAAATTTTAAATAAAGTTAAAGCAAGGTATATTATGCATCAAATCATGCTATCAATCATTTATTTTACTGCCTTTGTACAATAATTCCGTCAATAAAAACTATAACCTAAGCAAATTTTTGAAAGAATTATACTTCTCTACAGGTATATACATTATAGGCTATCGAAAAAAATGAGATTTAGTAGTACCGTCTTAAATTTAAACAAGCTTGCATGCGATTGGATACTATAAAAGAAGACGGCGATTAACAATGAAGATGATTACAAGTACAAAAAGATAATGAAGTACCTACACGATTGCATAAATATCAAAACACCTAACGAAAGTACGCATATGGGATTGAATAGAGAAGTAGGAAAAAGTTCGATAACAGGAAAAAACTATGAATTTTTATGCATATCATAAAAAATAATCTTCTACTTTTGTAGAGATTTTTTACAAACACGCTTAATGCACGCCCACTTAGAGTTTCGTATATATAAAACTATTATAATTTAGAGTACGTTCATCGACCATTCATTACGGGATACCATGGTTACCTGTTTTTCTGCGCTTTGCTCCGTAACCTCTCCCGAAATAACTCTTTTTTATCCCTTATAAGCTTACCTATTCCCTTTCCCAACCCATTGCCCCCCTTCAAGCACCTCTTCGATCGTACTTCCCTTGATGGTCCGATGCTATCCAGTTTCCTTCAACTCCCCATTCCTATCAGTTTCTCCAGTTCTTCGTCCGTTTAATCTTCTGCATTGCTCTCAAAGCTCTCCACTCAAGGGATATCCTTTTCTTTGTAGTGCCTCTGCTCCATATATTTACCGCATTTCAGCAGCTCCCTCATAAGGTCTTCGTTTTTTTTTCTAGCTTCAACGTTAACTCCAAAGAACCGAAATTAAATTTTATTGCTCTTATCTCGACAGCAGGTTTCCTTACCGATATTATTTTCCGGAGATTATGCAAAGGATTAATTAGAGCGGCGTACTTAACCGTTCTTCCGCACTTAATTCGCTGTAATGAGGCGTGAGGATTAGAACCAGGTCTCTCGTGGTAATCCTGAGGATTCTCCAAGACGGGGCTTAATATTAATTTAACGGCATTCATCATCTACGTCACCAAATATTCTTTACGCCCTTTTCCTTAGAATTAAACGGTACCGCATGCAATTCATGCCGTATAGTACAAAAAGTTCCCGCAATTAAGCTTTGATGCGTCTGCAAACATTTCCAACTGAAGTAAAACCGAGGGTTATTGTTGTAAATTGTTGCTACAAGTATCTAACAATGAAATTTCCTGACAATAACACGGACACAACAGTGACGATCAAAGACAGCTTTTCGCTAGGGGCAATTCGCGTCTTCTTACTGGACACGCCTCGTACATATCTAGCAGCCGTTTCCTTAGTGGCAGTAAAAAAGTTTTTAAAATACGAAAATAGATTTGACTACCTCAGCCTTAACACCGTGGAGGTTTACTGTTTGGCTCACCCGTGAATAAAATGTACTTATTATTACGATTTCCGCACACATTTAATTAAAAGAGCCCTCAACCGGTGACATATTCACGTCAGTATAACTATGTTCAAGGTTGACCTAAAGATGATACTAATGTCTTGAAACCGGATTTAAGTTATAAATAAAATTTATGCGGAAACCGTTGCAGTGAGTGCTTTTTTCACGAAATAAAAAGTCTACATTTATTGCTATTATTAAGTAGGGGTATTAAGTAAATCAAATCAACTAAATAAATAAAAGATTGGCATGGATATTGACTAAAAACTTCACTCTAACTCAATAAAATCAGTATAAAATCAGGCTCTAAAGTGGATATTCATTGAAGTCCATTTTAAATATACATTACAATTCCCAAGCGTCAGCGAAAAACTATTTTAGCGCCATACTATAAGTAAGATAACTTGTGTAGCTATCATCCGAACATTGTTTCGTGTCTCAAAATTTGTGTTAGAACGCTTTCGCAGGTTTCTTGTTTACTGCTATTTTTCCATCATAGATTATTATCAATCTTTAAGTGTATTCTATATTTGTCGCCTTTATCACCATGGGAATAGTCTATCATTTTTGTTTGTTGAATATTCGAGACGAATATCTTACGAAGTGGTGGAACCCAAATCCCTGAAGATGAGCCGGGCAATTTGAACTGTATTAATGCCATACTGTTTGTAGAGTCATCAGTCGGAAGACTGATGGGATTCTCCAACCCTCTAGCATTAGCTACCAAAAGCTTAGAGAGGAAATGAGGCTTACTATCATATTTCTCCCTANAGAAAAGCATATTATAAATAAGTCTCCTTTTTTCCTGTTGCCAAATTTAAAGAAAAGCATCCCAACCGTCAAGAAACGGTGGTATTAACTAATTTTTCATAGAAGAATCTATGCTTACAATCTATGCTTATAATACATCTGTAAGGGAGCCTTTTCTGTACCTATATTAAATGAAATTTCAAAAAAGTGGTCTATATGGTAACTAGATACTGATACTGATTAGAAATGATACTGAGTCCAAAACATCTATTTAAAAAATTATGTCTGTCTGTCTGTTATCGCGTCAGGCAAAACCTATCCAACCAATATTGATGAAATTCGACAGGGTGATAATGTATGTCCTGAATTGACACATAGGCTACTTTTTACCCCGATATCCTACACCTTTCGATGGTTAAATGGACCATTCTGTTTCTTATGACGTCACAGGCGGAGGTGAAAGAGAGAGGGGTGGGGAAAGTAGGGGAGGGGAAACTTTATTTTCCCCTAAACTTTATAACTAAACGTTTTCCAACTTTCAAGATTGGCTCTTTATCACTCATTCCTTAATAATGATCACAGATTACTTAAATATATCCAAGCGAAACCTCTCGTCACACCTAATCACATCTCATAAATGCCTTATCCTTCAAACTAACATAACTTTCTGGATGCCACCTTATGTAGAAAAAACATCACATCATTCACTTCAACTCAGTTTAGTTAGTCCCACCGGTTAGTAACTGGTTGATGTTATTTTGTGAAATTTGTGGGGATTTTTTTAAGAAAATGGTTATTTCCCCATGACGTTTTACCAAGTATCGTTCGTGAATGTTCCACTCATACTATAATATGTTCGTATGAATACGAAAGTACGGATTAGGACGGAGGATAACGTAGGCCATCGGATTGCATGCTCAGAAAAGGAACGGAATGATTAATATGCTTCTAAATATGTATTTTTTGTGCTAGAAATGCTAATG
The DNA here is from genome assembly GCA_000376725.2 of Ladona fulva. Taxonomy (NCBI): domain Eukaryota; kingdom Metazoa; phylum Arthropoda; class Insecta; order Odonata; family Libellulidae; genus Ladona; species Ladona fulva. Next base: position 155,965 of record KZ309142.1, on the reverse strand, counting down.
GTTCACTTCAATCTTCATATTTTCACGACCTAAGGAAAAAACGGAAATGAAAGGTGATTTGCTTCCATTAGAGCGCCCAACAAATTGACGCCCAGAACTCTCTCCAAGTTTTTTCCTCCAAAGAAAAGAAACGACTCAATCTAAAAGGGTACATATCTTAGGAATGAATAATCACGTTTTACGGGAGTAATGTATTTATTAATACTGTATATATTAATATTTATTTCTTTAATACGTGCATAAATTCATAGAAAAGATTCTCAGGTTTCCATCCAGGTTAATTCCGATGATATTGGTGTAGCCGAAATTAACCATGGCGATAGTAATCTCAACGGAATTAAACCTGGATGGAAACCCGAGAATCCTTTCTAGGTATCATTCACCAGGAAAGCTTAAAATCCTTTATGTACATATATTGTTTAATTTTATGACATTTGTACGAGGGAATTTCTAAATGGTCTCGCAATTGAGCTTTACCCCACCTGGGTCACTTCCAAGCTAAAATGAACCCAATTGATATTCCAAGGATAAACAAATGTGAAAAATAGGGACACGACCGGGACTCGAGCCCAGGTCTCCCAATTTTTGGACAGGTATTCTATCCACTTCAGTAGTTCAGTGATTAAAATACCTGAAGGGAAATTAATAGCACGGCTTTTGCGTGCTAATTAATTTCCCTTCCCAATTGACAATGTTGAGCAGAATTGTTGCATTTATCTAACAATCTAAAGTCTAGTCTAATTCCCTCGCATATCACTAATTGTAGCAATAGATTTTTAAATAATGTACACTCAAAATGGACTCCAACTAATGTCCACTTTTAGGATTCTGTAATGATTTAATAGAATCTAAGACAAGATTATAGTTAATCAACTAAATAAATAAAAGATTGGCATGGATATTGACTAAAAACTTCACTCTAACTCAATAAAATCAGTATAAAATCAGGCTCTAAAGTGGATATTCATTGAAGTCCATTTTAAATATACATTACAATTCCCAAGCGTCAGCGAAAAACTATTTTAGCGCCATACTATAAGTAAGATAACTTGTGTAGCTATCATCCGAACATTGTTTCGTGTCTCAAAATTTGTGTTAGAACGCTTTCGCAGGTTTCTTGTTTACTGCTATTTTTCCATCATAGATTATTATCAATCTTTAAGTGTATTCTATATTTGTCGCCTTTATCACCATGGGAATAGTCTATCATTTTTGTTTGTTGAATATTCGAGACGAATATCTTACGAAGTGGTGGAACCCAAATCCCTGAAGATGAGCCGGGCAATTTGAACTGTATTAATGCCATACTGTTTGTAGAGTCATCAGTCGGAAGACTGATGGGATTCTCCAACCCTCCAGCATTAGCTACCAAAAGCTTAGAGAGGAAATGAGGCTTACTATCATATTTCTCCTTAATTTTTTCTACTTGGGAGGAGAGAGAATTGCTATGGACGTTGACGAGCTGCGCCATGTTCATCAAGGAAAGAAATATTTTGCAAATTTACGAATATCTTTAGTTAAATGGCGAAATGAACTAAGCGCTCCAACTACAGCATTCAAAATAAGAAGTGTAATAAAAAATATTAATGGAGCTACAGCTGACGTCTTTCAGATTTCTCGAGATACATTAAGCATTTGCAAAATCGCTTCGGTAGTGTTTTATAAAAGTATGCGCCGGGGGTACATTTCTAACCAAGCGAGAACATTACGAGTGGATAAGTGTAGAACATTGTCTATTTGAAATGAACCTGACTATTGCATTCAGAAAGAAGCAAGCGTGCACTCAGGGGGCATCCGGGAGACTAACGGATTTAAGTCCCCCTCATAAGGTTTCTACAAGTATTTATGTAGAGCCAAATACTGAAAGGTTTCTTCAAAATATTTCTACACTTAAAATATATCTCTATAGGTGATACGTGTGTGGGATCCGCACGACAAGTTAAATACAAAAAAAATTGAAGTTCAGAGAAAGGCAGCAAGATATGTATTGGGTAGGCACAAGAAGACGGACAGCGTAAAGGAAATGATAGGAATCCTCGGCTGGGAGACTTTAAAAAAAAGGAGAAAAGTTACAAGATTGGTAGGCGTATTTCAGATTAGAACAGACGGTGATACTTGGGAAGAACTGAAGAACAGAATGGAAACACCAAGCTACATAGGGAAAGGTGATCACGAACTAAAATTAAAATTAAGGAAGCAAAGGACGAATGCAGCGAAATTTTCATTCATCGATAGAGGAATAAAAGAATGGAATAGGTTACCTGAAGGAGTGCTTAAACCCTTACCGAAAACTATAAAAGAATTTAAAAATAGATGTAAAAATTTAACAGTTATATAATTATNACGAATGCAGCGAAATTTTCATTCATCAATAGAGGAATAAAAGAATGGAATAAGTTACCTGAAGGAGTGCTTAAACCCTTACCGAAAACTATAAAAGAATTTAAAAATAGATGTAAAAATTTAACAGTTATATAATTATTTTGTATATATGCATGAGAATTCTATTAACCATTTATTGGATGGGAATAGTTTATGTAAAATTGTGGTATGGTACTTTAAAGGGATTGTAACTTGTATGTGTATGATTTTGTATCTCACTGAAATATGATATGGTATTGTATCGGACTATAATTTGTGAAATGGTAGTAAGTCTGAATGGGAATTATTTTGTGAAATGTGAAATTTTCTGAATGTGAAGTATTTTAGTGAAATAGTAGTTTATCTTGTATTTTTTTTGCCACCGGACTAGTTGTCCATTTGTAACATTTGTTTTTATAATAATAATAAAATACATTCATACGATGAGAATAAACGATTTTATAAGACATCGTGGAAGGAGTTCCAGGGATCATTAGTTGCAATCCTTAAGTTCAGCCCCCCCAAGCGAAAAGTCTGGATGCGCCCACGATAAGAAGTGACCAAAATGAACGGAATTATTCAGCATTGATCATACCTCAGTAGCTTTTATATCATCGCGACCTTTAACATGACTTTGAAAAACGCAAATGAAAAATAAATGCTTCTTATTTTTTACCGAAAGACTGTGAGTTTGTGTGTTTGTTTGTCTGAGATTGGAGTCCACACCGTTTGTCCGATTTGCGTCAAACTTTGTATACGTGTTCTCTTAGATCCGGAAGGAAGTACTGTCACTTTTTTATTCGATAACTTTGCTGGGTTTGAATCAAGATCGTTCAGATAGATTTCCATAAGAAATACATGTAAAGTTTGATTTTATCGGTTACAGACTTTATTTCCTTTGCAAAATTAAAATGTAAGGAATAGGCGAATAAGATCGAGATAAGTACCAAAAGAGGGGAAATTGAATACACATTCTTATTATTGTCGTGGAATATCGCTTTCGATTCGAAGTTGCGAGGATTTTGGATAAAATATACGAATATTTTGTGAAATTTTGAGGTTGTAAACAACCCGTCCCCCTGACTTCTCCCCGTTGAGAATCAACGGGCACTTCAGCTAGTTGTACAATAAATGAAAACAAGAGTTTAATGTTAAACTACGGAAGTTATCATCATCAATGATGCAATCATAATCGGACATATTCGGACAAATGGTAAGGATAGATGGAAAAAAAAGCTAAATTTGAGATAAGTATTTTTCTTAAAGAAAAAGTAAGCGCGGAAAGAGAGGCCTAAATGAACACAGCAAAACTTATACCTGAGCAGCTTTCATAGTATCGCTGGCCTCAGTGGTGTAATGATTAAAGAGTGAACCTGTCAATGCCAGGGGCCCGGGTTCGAATCTTGGCTAGGGCATCGTAGTTTGTGTTCGTCACTTAACAAAGGTTAAATGTTAGAGTTGTCTCTTAAGATTATAATTTGAGATAAGTATTTTTCTTAAAGAAAAAGTAAGCGCGGAAAGAGAGGCCTAAATGAACACAGCAAAACTTATACCTGAGCAGCTTTCATAGTATCGCTGGCCTCAGTGGTGTAATGATTAAAGAGTGAACCTGTCAATGCCAGGGGCCCGGGTTCGAATCTTGGCTAGGGCATCGNTCCCCAACAATATCTAGTACATCTGTGTTAACATTTGTAAATTTTCAGTAACGAATTCAAATTTTTGTTATGTACTTGAAAATATTAAATCATATTTTATTTTTAGTGCCACAGGCACGAGCTAGATTAAGAAGTAAATGAAATATCGGTTCTTCTTTTTCCTGCACGAAAAGGCAAATGAAAAATATATTGCTCCGCATGACGATGCAGGAGGAACACACCCGCTTTCTTAATGAAATATATAATGAAATGAATCGACGAAATGGTAAAGGTCATCAAGATGGAGGCAAATCTGCGAAAAATGGACGTATCTCCGACATCTACGACCCAAATTCCTTCCCAAGCACATCGCCGGAATCAAAGAAGCACCGATATCCTTAATAACTCCGCAGATCCAATATCGCCCGTGGTTTATCTCAGCCATCTTTCCACAGTTTTTGCTCATCCGACCCAGTTAACCCATCTCTCAGACTCTCTCTTAATTACCTCATCCATCCACTGCTGAAGCTCCGCACGTTTTATGAAATATCCTAGTGATAAGTATCCATTGCACATCACCTGCTGAAGAGATATCTAATCCAAGATAGGCAGAGGTATTCCATGGATGAGGAAAACTCTTGGAAAGGAAAAAGAAGAAACAAGATAGCCAATTACATGGAGCAACTCCTAAGTACACGTACGTGGGAAGATTAAAGAGTTTCTCGATAGGACGTGATTTTCGATCATAAGTAGCGATTTACTTCTCTCATTTTTGCGAGCTTCAGCTATTAGAGATTATGATATCCAGCCCATTTATAAGTAGAAACCGGTAACCAGGTTCTTCGTCGAGATAAATGTGCCCATAAACTGGGTAATGTTCTTCGAATAACCGGTTCTTATTCATAAATTCTGTCCTATCTGGCCGGATTTCGTGGAAAGACATTCCGAAAAAATATGAAAAACTTTGTAGTATCTGCAAGATGATGACTGTGTAGCCGACACCGGTCGTGTAGTAAACAACATCTTGTAAAAATAGAGTGAAATTAAACAAATTTTTGTTATTCTTTCGGTTCTTATTCATTTTACAATAACGTATAAGAAACGACGTGAAAGTTCAAATGTCGTTTATTTAAGGCCCTATTAAATTTCCTTGAAGCACGACGGAACTTATCTTTTTCTAAACATCTATCTATTATCAACTTAACTTCTTTTATATATCTATCTACCATTATATAAAGCTGGTTCTTCCAAGCCAGAAAGTTTGCATCCCAAGTCTGGGATAGTCTAAAATATTTTTCGTTTATACAATTCATAAGAATATGGCACATTATCTGGTAAATGGCTTGCTTAGTGCATTTGTACCTACTTGGTAAATTTAAAATAAAATTGCACAGAATTAAAATTTACAGAGTTACAGAGTAGAGGAAAGGTCTATAAATGCTAATTTGCGGACAGGCGGAAATTGGGAGAAGAATACATAAGATTTTGTAGAGTTGAAGTACTATCATAACCTGATGATTTCTCTCTCGTGGTAGTATATGAATCTTGTAAATTCGGCGAAATTTTTGCCGTGGAAATTGAATCTGGCGTCACCAATGAATATGCAACGCATTTGGCCGTCCTTTTATACAGTAGGATGCTGCGCATTCATTCTCGTTAAGGACGTAGTACCAACATTCTAAGGAGCCAGCCTTAGGGATCCACAGCAATAAAATATATTTCGCAGTGTAAAACGATAGTAATGCGACCTATCTCCAAAATGAGTACATCATCTGCGAGAAAGATTTCTTCCCTATAAGCACTCCCGCCGTTGCCCGTGGCCTTGAACTCCTGTTTCATGAGCGGAGAACCTTTTTCATTGGTAGCCCACATTTACCACACGGCTGCATAAGAAAGTCTGCGTGTGAAACTATCAGACCGCTCTCGAGTTGCAAGTTGCCTACATTCAAACAGTTTAGCATAGAAATTGTGCGCAAGAAAACGAATAAATTTGTCAAATGTATTCAAGTCGCACGATTTCCATTATTTCTCCAATAGACATTATGGGGCAATAGGTAAGATTAAGAAACAACCTTATTCAAATACGGGAATCAGTTTCGGGAAGTGACTGAAAGGTCGCATCGAGCGCACGGAATGGCTAAATGTGGCGCGAAGGCCGCAGATTCCCTTCCTCTGTCGTACTTCGTACAAATTCTCGAAATTTTTATCCGAAAATAATCGCTTCGACCCTTCCCAGTCTGTTTTTATGTGTCGTCATTGAGCCGCTACTGAACTAACTAAGATCGCTGATGCTATTAAGATTGCATTGGACAGCAAGAACGTCATTATTCTCATGTTAACTGACCTCAGCAGAGCCTTTCATTCAGTGCAGATCGATATTCTCCTTGCCGAACACAGGATGTTCAACCTCTCCTCTTTCACCTTATCGTGCTCTTCTTATGACTTCATTGGTTCTGCTTAACTGATGATAAATAACCTTCAGTAATAGTCGCGGTGGGGGAATGGATAGCGTGATAACGCTGCAACCCTAAGGTCCCGGGTTCGAATCCCGGTTAGTCGGACTTTTCTGGTTACGGAATGGTTGCGTGTATTCGTAGTAGTAGTAGTAGTGGGTTAATGGTGCGTCGACAGCCAGGGTCATTTTGCACCATTTCCTGTTTTCAATTTTAGGTCTATTTTTATTGTTCTAGTGTTGTAAATATCACACTTAGTTTATGACCAGTTACAACTGGGTCTAAAATTAAATTTTTAATAAAATGCTTAAAACCTAAATCTGTTAAAAAGTTAAAAGGTCCTTTACATTAAAATTTTCATTTTAAAATAAAGTATATACATAAATAAATAGTTAAAAGATACTTGGAACTGCTAAAAAATAATAAATAAATAAATAAATATTCGTTCGTTGTTATTGTTTACGCCCGCCACTCTAATTGCCTAACAAATGTATGTTTGTGGAGGCATGGGTAACAAATAAATAAATACAACCATAGAGTTCCGCAGGGTTCTGTTCTTGGGGCTTTAGTATTTTCCATTGACACTCAATTGATATCTTCGCACTTAAAATACGCTTTCAAATAATACTCCGACGATTTATTCATCTTCTTTTTGATTTGCCAAAGTAGCGGAAGAGGGTCGCATAATACTGATTATGTCTTCCAAAATCAAGCAATTGTCTTTGAATAGCATGAATAATTATATTTCTCTTTCACATCAACAGGCTTTAAATATTTAGCGCTCAAAGGCAACTCCGGTTAAGATCAGTCTGTGATATTTGGGCATGCTACCACTCTAAAGAAAACTTCAGCGCGTTTAATAAATCTAAAAGTAAAACTGACGACACTGAAATAATTTTAAGTTCATATGTAAAGAATCTCGGTAAACATCTAGGTCAATCCTTTACTTCGATCCGTCATATAGCATCTATCTTTGAGAAAATTCACTTAAATCTTCATAATACGAAAAAAATTAGAGTGCACGTTACCTCTTCAGTTAAAAAATCTCTTATTAATAATGTTCCCTATCTTTGACTACTGTGGAGCACTTTTGGATGAAGTAAACAAGTCAGCCACCGTTAAATTAGATCGGGCATTTAATCAGGCCGTTAAATTTTTCTTCACCGCTGAAAAATCGGGTCATGTAACCCAAAGAGTTGAAGTAGTTTCGCCTTAAGTTTAGACGCAAACTTCGCACACTGTTAGCCTTGTACACAAAATTCGTCGTCACTGATTTCCCAATTACTTAAATACTTACTTTAGATACCCCAACAACTCTCAAGCTCTGGAAAATCATCCTTATAATAACATCATGAACTCAATTCAAAGAAGCGGAATTTTAGGTTAATCTTTTTAAGCCCTGCAACTTAAGTACCGAAATTAATTAAACCCGAATTAATAGTCTTTCTTCAACTATTTTTAAGCAGGAAGTCTCCAAAAACTGAGCATCAACTAACATCTTAACCATACTTCTTCTGTTGTAACTTCTTCCTATTATGCAACAACGCGTTTCTGTTAATCACAGGTGTGGGCCGGTTGTAAAGTTTCAATTATCCTCTCCTCGGCAATTTATGACTAATTATCATGAACATTCCTCGACTACAGCGGTGTTTAATAGATGAAGAAAGCCAGTTGTGAAACAAAAATGACAATCCAACAAACATATCCGACCTAAATTAATATAATTAATAGCAGTGAATATGTTAAATAGTGTTACATATTAGCAATATTACAAAGTAGGATACAAATGTAAATACAGCCGTATTAAGGCGCTCCTTACATTGTTGGTGATAGTTTCTCCAAGTCTTTCCTAAACTTAACATTTAAGAGTAGTTTATTGCATTTTCAAAAGTGAATTGAATTTTATCTGATTTTTCCGATTTTGGGTCATATTTTTTTTTCTAAATGTGTAAATCATACATGATTTTGTTATAATATTAATATTTTTTTGTTCAGTATTTTTCTTATTTTATTCCTTGTTTTATTTCTGATGCTTTATCATATTCCTCTACTTATTTCTTGCACTTCAAATCCGTCATCTGTCCTTATCTCTATATGAGTGTGCATTTATCATATCCATTTTTGAAAGAAGTGTAGCTGGCACATTCCATTTTCTTGTTCTCACCTCTCCCGTATTCTTTTTAAGTATTAGTCGCTACTGCCAGTAGGTTTTCGCTGTTTTCTCACGACCCCCTCTCGTGGGCGTCTCCCTGCAGGATTTTATTTTTTTTTCTTAAGTGCAGACTTAGGTTTTGTTGAAACCCGTATGATATTTCCGTCCTTCATTGATTTTTCTTTGGTTTTACTCCCGAAAGCAGTTTCTTTAAATCTTTCTATGACATAAAAATAATCGTTAAAACAGATAGTTACTTATGGTCGTTCTTTCCGCATAGCATCAGAGAACCTAAAAGAGTAGATGTTAATACACCCCCTGCCGTACACTACTGACGGCTGGCAAGGTACAAATCTGAATCTAAATATTAAAGTAAATTCCTTGGTCTCGATCTCGCATTGAAATAAAGTCGTTTTATTATTATTGTTGTTGTTGTTGTTATATTAACCCCAACAACCTAGATTTCTCATTGTCATCCTTAAGTTCCGAGGTTTTTCTTCCCCAAGCACCAATCACTAATACCTGTCGTCTATTTTTATTAGTAACTATAAATATTATAAAGTTATACGAAGCTAGGGGGAATAGATAACCTAATGGTCCTAGCCTCGCCTGTAAAGAGTACCTCTACATACATAAAATATCGTTGGAACATAACTACTGCGGCGCCCATATTGCAAAGAGCACCGCATTTGCGCATTAAAGAGTTATCAGCTAATAATCCATGTAAATGAAACTTGGTCACTGTGAACGCTGTGCTTGTCGGTCAAAGTTGTTTTGTGGGTAATGTCATCAGTTTCTGCCCTAAAAAGTGTTGGCCTGTTCGTTTGCCTACTCTGGATTTTGTCGGCACTAATAATTATGGTTTAGAATATACTTTGCACATTAATTTACGTATCTACCCACAAAGTAAAGTTGGAATCCTTTGTCTCGTCTGGAATAATACGACAATACAAAACTTTTTGATATGTTAAGCCATCATTGTTGTAAGTACGTAATAATTTAACGATATAAACAATTTAAACAAATTAACGTGTACAACAATCATACGTAATAATAGCTTTTTGCACTCAAAATGAGTGTATTCCAGTATCTATTTGAACGCTTTGAACACATATAACTACTAGTGCATGCATCCACCTAGCAGTACTCGCTGATCGATTGGAGCAATTCCATTTGATTGTTTGTGTTTTGTTTTTCAGAGTCCCCGTTGCGAATTCACGCTCGCTTAATATCATTTAAGCTACTGTTTACGCTGTTAATGTTTCGGATTCTCTCCAATCGCGGCGCTGGCATCTATACTCCGTTATTTTTCTTGTTAATAGAGCATCATTGATCCGAATCCACTCCGTAAAATGTTACGACCTTAACTTCTTAGAGGCGCAGCAAATTGGACTTAATTACTCACTCCTGATTAGATTTCAATTGACTGGAGATGGTTGGCCCTCGATTCAGATACTTCGATTCGAACAGTCGCGATCTACTATTCCCTTTCACATTTAGTTTCCCCCTCTTTCTCATACTGCAAATCACATCAAAGATTCGAATAACTGAAAGCCATTTCAATTTTATCTCCAATATCCAATAGGGTTATCGTAATTACATCGGACGAACCAAAGGAAATATCAAAGTTAATCATTTTCCAGGATATGAGACAGAGAATTTGTCGATTGAATGAAGTAAATGAAGAAAAGGAAAAACTTGAATGGCCCAAATGCATAAATGAGAGGTAAGTTCACGGCTGAGCACTGAGAAATGCGAAGGTATAAGGAAGAAGACGTAATCAAGTACGTGGGCGTAACCTGGCAACGAGAAGGCCAACATCCGACGTCGGATTGAAAACAGCTGACGATGATATTTATCGCTGCGGAGAAGGGACGGATGAGGAATAAATGGAAGAGATTTATGGACGCGTCAGGAGCTACATAGGTTCGCAAGAATAGGAAAGTTGTAAGGGGGAGTTTTGTTTGTAGAAGGTGCCATTAGCCTACCACGAGAAGGAGTGGCGTGAAATGTGTGCATGTATGTTCAACTTTCTTGTCCTGTATCGATTATAAATATCACCGACCTTAACAAATTTATTCACCAGATATTACTAACTCCCCTGAGAAAGACAGCTAATGTTCATTTAATGCTTGTTTGCAAACCCTTTCCTTCACTGAAGTGAATTCGAAATATGGACATATGAAATTGGGAGGGAAAGCACAACAAGTCCAACTTAGCAAATATAGTTATGTATATCAAGGAACAACATTTACGATTCAAAATTGGAAAAAACAGTAGTAAAATTTATCAATTGTTTGAAACATTTTGCGTTTTGGATAAATCGTTCCCATGACGACCGACGCCGTCTACTGAAGTTTTGGCTACGTAAAATTCCATGTATTGTATGAGCCTCCCCGATGAATGAGATTTAAGAAAGCAGACATAGATCAGTATGAATTACAAATAAACAAAAAGTGAATGAATACATGAACTATTGTTATTAACTTCTACAAAACTTATGCTTAGAATTCATTGAACTTGAAAAATGAACTTGAAACAATTAACAAAAACGAAAAGAAAATAAACTGCCTCAGGAAATGTATCCTTGATGTCTAGGGCGGCTCGTACGAGTATCAAATCATAAAACTTGTCGACCTATTCACAATATCGTATCTAAAGTTCCCTTCTTATATTAAATTCCTCTTCCCAGTTCCTCTGAAATCCTCCCGGGCCCATACCAAAATCCCCCGTTCGCCTAATTTTTTCATTCCTCTCGAAGCAAGTGCTTTCGATGCCATCCCTTGTGGCAACAGCTTAAGGAATCAATTTAAAGAAAAGAGGTTCTTACTAAGGGATGGGATTCTCTCTCTACTTCATTATACATTTCGCTTGGGTCAATCTCTTGCCGTAAAAGAAAAGGCAAAGAATTACAAACTCAGTCGCAGTGCGTGGAACACGCATTTCGACAATATCCACGAATTTCAGATACGCATACAATCAAAGTTAAAGGACGAATAGAATAAATCTAAAATATAAACGTTTAAATGAGAATACGATTTTTCACATCGAAAGAGACGATTATTTGGGGAAACGTACTCAGCATTGTCTTTTAATTCCTGAACTCCAAAATGAATATTTTCGAACAGGGAAATGTTAAGGAATCACAACTGAGAAATAGAACGTTGCAGATATTTGTATTTTATTAAAGACGGAACTTCCTTTTAAATCTGTCGAAGGAATAGAATGGAAAAGGTTTTCTAATGAATATTTGTGAATAATACAAGCAAACTGAAAACATATCCGATCACTGTATTTCATCTGTTTAAGACTAATTTTTATGCATAATCTTAGTGTATAGATTTCATTTTCAATTCGCATTTGAATATTTGCATGAGAGACAAATAATGCTTTTGTTTTGTTGGTACATAATGGTCATATTTTCCCGGTATTCCACTCAGCGAATTGCCAATGAAATAATAAAAAATTAATTACAACATTTTGTTAACCAAGCCATACATTATGTAATGACGGGGTTGCCAAACTTTTCGATTCCCTTATCCTCTTGAATTTTAATATCCCTATCCCATAATCGCTGATTGTTATGATGAATATAAATGCTCAATTTTAGCATGTTTAATCCCCATTCGGCGTGGATATTAGGCTATATGTGTACGATACAGGCAGTGTTTAAATAACCTAGAAGTATTATTACCACATTTAACTTTCGATAGCATTGCTTACTTATGCAAGAAAAAGTCACTTCAAGATTTTATTTATTTAAAAGAATACGATGTGCAAACGTACTCGATTATGGAAGAAGAGTCTTTTTGCGAGCACCCTCTGCCACACGCTGGAAGGCAGCTTGTAGGGTACATAGGCAGATGTAGATGTAGACTTATTAACCTACTATTCATCGCACTGCCGGGACAAGCCCCCGTATTCCATGAGGGTATGGTTACCCCAATTTGGGAACCTAATCTAATTTCCTGTTAGGCGACGAAAATGAAAAGTAGAAGACTCTTCGTTGGTTTCGTTTACATTGGTCCACTATTTAAAGAGGTCAAAAGCAAAGATTTCCCTTCCTTTGAAATCTTTTCGAATTCAAATTGAATTCCGCCTAAACTGTGACATATGGACGTGACGCAAAACTCTTCGTCGAAACGTCAAAGAACTTCATCGAATTTGAAACGCCAAAGTCATCAGTTTTTTATGCCAATTTGTTATTTTGTTATCTCACCTTCGTCAGGCCACCTTTGCAATATGCGGTAAGTATATGGGATTCGGCGGATGAAACGTGTACCCGGGATCTCGGTGTTCTCTTACCGCAAAAGAAAGGGATGGCGAACAATTTCACTCAATGTTACAGAACTGAAGTCATTGAAAACTGCGAGGAACAAGAATTTCGGTAATTTTCTCGTATTTAAAATATAGGTAGAATAGAAATTAACGGAAGAATAAAATTTACATATATTATAAATATTTAAATAAAATAATACTACTGCCATGCCAATACAGACGAAGAATAAGAACCATTCTGTATTATTTCTCATTCTCTTTGATATCCAAAATGAATGACTTCGATTCGCTGGATGTTGAAGAATTACAATAATGATAAAAAACGGTGCAGAAATTTGTATTTCACTTCCTAAGCTTCCAAGATGGAAGTTTCTTTTGACTCTAAAGACTGAATTAAATCGATGCCTAAAGGTTTTCATAACGATCATTTCAGTACTCCAAATTAAATTAGGATATTGTCAATGAATGAATTTATCTTTTACTGAAGAAAGCTCAAAATTATATTGCAAGAACTATTTTATGCGTTGATTTCTTTCGCCTGCTCAAATCAGATTATTTACATGGGAAACTGCGAAAATTTCTTCCTTATCCAGTAGAGATTATATGTCGCTTGTGTGGGAGATTCGTTACAATTCCTTATTTTAATTTAATATTCGTCTATCTTTCATCTAAAGGCATGTTTCCCTTATCCTTTAGAATTTAGTGATTTTTCCCGTAGATTCCGTTTATTATGACAAAGAATGAATTCCAAACTTTGTCATGCACATCCACAGACATCTTTATCGCATATTAGCCCAAAGAAGTACCTGATATAAGGATATGTCATGGATAAACTTGGAAGTATTGCTAATGTTCGGAATACTTTAATAGCATGCCATTCTTCTTTACGTACTATTCACAGTGCTCCCTGGAAAACCTTCGCATATCCCATAAGGGTGCGCGGACCCCAAATTGGAAACCTTGATCTAATATTCTGCAAGAATACGGAAACGGAAAGTTAAAGATTTGGCGTGGATTTTTCCATAAATTCCCCATTGAAAGAGCGCCGATGATTTCCCTTACCTTTGAAATCTTTTCGTTTTCAAATAGAATTCATCCCAAGTTACGACATATGGGGACAGAATTCTTTATCGAAACATCCAATATGAAACTCCAGAGTCATCCATTCATGAATTTATGCGAAGCTAAGACTGATAAAAGAGATCAACTTTCTTATAATCTATAGATTCCATTAATTTATTCGGCTTATAGCTGTTATCAGATTAGCGAAGTTTCCCTATGTTGCTAAAGAAATCCCGTTAAAGATGGTAGTGTCATTTGTTCACACAGTTGCTGAGAAATGGTTTTATATCTTTCGCAAGTGGTTAAAAGAAGTTCCAAAGTCTTCATATTAGGGTAAACTTAAAAGAACGCTGTTCTATCTTAGATAGAGTGAAGAGGTCTGTGCGTAATTGCTCCTTTTGCGCTTTCACTGCGTAATTGAATCTAAGAAAGGCTCTGCTCTTATATTTGAGTCCGTACTTTTAAAGTGCGAACAAAGTGCCGGAGAAACGGATTCCTTAATTTACGGAATCGCGTTGTGGTTGATGAAAGGAAGGAGAGAGAATTCGTATGAAATTAAGCGAAAACTTCGTTAGTGTCAACTGAGATTCTCTGAATAGAAGAGAAGAGTTATTGTCCAAATGAGATTCCAGTCAGGGATGAAGGGATATATTCAGGGAAGGGAAAAGAATATTAAAGAACTTACGCTTTGGCTATGGCTTTCATACACACGTACCAACTTTTCGCATGGTTTTCCATTTGAGGGTAGGCTTACGTAAAACTTACTCTTGTTTTTCAGGTATTGGTATTATTTGAAAAAGCAGGAAATTTTAAATTATTATTTGAAAAAGCAGGAAAATGTCCAGTTCATAGGTGCAGGATGTTGTTTTATTTGATCGCTCTGTCGTAATTTTTTTTTTGCATATTCTGTACACGATTATGTGAATTTCTTCCTTAATTATTTATTGGGGAGAAATTTAAATCTTAGGAACAAAATCTGTTAGTTAGAATATTCGAATTTGAGCTTAAAATTTAATTCGTAAATGTTAATTACCAAATACTGGCTAACGGTGGCAGCCGGTTTGGTTTATCCCTTAGGAAATGGATCAGCAAGTGAAAAGAATAGTTAAGAAGCAGTAGGTACATTGGTGATCATAAACAAGTACGAATTTTCTCGCAGAGCATTTCATTTGAGCATAAAAATGGTAGACGTCTTTAGATAAGGAAGAAAATGATAAGTCTGGTATGTTTTATGAGTCTATAATTTATTACATGTCATTGTTGCGCGCGAGAGCATACTCAGACTGTTTATTATTAATTACTTATAACGATGCTGCAAGACAAACTTTATTTTTGTTTGAAATTACCTCAGGTATGCTATGGCTTGACCTCTTGACCTTTTACAACGCCCCACGTGTATGCACCAGAAACATTGAAAAATTAATTATCTTAAATTCATCAACAAAATACCTGCTTCTATTCACTGATTCGTCAAGTGATTGTAAACTCTAAAATCCGAGCGGCAGCAAGTGTTCACGAGCTTTGTAAAATCAAGATTTTTTGTAGTTGAATACGTTTGGGAAGAATGAAGTAGCAAAGGATACTTGGATGGGGCCAAGGGTATTATTGATGAGGGGTGTACTAGTAAATAATGGAATCAAATAAAGATTAGTGTAGCCCTTAATCTATAGCAGTTTTTCTCAACCATTGAGACTTACGATGGTAAGAGTCGTGAGAGCAGATTTCGTTATACTTAATTGTTCTATTAATTTTCATTATTTTTAGCATTTTGTTCGTTAAAGTTTCAAAGAAACACTTCAAAAGCCGTTATGCCGGAGGTTTGCATCTTTTCCTCTAAGATCGAAAGAGTAAACAAGGAAAAGGAAACTGATTAACAGGCCTTCTAGACCTAAATCACCTAATGCGCATTTCAATGGCAATGCTTTCCTTTACAGAGGAAGAAGAATACTAAACATCGCTGCGTAGTATTGTTCTTCCTCTGAAGATGAGCATTGCTATTGAAATGTGTATTAAGTGATTCTTAGAAGGCCGACTGTAGCATTTCCTTTCCCTTGTTTCCAGACTTGGTCTCAGCAGGTAGACACGAACCGCCGTTCAGGGTGTAAATAATAAATAACAGGTGTGAAGAATAGGGGCATGACTGAGACTCGAACCCAGGTCTTCAACGTTGTTTTCTGTTGAAAACGTTGTGGCTCCCACAAATACCCACCTTGCTTGCCGCGGTATGGAGGTTCAGTAGTTGGAATACCTGCCCGGAAAATTGGAGACCTGGGTTTGTGTCCCAGTCATGCAACGTTGTTTTCTGTTGAAAACGTTGTGGCTCCCACAAATACCCACCTTGCTTGCCGCGGTATGGAGGTTCAGTGGTTAGAATACCTGCCCGGAAAATTGGAGACCTGGGTTCGAGTCCCAGTCGTGTCGCTATTTTTCACACTTGTTATTCCTTTCAGATTTAGATACTTTTACTTTCAAATAATTCATTTCCTTCTTTGCGTAAAACTTGTTAAGATAATTGTGTAAGGAGAATATTGAAGCAGGAAGTGCNTTTAATCTGTCCTGGTCCATAGATAATTTTTTATGTAAAGTTTCACAGTACTAATTATAGTACTTTTCATTCCACGAACGACTGCATCGATATCCCTCCTGCTAAAATAGTATATAAAGACTTATAATTTATTTATTCTGCTGCAATGCGCGTCGAAGACCTGGGTTTGTGTCCCAGTCATGCATTTATTATATTTTTATATTATTATAATATATTTTTTGCACCTGTTATTCCCTTGGGGTTCAGACGCATGAATTTTCCGTACTAAGATATTCACCTTTCACTATCCTTAATAACTGTAATTCATAATAAATCTATGAGTTTCACTACTATTCACGAGTAAACGAAATATTCGAAAATTACTAAATTACTGAAATTATAAAAACGAATTCGTTGCATCTTTATGGGACTTGGATGTCTTGAAAAAAAGGAAGTGGGACTTGAGGACATAAAGACTCGGAAACGCTGATCAAGAGAATTTTGCTGCAATGGTGCGAAACCTGAAACCTTAGAAAGTAGTAGGGGAAAAGACTACAGGCCTTCGAGATGTGGGCGTGGTGCTGGATCGAAAATGTACGTCAACGTAGCACACCTTTAGCTGATTTGTGAAGTTGAAATTAAAGGTTGGAAATCATTTTAGTAAGAAAAACTCTTCCAAGGGAAGTAATGACTTAATTTCCATTCTACGGCATACATTTCTAACTGATATGAGAACTTTGCTTCCAAACACCGCCCCCTTTCCTCAGCAGCTGCAGTAAAATCTTCGTAATGGCGTGGATTTGGTTTGAAGAGAAAGCCATTGCTTAAAGTTATGCTCTCGTAAAAATCACTTAGTCTAAAACGTCGGTGTGCGGAGAATTTCGAAGCAAGTCCTTTGAGATTCCGCGGTGATCTCGTTAAAATAATATCGCAGAGCGGCTTAAAATCTCGTCTAAATTGAAAGAGATATCTGCTGACGAAACATCACTACTTATAGCACTCCAGAGCTAATTTTCTATTCTACCGGTTTCGAATTAAGAGTATCCTTGCGCACTTGCATCAAATGTGAGCTTTATTTGGGCTGTGAGTGACGGGCGTACTCATAAAAGGCCTGGTTTAGATTCCAATTCAAGGCGGAAATTAATTTCAACGACTTAAGTGAATATAATTATGATGACACAGAATACGTATTCAAAGCGATCTCGCGAGACGATCATTGTCGTTGGCAGAAAAGCCTTTGTTGTGTCTTATTGTGGTCGCGTCAATTTGCCCAGACTCGTCATTGTTAGACTATTTGTTGCAAAACAATGTCGCTCGCTTTACATTTAGTATGAAATAAACTCAGAGGCGATAAAACTTAATGAGTTATCCCGATTTTACTGTGTGAAAAATCATAGTGGTATCATAACTTTTGAATTCAAACTATTACTTAAATATCCATGGAATAAAATAAAACCGGGAATTTCAAGTCATGCAGTAATGTTTTGTTCCTGAAACTTTCTGAACTATCGTACACTACTTTATTTCTTTCTGCTGAATTGTTTCTATGAATGGGATTTGATTCTCATTCCTAATTATATTATTAAAAATAAACAAAAGTGAAACGACAAAAGGTATTAGATGGCATCAGGGGGTAATAAATTATCAAGAAGCGAAAGAAATGGCATTGAATAGAGAACATTAAGGCATCTGAACCTACCGAAAGGTAGAACACTTATGTATAAATAGAGGTGAAAAATATGGACATTACTTGGACTCGAACCCACTTTTTGGATAGGTATTCAAAAGTCCTCATCGAGGAAGCCATCTCTGGAAAGCGATTGTTAAGGAATTCTCTCCAAAGGAAATAAATATGGAAGAGAAAAGGGTGCCAAACTTTGCCCATACTTGTGAGCGTCTTGAAATCCAATTCAATACACCTTCATCAATCCTCAGAATTAGGGTGTCTGGGAGGGAATGCCTTGTCGCTCTTTCCTGGGAAATCCCAAATCTCGAGATATCCCAAATCTCGAGATAACTCAAATCTCGAGATATCTCAAATCTCGAGAAACATCGGTCTGGAAATCGGAATATCACTATTTGACACCAGCAGTAACATGAGGATAGGAAATAAATCAGCTACTCTAAATGAATCGCTGAAACTAATCTAAAATCTAAACTAATTTATGACTTCGATGATTGAAACTTACGCTGAAATTGGTGCCAGTAATTGATTTATTAAACATCAATCACAATTTGAGCGAACCTCTTATTCTAACGGAACCCCTACGGAAATGTCTCTACTAATCAGTGACGCTGTAAATTGCCCTGAAATATAGATGCGCTGTAATACTCGAAATCAAGTCGCCGACTTTTCCGGAACTTCTTGTTGAAGTTTTTTTTCCTCACAGGAGTAAACCTAACCCTGTATAGGTTCAGTAGGTCAACGAATGGTGACGTTATGTTACGCTCGATGATAAAGTTTCGATTTGTAAGGTTAAATGAAATACATAAGTAAACACATCAATGTATATATAAAATTTTCTTGGTTTTTGCATCTGGCAGGCAGCTATTTTATTAATTTATAACACTAGCTGAGAGAGTACTTGAAATATTCTTCCCGTAACAGAAAACAACAGCGACATTGATGAAGTTATTCAGACTAGGAAAAGGGAAATACGGTTTAAATTGCAGGCGATGATATATGCAGTAAACAGTTGATATCGTTACGTCGATGTTTTTTCCACATCACTTCGCCTGTCATAAGTCATAATTTACAATTTTACTCTGAAACCTCGGTTCACGAATTTAATTAGTTTCTGGAGAGCGTTCGTCATTCGAAATGTTCCAAAACCGGAACTGTTTTTGCCATAGAAATCAATGTAAAATAGTTTAATCTGTCCTGGTCCATAGATAATTTTGAATGTAAAGTTTCACAGTACTAATTAGAGTACTTTTCATTCCACGAACGACTGCATCGATATCCCTCCTGCTAAAATAGTATATAAAGACTTATAATTTATTTATTCTGCTGCAATGCGCGTCGACACATTGGTACATTAAGCGTTTTAACTCTCTATTTGTACTTACAAAGTATTTTTATTACAATCGATCAGGTTAACAATTGGCGCCCTCATGCCGAAAATCAAACTTTGCCGACCACCATTGTTGCCGATCTTTGAATTATATCCATTTTACATATATTGTTCGACAACCGACAGTTTTGTTCAGAAAATACATTCGAGAACTTTTTTTTTCAGAATGAGAGGCTGTTCCACCGTATTAATAAAAGTTAATTTACCCTTTCGCGAACTTTTTTGGGAACCTATCCTCTTGTGTTATGTGATGATGTTAATCTCGTTCTGTACTAATTCGCCCTGAACGGCACTTTTGAGGAACCTATTCATGGTAATAATCTGAGGTTAGGAGGGAAGACTACCCTATTCTGAGAGTAGCCGGGTTTGAGCACATGACCGATATTATTACGATATCTGGTGATCTAGGGCTCCCGGATAGCCAAGTGGGCAACGCGATCGACTTCGGTGAAAGCGGTCCCGGGTTCGATTCCCGGTGGGGGCCCATGTGCGAAATGACCTAAGCTGTCGAAGCACTTTTAGTAATACTACTACTACTACTACTGGTGATCTATTGGGTTCGGACACAAGTATAACTTGGGAAGAAAAGAATTATTCGTTCTCAAACAGCGTTTTCGGTTCTTTCATGGAGATGGAAGCCTTCTTAATGTTCTACGCACTGCCTAGACAATATACAGTCTTCTTTGTCCTATGAAATTTATGCCCACAGAAGAGGGTGATGAGTAACTCGAAATATCGCGATGGCAAATAGAATAAATCTGGTTTTGACCGGAAATAAAATTACCGTAATAAATATTTTCTGTTTGCTTATAGAATTTACCGAAATATTCTAGTTCCTGTTATCTCTACAGTACCTTCAACCTTTTTAAATATAATTTGGCATTACTGAAGGAATGATAGAAGTGAAAGAAATGTGTATGTTTATGAATGCATCGTAATGAGTGATTCTTGAAGGATGTAGAACATGTCTGACTGTAGTCGGGCTTAAGAGAAATATTCTTTGTAATAGGGCCGGGTTGGGTGTACGATTAATTTCGAAGGGACCGGGTGATACGGTCATATTACCTAATGGTTTACACCTTAAACACCATCAATATGAATATGTGTTTAGTAACTTTATTTTATAGTTTTAACCTTTTACCATCCATGAAAGTCAATTAAAAGCTATGGTTTCGGCATTCCTCGGGAGACATTAGATTATCATCCAGCTCTCGCTATTCCCGAACATTTTAAAACCCGGGAATTTGGAAACCATGGAATCACCGTTTGCATTCTGGTTGTGGTTGCTAAATTTTAGTTTCCTTGGCAAGGAATCTTTCCAAGAGCAATTCGTGGAGGAAGAAATCGTACAAGACCAGTGGCGGGGAAAATTTTATAGCCGGAAGACCGCACTTGGGTTGAGTATTGCCTTTATCGGTGGTGAGGAAACTATTTTCATGGGAAGGTCGGCCTCTGAAGAAACCACCATGACGCACTCGAGTTGCGCGTGGCCTCCACTCGCATTGTGCAAATCGAAATTGTGCGTAGGAAAACGAATTTAATAGTTGGATAAAAGTAAGAATAACATTTCTTCCATCTACGCTCCATGCAATAAGACTTACCTAATAAAAATCACCACCGTGCGTAGATTTAACTATCGGATAACAGCAAGTTCATTGAAATTACACGTTAAGTTGATTTTGTGTTTCGTTACAGACCGTTTTTCTTTCATTGACAAGGAAAAATGGTCATACGAAATGAATAGAAGTACCATAACGATGAAAAGTTAGTAGGTGTTCTTATTTTATCGCCGAATGGTGGTTATTAGACAAATCGTAACTTCTTAATAACCTAACATTGAAACTCCAATTGTTAAATAAAACAAAGTTAAAAAACAAACCAAATAACTTTTACTGATCATTTGTATTGTTTTTTTATTTTGTTTTATTTTACAATTGGAGTTATATCGGAATTCCACAAAGTTACGACCTCCTCCGTGAATTTTATTTTAAATTCTAACATTGAAATATTACGCAGAAAAATGAATTAAATAGTGAGGTTAAATGTAGAGGAACATCTTCTATTAAGAGGAATATCTTATGTACTCACTTCTGTTAGTTTAGGAGATTGCGAAAAAAAAATAATGTAGATTCCTCAGCTGAAGAGGTAGACCGCTTTTGAAAACCACACAGACATACACACGAAATAACTATGTGATATTAACATGAAGATATGGAAGCTTATGTTGGTAGGTATGTATAATTTTTTATTTTAAATATTTTGCCTTTGTTATAGATGCCATTTATTAATATCGCTAGACTCACCCAGAAAAGTTATTAAAAACGCGCTGAATTTAGGAATAAAGAATTGTTAAAATTAGTTAAAGATAAAATCATATTTTATGCTTAATATATTTTAACAATTTTCTATTTATAAATTCTTGATTACTTATTTATTTATTTCTAAGTGGAATATTAGGAAATTAAAGGAATGATTTTAAAATTATATGAATATTAATCTGGATCAACTTCTAGACAAGCGACAAGAAGTCGCCAAAACAGAAAAATGTATCGATGAGATAAGTAAAAAGAACTAAATTTAACGACAAAATCTCTAAATTAGCACCTATAAAATATGACCTCAGCCATCCGTTTATTATAGAACTCAGCTGTTTTCCCCGTTTGTCCAGAATTAAGACCATCGAGTGTATTTCTCAGATGTTCACATAAAAACTGCCAGTTTTACCACAATAACTACCAATAACTTAGAAAAGAATACGAATTTCATGTGAAATTAAACTTCCCGGTGAAGTAAATTTAAGTGAAGAAACGGAACGTTCGAAAGAATTTGCAGCCCCAGGTAATACATGGTGTACATTGCAGGAAAGTGTAGCATAAAGTAGAGGTGCTGTGGTGAGTACAAAGTAATCTGAATATGGAAAAAAGGAAATGGATAAGAAGGATGGTTTTCTACTCACGATCAAACATAGTTGGTCTTAAGATGCTCCTTGTTGACCCGAGAAGCGTTCTCCTGAAAAGAGAAAAGCTCAATATTAAGGCATATTTAATTTATATTAAGGCACATTTAAGCAATATTATTGAATCTGCAAACCGTAAAAAAATACAAGCAGAAATAATCACAAGTCTTCAATCACTGCATTATATAAGACCTGGTATGCGAGAATGAAATCAAGGCTTTAAGTACTTCAATAATCAAAAAAAGTGAAAATAAAGTTGAACCGTGTATGCCTGGAGTCACAAAAAGAGACAGGTAACGCAACACCTGGGTGAGGATGGTGAAAGGAGTGACATACATCATAAATGACGTAATATCACCGAAATGGATGTGAAGAGGACTGTCTCTGGACATAAGTAGTTTTCAATTGGACACCAAGAGATGAAAAGAGGCCAAGAAGAAGACTAAAGGACTGATGGGACAGAGATATCATCAAGGAGTTATGGGTAACATGGCAACGAGAAGCTCAGAATAGAGAGAATTGGAAAGCACTCGGAGAGGCCTACATCCGATGTCCGATTGAAAATGGCTGATGATGATGATATATACTCCTATATTTATACATTCAATTCTGTTTTTGCGAGGTGGATCGGATCCAAAGTATTCTGCGAAAAATTGGCGAGCAAAACAAGAGCCCGAATCAAACTTGCAGTAAGCAGGGTAATTGACACAGTTTGCTCCAGAATGAACGGCATACGATATCTATTAACTCATCTTCGTTTAGGGCATCGTCAACCGGCAATGCATCTGTATCCTGAAATCAAAAACGGCAATTTATTTTTGAAAATGTTGCTAGGTGTCTCTCGAAAAGTAGCAAAAGATGTCGCTAAACTAAGCAGTAATATCCATAAAAAATAGTTAAAAAATAAAATAGCTTTCATTCGCTTCTGTAAATGAAACATCGGTTCAGAAATTACAAAAATTAGACGTGTAATTGGAATATTGGTCCTGCTACCATGTCCTGCCGAATGGAATATTTTTCATTTGTTATTGGCACGGGATGGAGAATATGTATCATTGATTTACTTTAATCTCAGTTTTGTTCATGGCTGGGATAATATAAAAGCTACTGAGGTAAGAGAGATGTTGAATAATGGCATTGATTAAGGTCTCTCCTTTTTTTAATGTTACGAAAAGTGTTACTCGTAGAGTCATTGTACTTCACTTACGTGGACCTGTTCCGCTTATAGGATTCTGTCTAAACGAGGAAAGCAATGGCAAACTACCGCACTCCTCATTTTGCCTAGTCGCCTCGACCCCCTCTCCAAAGCTTTTCGTTGCTTATGGTGGAGGGATGAGGTCCAAACCAGTCTTCGGACTGAAGATTTCCAGACCGAATAGGAATATTATGTCTCTAATTAGCTAAATGTAATGAGAATTTAATTTTACAATTATTCAAACGTGTTAAGTGTAGGTATAAGAGAGTTGGCGTAATAGAAAGTACTCAATAAAGCATGGCCTGTCGCTAAAATTAATAAAAAAATGCCGCTAAATGAATAAAAATGTTCGCTAAAAGACGGAAAAAGTTGCCAGATCAAGCGAAAAAATCGCTAAATTAGCTACTATGCCTGAAATATCACATCGATAATACCTTCTTCTGGAGCAGTCCGTAGTTATGGCACAAAAAACCTCTACACCCGTTTTGGACTCATTATCCTCAGTTAAAACGCATTCCAACTTTCCAGCAAGCGTTTTAAGTTGATGGATTTGATTTAGATGACGCCGCAGCCCAACTCTAACACGTTCTAGATTTCCAACTAACATTCAAAGTTGATGGCTTCAATTCAGACAATGTTAAGGTAACATGTCTGACTCGATCAATAATAGGAAAACTTTTCCATTCATTAATTGAGTCGAAAGATTGAAGCCTGAGTATGAAATGGAAGTGGCAGCCGAGTCACCATTCGGCAAATGGAAGAATGCTGTCACTCAGAGTCTGCGGATCCTTTCGAAGATATTTACCCTGAAAATCCCTTGAGTACAGTCTCAACGATCAATTTAAGCCTGAAAGACATTCCTTGTCATATTTCCGATGAGTTTTTTCCTCTTATTACCCTCACAAGCAATTATTCTGCTTCCGCGTCGTAGGCTCATCTATCACCGCCTAGTTATTTCCGTTTAGAGGACGTAAATGACAGAAAGAGGAGCTTTTTAAACGTAGTAAAAGAGCCATAATGGAATAGTAAATGCAAGGAAAATCAGACACGAGGAAATGTATCTAATCACCCTCGTTTATGTATTTAAATATCTATTCATCCGATTTGAATTACTTTCACACGATATATACGTTCAATTGCCTATTTGGATAATATAAGGAAAAGAAAAATACCTTATTTTACAAATTTTTCACCTCAAAATGATTTTTTTAATAGTAAGTGCACGCCGTCCTACGGCAAGGAATGAAAATAGCGTGATTATTTCATAACTTACCTACGTAACACGACCTTTCCGTATTATCTGAGTTTTCTATTACCCAAGGGTGGCCCACATTATCTCGGATTATCGAGACTCCACCAGGGGCGCCTCCAGAATTTCCTCTTGGGGGGGGACTGAACGTAAGTAATAATCTCTTGAACTCCTTCCAGTTAAGGATATGGAGTGAAATAATTGATTTTCATCATAAAGAAGTATTACCTATAAAGATATATTTTCAGCGTACAAATATTTGTTAATAAGTCCCTTGAGGATCATGTTCTGGATGGAATTTTTGTAGAAACTTCGGAGTGGACTTAAGCTTGTCCCTTAGGGTGCGCGCCTGGACTCTACTGTATTCCTCTGAATCAGAGGCAATTATGACGGTCTTCTCCTCGGTAATTATGGAGAATAGTAAGGGTGCGGTGCGTGGAGAGCAATAGTGAGGATATTAGCGACCTTTTCGGGCGTCCATTACGGCCTTTTCTCACGTCACTGAAGCAAGTACTCCTCCAAGAACATTTGGTATCCGAATCTCTTTTATTTCTTCGAAATGACTCGAAAAGGTAAATATTATACCCAAGTTTACTTTAGCGATTAAACTCATTCGTACGTGCAATTTCGACGTTTCACTATTTGAACTCAAGCAATACGACACTGAAGAGCAGCCAAATGGAAAATGCGGCCTAACGATGAGAAAGCTTTTCCCGCCGCTGAATTTCCTTGCTTCCAATCTCATATATGAATAACGACCTTATTTCTTTCTTTATATTCGCTGTGCCTCAAGTCATGCGATACATAATTTGCGAGCGATGTTTACTTGAGAAGTTCGATACATCTGTAACGTGGCTCTCAAGACATATCTCGAGGGCTTACATAGGTAGCGCTGTAGCAGTGGTGGTATAACATCGTTGATTAACAAATGATAAGGCTCACAAGATACGGAATGCGTTCGATAGGCGTCGCTGATATCGGAACATGAATTTGGCAGTTGAGAAATTCAATTTGTGAGCAAGGAAGCGAGGAACGATCGGAAAAGGGGAAGAATGGGAATTATTGGGAAAAGGAAATGCATTGCGATGAAGAAAAGGGGACCCATCTTCTTCTGGTCAAGAGCATATGCTCGGAAATTGGAAGGATATTGTTCAACCCACAGTCACATGACTTTTTCACCTGTTAATTCGTTGTGTTATGGAAAACGTACGCATATTTGCATGGTGAACGAGCAGAGGCGTAGCCAAGGGGGTGGTTCTGGGGGTTCAAACCCCCACCGTGAGAACAGAGCCAACAGTAAACGAAAGCATGCGAGAGAATGACGTCTCGCAATTATACTATACAAAAACCAATATAGTTTCGCAGGGTACATGTTAATATAAATCAGTTTCAATTTTCATTAGATTGTTATTCCTGCTCCTGTATTGTAGGCAATGCAGTGTTTACTCCATGGTTCAAATCCCCCATGAACAAATCTTGGCTATGCCCTTGTGAACGTGCCACAATTACTCACATACCCCGTTGGCCGTATTCTGGCGTGTGGCATGGGGTGTATGCGTTTCTTTGCCAGTCTCCCAAGTTTTTATTATAGCATACCATCCGTATCCATTACAATATAAGGATCATCAAGCCGAAATCTCTTAAATAAATCTTTAGATAAATCACCAAGATTAAATTCCATAACACAGTTGCAATGCCGATGGTCACAATCGGAAGAGGGAAGTAGAAAACAAGTGTAAAAGATGAGATTTTCTCAGAAGAGAAAAAGGATGTACATACCAGAGCAGAATTGTAAATGAAGATAGATAAGATCTAAATTATACAACGTAAATGAACGGGCTAAGGAATACAGAGAATGAAAAGAAATGTGTAGATAATGGAACAAAAAAATAGGCTACCATTCTAAGAATGACCGATTGAATGATTTGAGGATATAGGGTAAGAATAAATTTCGAACGATTAAAAAAAGGAGGCGTTCCCTAGAACAGCGCTTCCCAGTCGGCATAGTGTGTGTAGCGAGGTAGCCTTAGGTGTGTCGCGTAACTTCCCAAAATAGCATTTTCTTCAAATTCTTCATTACTTATAAGTTTTATTTCAAGATATATTTATGATTTAATAGGAGTTCGTAATGAGGGCTTTTAAATCTCTTTTTCTACACTTTTTTTCAATTCAAATTTTTCAGAACAAATGATAAAGATGTGGTTTAGCTTGCGGCGAATCTTAAGTCAATACGTAAGTGTGCCGTGGGAGAAAAAAGGTTGAGAAACACTATCTCTGGAGGCAAATGGTCTAATACGCGAAGTGCGGAAGAAGGAGAAATATCAAAAGTGGAAAAATTAAACTTTCTCATTAAATTAATTAAATTACATTTTCCTCGTCTTTTTTATTGCTCATCTTAGCAAATTTTAGACGCGCCCCCGGAGGAGGGGGGGGCTGACAGGCTTAAATCCCCCCTCCACAAAGTTTCTACAAGTATTTACTCAAAACCAAACTCTCGGTCTTATCAATAAATATTTGGTCGCTTAAAATATTTCTTTAAAGGCAATGCTTCTTTATGATGAGAGTCAATAAGTTCGTATTAAGACGTAAATGGTAGACCATCGGTTACAATACTTAAGTTCAGCCCCACATAAGCAAAAATTGTGGATGCGCCGCTGGCAGATGTATAAGAGTAATTACGTCATCTTCGCACGCATCGTCTCTGAATTTATAAGGAAAATTCAGCCAACTTTAACCTCTCCTCTTTTAGCATTCCCATTCTGCGAGCAAAAACACGTCAAAGAGAAATCCGAGCTGGTGAAGTACTCGAGAGGGGCAATAAATAATCCCAAGAGATAAGATAAACAAAGGGAAGAAGTGAAACAGCAAGAAGACCTGCATTCCGAATGGATAATGAAAGAGGAGGAATTTAAAATAGTCTGAGGATGTGAAAGAGAGGATTGGAATGAAAAGAGAGATTAGGAGAATGACGAAGAATCGAGAGGAGGCGAATGTGCAACTCTTAGAATATTTTTAGGCGCTCTTGAGAGTACAGTAAAGCCCTTGGGATGTACGGAAATCCCCCCTCGTGAATGGAGAACTCTTACGGAATTCAGTACCAAATCCCGATTCAGTTCTCCTAACGCCTGCTAACCATACTTCTCTCTGAGACGGAAACCGCTTCCTTCGCAGAGTAAAGAGACAATTTTCGGCGAGAAGTTCTACGTAGAGCGTTCAAAAAGTTCCAGGAAGACGCCCATGACCGCTCGCAAACAACTATCTATAACCCAAGTAAACTCAATAGAATGCGATGGAAACTTCTTTTATCTTTTACTAGTTGCCAATTTGGTGAATTTGCCGCTAGATCTAGCGAGTTCTTTCTCCTTATACCGAATTATCTCTATCCCAGCGAACCTTCGCAGTGTATCTTCCAGTAAATTGGTAAAGATGTTGTTAGGTAGAGTCTACCTTCACCTACTTTTGGTATAATAAGTTCGACGAATTTATAAATACAATACATTTATGTATTTTTTAATATATATATTTATTTATTTAAGGACATAATTTATAAGCGTAATCCACATAATACTCGATAAAATGTTAGTAAGTTCGCCTAAAACTCTAGAACCGGATGTTGCACAAATTTCAAACTTCGAAGGTTGTTAAACGTCTTTCTCGGACAGATTAGAGGCTACCTTTTATTCGCCTAACCGTCCCCGGTTCGACTCCACGCCTTCAAAACTGTTTCCATAAGAAATCCATATAAAGCTCACTGTTATCACTTGCAGGGTTTATTTTATTTGCAAAATTATATTAGAAAGAATTGGAACACGAAATCAAGACAAACACCAAAAGAGGGGAAATTGAATGAAGGTTATTATTTTTTTCCGTGGAAAGTTGATTTTGATTCTAAATTGGGAGAATTTCCATAAAAAGCGCCATTTAAAAAAAAAATGCTGTGGTGTTGAACAAGCGGTCCTCCTGACGACCAAGCAAATTATTGAACCCGATCTCGTACATTTTCCTACGAGAATAAACGGTGAATTTAGGCCCATTTAAAATTAAGGGCATTAATTAACATTAGGGTAAATTAATGATGGGCTATATGAAGAGGAGGTAATTTTATCATTTTGCTTTTACGATGAAAAAATGCAGGGTTAAATTAAGGATAATTTAGGAGTGTTTATTAATAAGCTCATTTCTGCCAACAGAATTTCAAATAATTGAGCTTCTAAATATTCTTTTCGCTGATTAAATCTACGTCTACGTATCCACCCTATAAGAGTATTGTATTTAATCCTATCTCTATTTTTCCTGATGAGAATCATCATGCACTACCGCTACTTATTTTATAAAACCTACACCGGGAAGGACATATCAAAATGAACATATTTTTAAATAACATAACGTTTATAAAGCAAATTTGAAACTTTTTACTTTCTAATTACATATCAGCGACGATTTTTCGGAACTGAGCAACTTTTTATTCGATTTTTTGGTTAAAAACAGATAATTTCAAATATGAGTTGTACTCTCAGGTGAGAGAGCATATTCACAGCGTTTGCCGTTTCCATAGAGATTTTAAATTAAGCAAATAGCGCCACATTGCGTTGCAGATTCTCGAGCTCTCGAATGCAGATTTCATTTGCACATTTACTTTTCATCTGGATTTAATTTGTCTCCTAACAACGTCGTACATTATCAGTGCGTTTGGATAATGGCAACCAGCAATGAATGTGACAACTAAAGGTACATACCATTTCTGCAGTAATTCTCTCCTCGAGGTATTCGAAAATTGAATTATGAAAGTAAATTAGGTATTATCATACGTGCACTGCAAATTTACTGAATAAAAATTGCAGAAGGTTACCAAAGATTTGAAAATGTCAGAATGTGCTAGGAAATGTACACCACTTGAATGGACTATGACGTTAGTTATAAGCGTCAGGAGGCTGCGACGTTATTTATTCAAAGTCTTTATTAACTTATAGTTTTGATTGTTGACACACAATAATGAAACAAAAACAAACAACACAACATGAACTCATTGTCCACCCAATAATTATACTGTTTATTCTCAGTCTGATTATTATGGTATGTTTTATTGAATAGGAAATTCATTTATAATTGCGATCGGATTTTAGGATTTTAATTTATTTTACATATCGCGTAGTAACAACCAATTCTTAGGTTCCTAGTGGTCTGGTGTGGTAATAATTATATCGAAGAGTAATAATGCCTTGTTTAAAAATATTTCAACACTGCATTACGTAAAAATTAACAGATTATCCATTGCTTCGACTTGAAATTTCAGTCTCTAAATTAACGAATTGATTCAACAGAAAATTTACCGTAAATATACCAATAGTTTAGTAATGGGGCTCCCGGATAGCCAAGTGGGCAACGCGTTCAACTCCGGCGAAAGCGGTCCCGGGTTCGATTCCCGGTGGGAGCCTATGAGCGAAATGACATAAGCTGTCGAAGCACTTTTAACAATACTACTACTATAGTTTAGTAATGTGCCTGAAACATGTTGTTTGCCTTATAGATCTAATTTAAGTCCCGGGTTCGATTCCCGGTGGGGGCCCACGTGCGAAATGACCTTAGCTGTCGAAGCACTTTTAACAATACTACTACTACTATCTAATTTAACCTGCCTTTTACTTAAAAATCACTTACTTATGAGAGGTAAATCAGATCAGAATTCACAAGTTTTTTCACCTTCCCCTTTCTGTGGATGTTTTCCTGCATTGATATATTTTACTCATTGCAAACTTAGGTTTTTAAATCCACAAAACTAATTTTCTTCGGTGCACTTAATTCAAGTAATCTCTTTTAAATTTCATAGAGGATTAGATGTAAGAAGAGATACAGTTGTCTCAGTCTCGTCAGGACTTAAGTAAGGACCTGTTGTTGTTGTTGTTTCTGTTATTAATGTTATTATTATCGTTGTTGTGATGTTATCATTGTTATTATTATTGATGTCATTGTTGTTGTTGTTGCAGTTATTGTTGTATTTATTGTTGTTGTTATTGTTCTTATAGTATAAATAAGTAGGGCAATCAAAACTTCAAAAGGAACACAATGTCTGGCACTGAAAGCTATTTAAAAACCCCATTGTCGTGCGCTAAAGCTATTTCAGGCTACTCATTCTTGGATACCCTTAACAATGCTTTATAATGATATCGCTCTGAATTATTTTAGTTCCGAATGCGGCAAAGCTCTACGTCTGAAACTTTATAAGCCCTCCTCGTTCATACGAAGCAACTGAAAAATGAATGAAGGCAAAGGGAATAAGAGGGAACGAATTAAGTGATGGGCCACCTTGTGATGCAACTTCTCGGGAACCCGGACGCGTGTTTCATCCGAAGGAATCCTATAAACTCGCTTCAAATCCTGAATGAGTGGCGTGACTAAGGTTAGGCAGCATCAAGTACACCCGAGGAATCTGCGGCGTTGCAGTTAAAATAGACAGTTTTACGAAAGGCGCTGTGTACGATGGAAAGGTAGGAGTACGCTACTTCTTAATAAATACGTTTGATCTTCAGTCAATAGTTTCACTTCAAAATAATTCAATTACGGAGCAATTTTCTGTACCGCGTACTGGATTCTACAAATGCGCCCCTTTTCATGACTTGTTTCGTGAAACAAAAGCGAAATTCGTTAATTCATACTCATATGATTCGACCGTTGTTAAACTCTGTTTGTTTAATTAAAATTAGGACGATGAAATTTTCGCACATCGTTAACTGTTTCACATGCCTTCCCAATAAAGTGTACACTCCGTTGAAATATTGCGACTCCAACATCAAGTGCAGTATCAGTGTGGACCACAAACAACCTGTGGATAGCATCCGGCGTGAACACACAGAGATGTAAGACAGAGGGAAGGGAATATATGCGCTGGCCATTACTATTACGTTCAAATATGACTTAAAACAGCAATTATATTGCATAACCTTTGTTTCGTTAAATATCAGTTCGTTTTTTTGTAGTTTTGTTAAGCCTATCAGCTTCAAATGACGTTACATGAACCTGGAATCAATATCAAGTGGTACTTCTCACGCAGTGACTAAGTTTTCGACATCAAATAACAGCATTTTTTCACAAGTGATTTTTTTTAGATTTTACATTTGTACCCTGCAAGCTGCCAGTGGCGTATGGCAGGTGGTGTATTAAGACCTTACCTAATCTACTCTATTAGATTCTCTGATGCAATTCGGAAACAACGACGAGAAGTAACTATCTGTTTTAGCGATTATTTCCTTCTAACCCTTGGTTGTCGACTCTCGAAGATTGCGGTCGCTGTTCACCGGAATGACAATATCCTTTACTTCACCTAAAAATTCTGCACTGATGAATTTTTCGAGAAGCTTTCGTCGAATCGTGCATTCACAACCAACGTTATTTCGTACGTGAGTCCCCACCGGTATTCGAACCCGGGACCGCTTTCACCGAAGCCGAAGGCGTTACCCACACGGCTATCCGGAGGTCCTTCAGCATCAAATTAAATGAAGATAGGATGAGAGGAAAGTTAATACATTAAGGTGTGCGTCTAGGAATGTTTTAAGAAGAAACAGACATGAAAAAAGTCTGACAGGACCGGAAATCGAGCCCGGATCTTCCACTTTTCGGGTGTCTGCTTTAGCATCTTCAGCTAACGTGCTATAACGGAATGTTTTTTCATGTCCGTTCCCCTTTCACCCACTTTTGGAATAACTAATTAAATATTCGCACCTCGCAGCTATCCCTAGGTCTCATTAAGCTCCAATACACTCTGTTCATATACATTATTATTATTATTATAAAACACTTTATTCGGCGAGGTTTGGCCCATGTGGACCTCTCTTACACCTAACCTCTGCAGTCATACATTTACATAGAATTTCAGAGATTAAAAATTATATAAAAAAAATATTAA
>KZ309142.1:0-122821 GCA_000376725.2 Ladona fulva | reverse complement strand
TTATTGTTTTAATTTTATGATAAATTTTATTATCATTATTGGTGATCGTCAACCGTAATTGGTCTAGTGCTGTATGTTGATGTATTGTTAATAAATAAATAGAAACATAGCAACGGAGGGAGACTACTTTTCTTACCTTAAGACTCAGTCTTTGTTGAATCAAATGAAAGTCGCGCAACAAAGTTAAAGAAAAACATAGCGGATATTAATCACCCTTACACTGTTACTTAGGCCAACTAAGTAGTGTAGAAAAAATGAGGAAATAACTGCTAGAACTATCATCTGTAAATATTAAATTTTTAATTGGGCCATGCTGGACAAAGACTAATTATAGAAATAGACTTATGGTGCATGAACCACACCCCGAAAGACAACTAACAGGGTACGTGTGTAGGTGTTTATGTCGACGTTTCCAAAGAGTCACGTGATTTTCGTTTAAAAACAAGGTAAGATATTGCATAAGATGGAAATATTATGCGAAATTAACTCAACTGTCGATGCAATTTTAGCAGTACTACTACTGCCAGAACTATCCAACTCAAATATTAATTTTTTTCTTAGGCGATACGGGACAAAAAATTATTATAAATATAATCAATTGTTGAAGCCGTTACTAGGTGAAACTTCATCTCAGGAAATGAAACAGAAAAACTTTGTGTCAATGAGACTTCTATTTATAAATCATTATAAAATTGATCATAAAAAATTATTTTGCAAATTTAACATAGTTTTTCTGTTTCAATTCCTAATTATAAATCGACTAATAGTGCATAATTCCCTGCCACACTCCGAAGATAGGGTAAATGTGTGTTCGAGTAGAAATTTTCCAGTTACTTTCATGATTTTTGTGCAAAATACTAGAGTGGATAACATAAGTGCATGAGGTGGAAATACTTTGTACCTTCCATACATATATCCACCGCTCCAGAGATGGAATCGACTTGGGATCGGCGAAGAGAGCAAATTTCCGCAATTCTTTCCAAACTGCAAATAAAGAAGTTGCGGTCGACGAGGAATCGGGAGATGACGAAATCCGCGCAGATATTTCGGTCTGTCTACGTCACGCGATGCCAAAAAGAAAGATTTAATATTTTCCGAATGTTTTTGGATAAACAAACCCAAGCTGTGCTACTTTCATGTGATATGTTAATAAGCAAGCTCTGAAGAAAAGGCGCGGAGGAAGATTTTAAACGTATTTGCCCATAAGGGATGTTCTATGTAAACGACTAGTATTATTTGTTTCCCCTTTAAACTTCTTACTCTCTCTTTACGCGCCTCGTTCCAAATGCACTTTGAATTCCTCCTTTCTTTCTCTTCCTCTGTTTTTCTTCGCCGCCGTATCTTATACCCTGCAGCACTTCCTACGCTTTTCTCAATTTACGTTATTAAAAGTTACTGAAGTTAATTATGTGTCAAATAGAATCTGAGCTAATTATGAAGCAAAATTTGATTGAAGCCCCATTTCAGGTTTATTTGTTATCGAAATTGATTCTCTGTCCGTCAAAAAAGCTTTCTTGACAACTTAAATTAGCTCTACAGTTTAGCTCTACTTTTTGCAGAACTTCATGTTATTAAAACTGCCTTCGGCACTGACAAAATTCCTGATCTAAATCACACCAGAAAATTATTCCTAAAAGCACATGTTCATGAATATAATATATTTTCCTTGCCATAATTGATATTCCATACGCCATTTTGGTGTACCATGGAGAAAACTGTCTTTAATTTCCTTTTTTCTGTCTCGAACACGGCTGTAATATTTGGAAAGCTGCTGAAGTATGAATGATGCCGAGCAACGGCATCCATCTCTGTCATTCCTATGCTATGAATAAATGCTGTGAAAAGTTTTTCTCCTACGGATCATCATGCTTCGCCTACTTGGAAACTTTCAATATTTATATTCTGGATCCGTTACGTAGTCTAAAAAACCTCCCTAACTCCTCGTCATCGCGTGACGAGGAGTGAGGGAGGGCGATCTTTGCCTCATCCCCTCCTTAAAGCTACTGGTAGTTGTTGGTGGAAGGGATGAGGCTCCAACCAGCCTTTGGATTGATGACTAAACAAGTAGGCCACACATAAATAACAATTTATTTACAGTTTTCATTAAGTTAAAGTTCAATTTCGTGACCCGAAATGTTATTTCTTCGAGAACTGTTTAAGTGCGCTTAACCCTGCTTATCATGGATTTAACTGATAGTATCCACTTAGTACACAAACTAAGCTGAGAAAAGAAACTGTTGATTCCCTTCCTTAGAAAAATACTACCGTGTGTTTTTTGGACCCTATCTTTCCCGTTGGGATTCAACAGGCAGTTTTGCTTGTAAAAATATAATGTTTAGCCACTGAAAGCTTGTATGATATTATCCCAATTTCACTCACGCCCAATCAACCCGTCTGAATCTCTGAAAATTCCCTATTTATCTTTCTGTTTTATTGATGGCATAATCGATAACTTTAGTTTTATTTTCATATATTTAAATTTAAATTAAACGTGTAATGGATCTTTCAGTTTTGCTTTTCTTCGCCTGCTTTCATTACTTTACTATCCAAAAGGAAGGGGTGTGGCCAGGAGTTGTCTTTGGGGGTGTTTTGAACCATGGAATAATCGTAAAATTTTCTACGTTTCCGAAGCAGGCAAATTTCTGCTCCAAATCCACTAAAGTCGGAATCACATTTATATTTACATGTATTCCCTGCGAGTCACCAGTGGCGTGAGTCACTGTATATGTTTAAACAATTACAATTTACCTCCCATAACCTCGATTACTTAAACCCCAGTCTAGCACCCCCCCCCCCCCCTTNTATCCTGATGAAAGGAATATTTTTCATTTGTCATTTGGTACGGGATTGAAAAACATGCATCTTTCGTTTACTTTTTCTCGCTCTTCTTCACGACTGCAATAGAATGAAAGCTACTGACGTATGATTGGTGCTGTAGCACTCCTCGCTGAATGGCATGAAAAGCCTTATTCGTGGGGCGGATATGCTGCATATCCGTGGACTATTTCTATTTATAGCATTCCGGATGAGTAAGAAAAGTAAAGGCAAATTACCTCAATCCTCATCCTAGGCAGTGAGCCTCATATCATCTCTAAAGCTTTTAGCAGTCCTGTCACTATATATTATTTATGTACCATTAAGTAAGTGAGCCTTTAGTCCAGAGACGAGCAATTCCGAAAAAAAAGAATGAAATAAGAAAAGAGAAAACCCGGATGACTACAGATAAATAGTTACTGTTGAATAATCTCAAAGAATTAATAGCAAAGAGTGAGTTAATATAATTAAAATGTTCGAGTTTAACTTTTTGGAAAGAGTAAGCGCACTCCTTAAAAGAAAAACGCTTGGCAACTTTCTCTTCGGAGATTAAACCCTCTCGCGAAAAGTTACGAAGTGCTTCCTTTTGAGAATAGTAATTGAAGACTACAGAGGAGGAGGAATGCAGGAGTATGCAGATTACACTAAGAAATTAAGCGAAATCACCGGGTACGGTAGAGAGGAATGAAGAGGAGTTGAATGGAAATGTACTTTTAAATACAAAAATTCTTCATTGCTAAGATTCTCGGTCATATCGGATCCCAGTCTGGTATGATGCAGAGTTACAGGGCTTTAATTCAAACTATATTTGCTGTTATTAAGATACGAATTTAGCGAGCGTAATATCTAGAGAAACTGGCTATTTTGAAATCCATCAACTTCTTTCAAAGCATCAAGAGGATGGAGGAATATCTTGTAAGGAAAGGAATTGGTACTCGACGGTTAATGAATTAGAGCTTCAAAACGATCAAAGAGCCGTTTCGCATGTAATTTCGTGCCCACCCGCTGAGACCAAGTCTGAAAACAAGGGAAATGATACCGATTGACCTGCTTTCTCGGAATCACTTAATGCGCAATTCAGTAGCCTTACTATCATCAGAGACAATGTGGCATAGCTATTGAAATTTACTGAAGAGAATTCGAATAAACGGCCAATGAAGCACTTAACCCTCTAAAGAAAGATGGATGATCAAAATTATGCATCACCAGTTCATTACTTGAATTACTATCTCATCAACGAAACTGGAAGGGTTCATTGTCGTTATTTTTCCAAAAATATTCAGCACTGTACGTAACCCAAGGACAAACAGTTGTGAAAAATAGCGGCATGTCTGGGGCTCTAACCCAGGTCTCCTACTATTATTTTTATTTTAAAATTTTATTTAATCATTTTTCCCAACTGTTAACCTTGGGTTTTAAGGCCCACACCTCAATGTGCAAAGTAAATTCCTTATCCTTTTCCTTGCCGTTCGTGAATCCTAAGTACAACTCCAAAACCT
This sequence comes from Ladona fulva, assembly GCA_000376725.2. NCBI lineage: Eukaryota > Metazoa > Arthropoda > Insecta > Odonata > Libellulidae > Ladona > Ladona fulva. Next base: position 118,508 of record KZ309142.1, on the reverse strand, counting down.
TTAAAAGTATTTTGGTACTTTGAAATATGTATTACATAATTATATTTATTTTTAATATAGGCTGATTTACTCATAGGCCCGATATGATAATTTATACTTAAAATGGACTTAAACTAATGTTCCTTTTAGGTCGTGGTTTCTTAATGTTGTTTTAGAGTTAAAGTGAAGACTATAGTTAATATCCACGCTAATCCATCCCATATGTAGGAGATTAACTATAATCTTCTCTTTGACTCTCACAAAGCATTGTAATACCAGGCCATAGAGTGAACATTAGCTCACGTCCACTTTAAGAATACAATCGAATGGAAAGAAAGTTGTAACACTGCTATTAATGAATTAGAGGTTTAAATACAGTCCATAAACCGTATGTCGGTCGGCGGAACTCGCGTTTAGAGACAAACGGGAAGCTCGGGATTAGCGATTTCTGGGAATAGCCCAATGTGCAATTGTGAAGCCCTTGAGAATGGAGACATTGTTTCCAAAATGCGCATTGGGTAATTCCCAGAAATCGCTAATCCGGAGCTTCTCGTTTGTCTCCAAACGCGAGTTCCGCCTGCCGACTTACGGCTTACGGAGTGTTTTTAAACCTCTAATACATTATAATACTGGGCAATAGATTAGTATGTAAAGTTAAACGTTAAGTTTTGCGTTACGTTATTGGTTACGTCATACATTACACCTTTCGTAATCTTTTAACTTGTATAAGATAATATTTTCTGTGTTGAAAGTTACATTAGTAAATGTAACGTGCTATGTTACATGAAATTTACTGTATCTTTATCAGTACATAATGTATACAAGCTTGCATTTAAACCACTTATATCTCGCTATAAATCAATCCGGCAGCGAATAAGACTAATACTTTTCCTCGAGACGTCTGCAAGATTGCTATTTCCGTTCGCGACCGAAGTTTTTCAGTAATTGTTCTCAGAAGTTCTTTGATTTTGCGAGCAAACGGCGTCCGAAGGGGAGAAAACTTTCGACAGAATGAGTTGATTCACTCTCCTCGCGAAAGGAGCAGGACGTGCACGCTCGTCGGCGCAGGGGATAAAGGCCCATCGACCCTCTCCTAACAAATGCTTCCGAGAATTCCTCGCTCTCCATCCAAGCAGACACACTTCCTCCATTACAACCGCGTGCATTTCTTTCGCCTCCGAAGCCCAAAGAAGCCTACTTTTGCATAAAGCTCTTTTCCTCTCGCGACGGGAGGAAAGGAGCGTAAGAATTAAGAGTTATCGGATGAATGGGACGCAGCTGAATGCGGACGGTTAATTGGAAAGCAAAAGAGAGGGCGAAACAGAATTCCGAAGATGAAAGAAATGAAGCAAAAACGCCCCGACGAAGGGCGTAATGGCGGCGCTTGCTCGAGGGCATCTCTTGGTCATTAGGCAGTTGTCAAGAGCAGAAGGGGGGGATGAGGGCTGTTCGCAGGGATCTCAAAATCCAGCGGATTCTTGTCCCGAAGGATTCCAAGAAGAATGCACGAATGAATACATCTGCTACACATCAACATCCCGTCCCGCCGCCATATCCTGATGAAAGGAATATTTTTCATTTGTCATTTGGTACGGGATTGAAAAACATGCATCTTTCGTTTACTTTTTCTCGCTCTTCTTCACGACTGCAATAGAATGAAAGCTACTGACGTATGATTGGTGCTGTAGCACTCCTCGCTGAATGGCATGAAAAGCCTTATTCGTGGGGCGGATATGCTGCATATCCGTGGACTATTTCTATTTATAGCATTCCGGATGAGTAAGAAAAGTAAAGGCAAATTACCTCAATCCTCATCCTAGGCAGTGAGCCTTATATCATCTCTAAAGCTTTTAGCAGTCCTTGATTGTATGCATACTATGGAGATGTGAATGATTTGAATAATAACATTCAACCTAGCCAAACAACCGGTTTAGACTTACTTATAAATTAAGACTTAGGCCCTGCATTATAGTGTATACTTTAAATGAATTTAACTAATGTTCATTTTAGGGCCAAGTATTATAATGATTTATTAGAGTAAAAGTGATAATTATTGTTGATCTAAATAAATTATGAATTAGCATAGAGGTTATCTATAGTCCTCACTTTAACAAAGCAATGTCATCCTGGGCCCTAAAGTGATCATTTTTAATGTCCATTTTAAGTATACATTTAAATTGCATGCCTTAGAAAGAATAACATTGTTGCTGTTTTCAGATTATTTTCATCCAGCGACATTTCCGAAGATGAATTTGCCTCTATAATAGAGGCCGTTTTCGTTGCGCCAGTCGTATAGCAATTTTAAATAACTTCAACAACTCACGCCGCATTGCATTGCAGCTCCTCGAGTTCTCGGATGCAGATTTCGTCCGCAGAATCCCACATACTTGTCGTGCATTCCAGATGACTAAAGAGAAGCTGCATCGATCTCTTTCATCGCACCTAAGGCACTAAACTGAATAAACAAGTGGGTTTATCTTCTCCACAGATTCTTCTTATGAGTAACCTCGCCTAATCGCTACTTTTTTATCTAATTAATTAAATTCTTTCTTATATATTATTTTCTAAATTCTATTTTCCAAATTTGAGGCATATGAAATAACTTGGTATTTTATCGAAAGTTTATCGAAAACACGAATGTCGTTCCTTATTTTATCTGAAGTGCGTGTTTTTATATAATTTAAATCTTGTATTTGGTGTTTAAGTGTTCTTGTTTCTATTGTATAGTATATTTGTACATAACCTTTTTCTGTTTTTCCTATCGTTCTTGCTAATTATTCTATAACATCATCGCATATATATTATTCAATTCCTCCGGTTAAATGTAAGACTTTTATTACTTATTTACTTATTTAATGGTTTAGCGCCGCAGTCAGACGACGTCTGGTGGCAGCACAAGGGAAACACAATACAATCTATATACGTTAATAGTACAATATAAACAATACAATTGAAGCCTAGCAATACACAATACAATTAACTGAATTCTCATACAAAAATACAATTTATACAATAGTCAGTCAGTACATAACCTCAATTTATAGAACCTACAACAGTTAGCAAAACAACAATCCTTAATCCATACATCCCCCTCTAACCCCCTCTACAATCTAGGTGGCACTCAGAACCCTTACATTTCAAATTCATTATTTTCATGTACAAAAATGTTTACAATTTATACCAGGTAATTTACAATATCATCTTCTTCCGTCTGTCAATAATAATCTTTTATACATATAAATACAGATAGTTCCAGAGTCAACGTTATTATTTTTTTTCAAGAAATAGCAATACTTTATAATATTAAGATACAATTTTACCCACTATTATTTAATACTTTACATTATCATAATAACCTTTTACACATTCGTCTAAATTCCTTTTTGGATTTCGGTAGGGGATTGAAGGCTTCTTCAAGTAACCGATTCCGTTCCTTTACCCCCCTGTTTAGAAGTAAAGCCACACCTGTCTTTTGCATTCTTAATTTATCTTTTCATTATGATCGCCACGAGGAACATAATTTGTTTTCTCCAATCTGAAATTAAGCTCTTTCCATGCTTCGCCCGTGTTTTTTACTTGAAAAATTCCTACTAACCTATTGACTTTCCTCCTTTTTGCTAACGAATTCCACCAAAGAATTTCTAACGTTTCTGTTAAGCTATCTTCCCTATTGTGTCTGTCTAAAACGTAATAATTAACCCTCGATGTCGCCAAAAATAAATACTTATTTATATGTGTAATACCTATTCATATATTTCATTCCTATTTACTAGTAATACAACACGTAATACCTATTTATATACGTATGTACTAGTTATTTGTAATCCTGATCCCGAATCATTCAACTTACTTCATACATAATTTAAAATCGTTTATTATTAATTTTGTGATTGTAATTTTTGCACAGTTGCTTCCGATAAACTTTTCTAGGCAATTTTTGTTACAACTGAGATCAAAGTTTTATTTATTCTACCTATTTAATATAACCTCTAAATCATTCTATACAAAAGAGCGTCATTCTTCATTTGATATTCCTCTGTATGTATTATTAAAATACGTGCAAACTTCCTAACCCTGCTATGTATCTCGTAGTTAAAGCCACTTATTCGTATTAATAAAAGTAAAGGTCCAAGTACGCAACCCTGAGGTAACTAAATTAATCCAACTAATACCAACAAGTACTACTTGTTGTTCCTTCTCGGAGAGAAACACTTTGACCCAATTAATAACGGTGTGCTGAATACTTCCCACTTAGATTTTTAAATTAATTGGTAGGGAAGGACACTATCTAAAGCCTCCTTGAAATCAAGGAAAAGAAAATAAACTTTCTTTTTGATCTCGTCCGCATCCTTTAATGTGACGATAAAATGTAATGAGCCGAAGATCATACTTTTTGCACCAATTTAGAATGAAAGCATGATCTAATAACATTTATAATTAGAGAACATGATTGGATTGCTGATGGATTCTTACAATCCCAGCCGTTAAGGAATGATAATCCGTCCTGGAGTTGAAGCTATAGTATGCAGTGTCACCACTCCGTGAATTTCGAACGGCAAAAAGAAACCGATGCAAAATGGTTGAAATGTCACTCCGAAGTCGTGGTCCATTGAAATGAAACGATCAAAGCTCATGAGTTTGTAATATCTGAATGGGTAAAAGTTTTAGGAACGGAAACGCGATAATTCCAAGCTTTAGTGCATTTCACGCCACGTTAGAATCACGATGGTTGAACATTATCATTTTAGCTAGGTTTATTTCTCACCCGAGAGTCTCTAAAAATGTAAGCAAAGAAACTTTTGCAAAACTTAATCAAACAACCCTCCGAAACTAAAACCTGAAAATCTCCTCCGGCACGGCTGACGACATAACTTCTGAAAGTTATGTCGTCCTGAAGTAACTCCTGAAAAATGCGCTGTGAGTAGGTAGTTTGTATATCGTTGTTGGGTTTCCTTGCACAGCGAGGGCCGTTCTTAAAGTTCCAGTTATCATGCTAAGCCGCGTGTGGTAGTTCCCAGCTGCCTTGATACCGAGCGATATGGTTGTGCTGCATTGTTGCAAGTATTTATTAATAATAATAAATTACTAGGTATTAATACTAATACAGCTTCATAATTACGTACGTATTACAGAGTAGTTTAACATTTGTTTTAATAATCTTGGCGAACACAAACATCCATGCCCTATTCCGGAAAAACCTAGTTAGCCAGGACTTGAACCCGGAATCTCAGTATTAAAAAAAGCACTAACCGTTAAGCCACCGAGATTGGCAAATAATAATGAAACGCCATTATGTGGGTGAGATAACTAAAAGTCTCCCATTCCATGTATTTCATCGTCATATTTTCTACAGTGTTTAATTTTAAGGTAGTAACAGCAGAGAAAAATGAGAGGAAATGTGGATGTAAATAAACGGAAGATATCCCGTGGGAAAATTACCCACAGCGGAAAAAACCCACTAAGAAGGGGGATGTGATAAACTCACGCGATAATAATAGCTAACGGATGGAAAAGAATATAAGAAAATGTAAATGCATAGTCGATAAGTACTTATATATTTTATGGAAACAGGAAGGCCCCTATTACATCCACGTGAATAAGTATAATTATTTACGAACGCAAACAACTATCCCCTAACCGGAAATATCCTAATCGCCAGGACTCGAACCCGGAACCTTGGGATTGGAGCATTAGCACGCGCTACTCCGCCCGATACAAACATGTATCCATGGTAGTACATCAACAAGCAACAACGTAGCCTAAACAAGCTCAACCGGGTATAAATGAGATTCAAAAGTAGCTCTTTGTTAACGACAATGTGTGTCATCCGTAAGTTTTCTGATCACATTTTACCTCACCTGTCTGAAATTCAGAAATTAGAATGAAGTAAAATGATAGCACGCTTAAAAAAAACGGGCCCTTAGTTGAGCTTGGTTTAAACTAAGAATAATTTTTAAATTCCACCAGTTTCGAAACTATTTCAGTTAGTTGGTGGGAAAGCCAAAAGGAAACTCTCGGGAAAGTTACAAGTCGATTAAGCGGAATTCTATGAAGGCCGCCAATAGCCTTGGAAGACTCTTGCTGATCGATAGCATGTTTTGATAAGCGTCTGTTGGAAGAACGCCCGTGGATTTCGCGGTCGATGGGCACTTGTTCGTCCGAATGATGATTTCGGGGATCCTTTTATCGAGCGGATAATTAACAATTTTCCATAAGGACGGCGCTTTGTCCGCTTTTTCGATCGGCGGGTGAGAAGGGAAGGATTAATTTATGCAAATGCCTTCAGCGGAGCGCTACTTCGGAAAATCTAATTGGCAGATTATGGAGTTGAATGCGATTATGGAGATTGCGAGCAAAGAAGTTTTGATTTTCCCTCCACTATTTGCTCTTCCCGAGTTATCCTCCAAGTTTTTTATTCTGCGGACAAAGAATGTTCGAGGAATGACAATGCGGTCGTGTGCTCATAATCTTCTCATGAACAGCATATGTTAACCTCAAAACGTTTTTCAAATACTGGCTGTGTCGTCGCTAGTTGTTATACTGATTTATTCTATCGGATTCTCGAATTAAAATGGCGATGCGCAAGTGCTTGTATTAATGCGTCAAATTTAGAGATATTTTGAGGTAAAAAATAGTACTAGTAGTAGTATTGATAAAAGTGCTTCGACATCTGAGGTCATTTCGTACGTAGCTTCCCACCGGGAACTGAACCCGGGACCGCGTTCACCAAAGTAAAACACGTTGCCCACATGGCTGTGCGGGAGCCCCTAGGTCAAGAAATATACTCTTCGAAGAAAATTTTATTCAGTAGATAATTTTCTTTCGTTATTAATTGATTGAATTTGTGCACTGTTGATTTGGTGTTTATATATTTTGTTGATTATAGAATAGTCAAGTGGGCAACGCGTTCGCCTTCAGTGAAAGCGATCCCGGGTTCGAATCCCGGTGGGAGCCTACGTGCGAAATGACCTCAGCTGTTGAAGCACTTTGAACAATACTAGTACTACTGCAATAAATAATAATAATACGCTTTCAAGAACTTCCGGAAAGGGACAGAAGATTTATCGGAACAATTGCGGAGTTTAATCCGTTTCCTTAATAATGTAATGTTCATATGTTTGTAAATACGTACGCGACCAACTACTTAAATATGTAACATTATCTTGCGCCAATTTAAATAAATGAACAGTTAATATCTGCGTCAAAGAAAGAATCCATATTTTGGTTCCTTTTTCCTTGGCATTGCAAATTTTGTATGTAAACAAATTTAAATCAATTTGATACGACTCAGAAAGGAACACATGACGAAACTTTTGAAGTTTATGATTATTTTGATTTAGGAGCAAGAGCAACCGTTTGTAGCCTGTGTCAGGGCGTTTCGTCCAGAATGTTTCACCCAAATACAGCTAGACGGCTCCCCCAAGGACACTCTGTCAGGCGGAATGTTTCACTCAGAGACATTAGGACCAAGAATGTTCGCCCTCGAAATTTTTCCCCACAAGGGCCTTCACCCTAAAGAGATATTTCCCACTGTGGATGTTTTCCCCTATGGCATTTCAAAGTAGCTTTCGGAATAGGTTGGTTTCTCTGCGTGGTCTATAATACGCTTAGTATTATAATTAAATGTCTATAATACGCTTTAGCAAGATAAAAATCTCTTCGAACGATATGAAAAACATAAAATGAATTTCAAATGGAATTCTGTAAATGAACTATATTCTATAAAACTGTATATGACGTCGAACAGTTGGAAGAGATGAAGTAGATGCGTTTCACCAGTAGCAAAGATGTAGAAGTATATCTGATGTGTTAGGAGATTTTCGAAAAGTTAAAAAAAGAAAAGATTTTGCAGAGCCATTTCTGAAATAGCATCCAGAACACATCAATAGTTCACCCTATTAATTTATTGAATATTTATCGAATCGATTCTCTTTTTAACAAATTCTTGGATGCAAATTTGGGTCGTAATTTTGGAGGAACATTCCCCTGAGTGTTATTCGGCAAACCGTCTCTCGGGAGAAACGCCCAGGAACCGTTTGAGCTGATTCAGTCGAAGCCGTAACTTAACCGGTGTTTTGGATTTGATTCAGCCTAATTCCAAAGCAACAAATCTGTTGGAAGTTTACAAACGCATATTTTGCAAGGACATGTTTCCATCTGTTCTCTATATCACATTCATGTTGTCATGATAGCGGGACAGCGAAGAGAGAGGGAAAGAAAAAATCCTGGGCATCTCATTAAAATTAAGGGAAGGCGGTGCAAAAACGGGTCCTTGAGGCACGTTATGAATTCATTTGCATCGCAATGCCCCTTTGAGATGTTTCCGCGGGGTGCACTACTTTGCTTTACTTAGCTCTTATCTAAAGTATGCACCACTGCGATCATTCGTCCCCTATTTTCGGGGGCGGTTTATTCTGTTCTGTCTAAAGATTTTTTTCAACATCATCCTCTAATTTAACGACGGAATTTATGGTACCTACGGATTTTTTCGTTGGTCCAAAATTTGCTTGAGGAGTGATTCGTTAACTTTTTCGGTTGTCTTTTTTCAGTAATTAACTGACTCCATTTTATATTAACGACCTTCTTACTCATATTAGTCTAAGCCAAGAGAGTTTTCTATTGGCAGTATTTGACGAGTTTGTAATCTAAATATACCCTCTTATTTTTATCCTACGGACATATATATAGTGGACTCTACATTTAACAAACGTCTGATAAGTTATTTATGATCAAACCTTGACCTTAACCTTCAAACAAAGACGTCGGATCGAACAAGCTGGATTCATGATAGCCAGGTTTGTTGGATACAATAAATTTATTTTCCACATAAAGAATACTTATAAATATTTTACAACGTGAATTGAAATTTGAAAAATATGTATAGAGAATCAAAATATGAATACTCAATAAACAGGTAGATTTAATATCGTAAGACCTATTGCACAGATTTTATTTTATTTTTTTTTAGTTTTTAATTTTTATACGTTAAACTGGGTTGTTGCAAGAAATGAATCCCTCGTATTGTCATGTGGATGACGCCTTCACCGTAGGTAAAAGCGGTCCCGCGTTCGATTCCCGGTGGCCGTGCACGTGCAACTACCGAGGAGCGTTCGTTAAGTACAACTACTTCTGTTGAGCAAAGAAATTTATTTTCCGCAAGGAAAAGGGATGTCCTTTTTTAGAGCAAAGATTGTAAGAAATATTGTCATGAACATTAAAACGCATTATCTTCAGTAATCTAATAGCGAACCTTATGACAGAAGTCTTTCCTCCGGAATTTCGTCATTTATTACTATAATAAGTGTTTTGTGCGTCTTTAAATCCGATCCCTACGACATCGTCGTCGTGGGAGGTGGTAGAAAAAAGTAGTTTAGGGCTTGTCAGGAAGATGCACACTGGAAACTCGGTGTCCCGTGACCGCTACGGTTGCTGAGGTCTGGTAAGGACCGTGAAATTCTAGGACATAGATTGCCAACCTTTTTGGTCCCTACCCCACCCTTTTGGCTATCCAGTACCCCCGATTCAAACGATAAAAAACAAACTCACAGATAATGCAAATTCACAGAAATTAACAGATATTAGGCAAATTATGTACCTCATTGACAGTACCGCGAAGGAATAATCTGCAAATCGTAAAAACACCACTAATTTTGAAATAATTCGTTAGTATCTCGATATTATTTACTCAAAATTTATCGTGCCCCTGAAAAAGCTTCCCGTTTCTCTCGAGATATGTACATCATTATTATCAACTCGTTACAGCTGGGCAAAGTTAACAACATTATCGTTAACAATAGTATATTACAATAATACAACACGATGCAACAACACAGTACTACTACAAATACTGATTGCTTTAACATCACGTTATTAACTAACAGAAGAGATATCTCCTAGCAAATCAATACCCTACATCTACATCTACATAAGTACCCTGCAAGCCGCCTTCCGGCGTGTGGCAGGGGGCCCTACTGCAATGAAGATATCTTCTGTCTACAATAATACATTATTTTAATTTAGATATCTCGGTTAAATTGTCACATAAATGCTAAGCTACCTAATACAATTTCACGTGTGCCAATATTTGTTTTCTTTGCACCTCTTATTCATTAGAAGTTTAAAAACACTCCGTAGGCATTTTTCCGCAGACAGAACTCGCCTATGGAAGGAAACGGTTCCGGATTACAGATTTCTATGAATTACCCTATGTGCATTTCGGAAACAAAGCTTCCATTCTCAAGGGTTCCGAAATTGGAAAGTAAGTCAATCCAGAATGAAATAATAGAAATCTAATTCATTCTAAACAGCCAATATCCAATTTTCTCTTATTTTATTCCTTATTTATCATATGACATTATACAGGGTTCCTGAGAGAGGGGTACCGTAGCGGTCCCTGGGAAGAGTCTCCACCGTACATAACCCTGCAATCCCCTACTCCATGTGCACTATGTCAACGGCAAGCTGTCCATTCAATTTCTACATATTTTGTTTCAAAACTCTCCGTAATTTTTAATGTAGTGATAAGTATCTCCAGCAAGCAAATTATTCCTCCTTATAACAGCACGATTTAAAAACGAGAATTTACTTACGTCAGATCGTTGCTTCATAATTTAGCTCTATGGCTCTGGTCTCTCCAAGCCAAAGATTCCGCTTTTTTAACTTTCGTAATCAGTTCCTTAAAAGGCCTAAATCCCGTATATACCTTACTTAAAAAATAAAGCTAAAACCCCCATCTGAACCCCATCTCTAGGCTAAGGGAGGAGCTGGTCGCTGGACTGATCTCCCGCATGACGGTTAAAAAACCGATTCAAAGGAAAATGGGAAACCTCTGAGATGGGCGGGGGCAACCTCCCGGACTCTGAGAGGCAAAAGGAGATGAAGTATTTCGCCCTTTCAGACGGTCCTCGACTCTCAAGTTTCATGAAAGCAGGACCGCTAGCGAGCTAAGCATCGATTGGGGTGGCAGAATTTTGGGCCCGAGGAACCAGATCAGTAAGAATATATTCTTTTTGAGGCGAAGACGGTGGCTTACGCAACACGACTCTGAAGGCGGCTACCGAGTTGGTGGCCGAAACGTAGGTTTCCTGTGAATCCAACCAGCTGACAACCCGAGAGGAATTTCCCCCAATCCTTTTTCTTTTGCATTGGAATTGGACGAGGAATGACATATGATTAAGACGGTAACGGATGGAAGACTAGAGGTATATTCGACATTTCAGAGGATTTCGGTCTTAAAAGAAGGGCGAAGTAGAATTTCGAAACTCAGGGTTTTGAGACCATAGGAAAAATCATTTTACAAAATACAGTTGTGCAGCGATGCAGCTATTTTCCTTTTCTTTAATATTGATAACAATACTTTATGAATGTATTGCATTTCTGGAAGTATTTGTAGGTTTGTCTATGGTAAACGTTACTGATCCGTCACCTACTACGAAATTAGCCATCTGGAGCAAATATTTGCAGATAAGGGAGCTCGGAAGCTCCGCAATATTAATAATGATAACGATAATACTACTTTAATTCAAGGGGAGGTTAGTCTCTTCTCACATCTAAACCTACGTCATAGAAAGATTTATAGGAAGAGCTTTCGGGATTGAAGTACGAGAAATAAACAGTGTAATATGATAAAACATCGGAATAAAAGCAACTAGGTAAGAAAGAAGAAGAATGCTAAAGAACAAAGAAGTATTGAATTAATAGCAAAAGCAATGGGAAAATATTACTCTGCACATTGATATTTACAATGTCACCAGTGGCTACGTCAATTTAACAATTAAATAGAAGAAAACATGCAAAGAAAATAGCATAATTGATACAAAAATTGCAGTAGAATCAAATAAAAACAGATATTTTCTAAGGATTGAGGAAAGTGAATTTCTTTGCGCGATGATGTCGTGGAAATTGCCGAAGCTGTTGAAGTCCTACTTCTTCCATTGAACGTAGAGATGTGCACCTTAAAACCCAAGGATAAACAAGAGTGAAAAATACCGACTCAATTGGGACTCGAACCCAGGTTCCGGGCAGGTATTCTAACCACTATTTTAAATCTGTTGTCCACTCTGCAGTGTTATTAAGAGATAGTTAATTCTACTCTTCTCCCCTCTCCCTGATTAACTGCTTTAAAAGTGTACTCCTACGAGTACATGGCTTGAATTTCAATCAGGTTTACTTTCTTAATCTTTTATATTTTTGTAATCCTATTAAGATCTTCAAGAAATTTGTGGTAGTGAAAATAAGGCACTTTAATTAAATTACAATAAACGTCGACATGGATGAGTATAGCGAGAAAAAAGATGAAAATTAGCCAGGGAATAGTTTATGATTTATAGATTCATAAACACAAACTTTTTTCGTGAGCGAGACATTGAATGTATCGACTTCGGAAGTAAACTGTGTGGTATATGTAAATACCGAAAGGGACACCTAACATTCGGCTTAATTCGTCTTAGCGTGTGATAAGTAACCCTTTTCTTTTCACTAGCCTTAAAATCTTCTGACAATTTCCATACCAACGCTTTGTGACATTCAAATGTTCTTTCCAGCACACGTTGTTGTTAAATGCGACAACGAAATACGTATTTTTAGCAATCGGAAAACTTTATTGATTCACCGCTCAGTCAATACCTTTGAAAAGAGTGCACTGACTCAGAAGTTATTTGAACTACTCGTTATTTAAGTCAGATTCGGTTGCTAGGTTAAACAGTCAGTATGATTTTAACTCCACTGGACAGCTTCGCGCGTCGCATACTCAGTTTCTGTAATCAAAACTCGATTCAATGGATACTTGCACTCAAGTAAAATTTTCGTAGGGCAGTTAAACAACCCTTCACTGATTTGGTCTATCTAATCGGTCGGTAAACTAAATTCCATGCAAATCTACAGCCGGCAACTACATAAATAAATAAACAAATGAATGGTACACCAGCCAGTAGAGGCGTGGTCACGCGGCATTGGTAGCAGTTGACACGTGTTCGACTCCCACGCCGCCCTCCTGTTTACCCACGAAGTATTTCCACAGTGACGGGTAAACAGTATGTCCCTCAACGGTAATCAAACCCGGGATGGCTCTCAACAAAGGTTACTGAGTAACCAATTTGACTATCCATGGTCTATGGTATTTGCGATAACGAAGAAGTAAACAATTTTATGTGTTTTATGTATTCTTCATTTGAAGATGGCGCTGTGGAATCTTTCGTAAGAATACCGCACAAGTTGAAGCTTCCACAACGGATCGTACGTGGCGGTAAGATCATGAAATAAAAGGAAGACAAATTCTTGGAATATTAAAAACTTACTTCGAAAATCCTTCGATAAGGAGAAATCATCTTGCCAGTGAAAAGTTGCCGATCGCCCAGACTCTCACGTAACCGTTGGAACTTTTGCCAGAAATTCTGGAATTTATAGCAAAGGTGGACAAAATTCTACGAAGAAAAGAAGAAACTTTGAGAGCGAGATCTGGTTCGCTGATGATGGCAGCTTGGCAACAAAGATGTGCAAACGTTGCGTTCGAATTGAAGATCTTCTTTTGTTTGGAAGAGGAAAAGATAAACGAATGCCAAGGAATAAACGGAGGTGAATAAGTCATCCGTTCCCTGGACTCGAACCCATGTCTTCAACTTCCCACCTTAACGATGCTTTTAAGGCAATTCTTCATATGTCCCATCGTAGGTGCTGCCAGCGGGGTCTTATCCACCTGTCGATTTTCCCACTGAGATTCCTTAAAACGGACTACTTTGTATGATCTCTTTATTAGTATGTACTGACTCCAAAATTCGTTGAAATTCGTTGCAATTCGAATTTGGCATATGACTTTGATGAATTTGTATTACTAATATTTAAGTAACAGCAAAAAAATAATAAAAGTTCCTTTCTGTAGTCAATTTTTAGACTGATGAAAATCAACATCCCTAATTTTAACAGTTTGTTAGAGCATTTGAAATTTCCAAAAAAAACTTATCGTTGAACAAAAACACAGATGCTACATTTACTATTCTACCAAATTTATTACCAGATGAAAGACTACAGGTATGAAAATACCAAACTATTTTCGTGTACTGATAAATGCTGTGGAATAGTGAATATAACATTGCTGTGTGTTTCATTTCATTGCGTGGTTTCACCAGATCTCTCCAGAGAAGATTAAGTAATGTTTATTATATTCTATTGCTAGATAATTTAAAATATATATTTCATTTGAAGCATTTGTAATTGACTGAATAATCTTTGTCCATCTTATTAATAAACAAAACTTTTGATGTATGTTCGCCTAAAACTCAAAAACCAGAAGTAGTACAATTTTCAAATTTTCAATCTTTAAATATTTTCCCCTGAGTATACAATCGGCTACTGTTTATTTACCTGACCGTCCCCGGTTCGACCCCACACGAGTAAAGGCGTTTCCATAAGAAATGCATGTAAATTTTACCTGTATTGCTTGCAGGGTTATCTTCTTTTCCGAACATAAAAATCGAAAGAATAGTCGTACGATATCGAGAAAAGCACCAGAATAAAGCAAGTTGGATAAATAATCTCATTTTCGTCGTGTAATATTGTCTCTGATTCGAAATAATCGAAAACGATGCCTTTATTAACGAAGGAAGCTAATCCTAATTCCATAGTTTCTGGTTTATGCGACGAATTTCATTACCCATCCACCACGCTTGAGGTTCCTTTCGAAATGAGTTTGCCAGTCCCCTAAACTGTTTAGAGCGTCCGCCGGAAAAGTTGAAGGTCTGAGTTTGAATCCCAGTCACGCTTGACTCTTTTAACTTCTTGGGATTTTCACGGGCGAGCGCCCCCGCGTGCAAACTTATTCCATAAATCCCTTCCTTAAAGGTATACAAAATCGTAGGAGAGAAATCGTGGGCGCTACTTGGCCATCAAACCGAAAACTGAAGCCGAGAAAACGATATTTTTGCCGGAGTGAATATCGATTTCAAACCGGATACATTTAAATTCTTCAACTTTAACCGGAAACCGTTATTTATTACGTTATGGATTTTGCTCCACAACAATGCATACTTAAATTTAATTTGTGGAAAGTTAGCTGAACATTTACAATTACAACTATTGAATATAACTAAGGTTTATTCAATAATTTAATGTAGTGTACATGAAAAAGCTCGCAATAATTAAAAGAAATTTTTAGGAGAAAATGATTTTCAATGGTCGGGGCGAAAAGGCACAAGGATATTGGCACAAGGAGCGAAACCGGACCTGAGCTTCTTGAACCGGAGCGAAGATAGGTATGAAAATATAACGGTTCGATAGAAATAATAAAACAAATTTTCTGGAGGATATAATTTCAGATTATCGGGACTAAAAAACAGGTTGAAACCGGTTTGGCGTTGGCGTAAGGAACGAATCCGGGCATGAACCGATATCTCGTTTTCTTCTTAAATCGGAGCGAAAGCAATTAGGAAAAATATAACGGTTCGATAGAAATAATAAAACAATTTTTCAGGTGGATATAATTTTCAACGGTCGGAGCGAGGGAAAAACAGTTTCGCCGGTTAGACACTGGCATAAGAAGCGATACCGGGCATGAACCGATATCTTGTTTCCTCCTTGAACCGGAGAGAAAACAAGTATGAAAAATATTGCGGTTCGATACCCTAGGTTCTACTCGCTCATTAAATCGCTTACAGAAAATGCGCTTGCAGAAGACGGATGCAAAGTCGCGCTGCCTGATACGTGGGTCAGACGCAAGAAGAATCAGGTCGATTCCGAAATTCAATTTTCCAATAACGACCGGAAAAAGCGTCGGAGCACGAGAGCTTCCTGCGGATGGGTGACGGCGAAGGTGGATGTCGCGTACTTTCGGTTGCGGCGCTTCGTGGAGAAGCTCGCCGTCGGTGGGCAGTCATTCGCGGGGAAAATGCGATGCAACGATTATTGATTTGCGGTGAAATCAGCTCCGTAAAAAACACGGCGAAAAGTGGGGCCACTCTGGAAAGTTTAATGCTGCCTCGAAGAAGGTCACCGATTTCCTTGGAGTAAGGGAGGCGACCGGACCAGGGCGCGGCTTACAATGGGGCGCAGTAATACTTGATCCTTCTTTTAAAGGAAATGCGAGATGCATGTGAGACTCAACGTAAGAAACTTTCATAATGCGAATAGAAATGATGAGTTACATAAACAATGAAACTTTTTAGATAATTATTAGCTTTAAGATAATTATTAGCAAGAAAAATTAGTGAGGTTTTGGGCGATTGTTGGGATAGCCATTGTTGTCACAACTGTTGTTGTGAAAGCGATTGTTGAGGTAGCGTCAGCGGTATTTACGTCGTATGCGGTATAAAGCAATACATTCATGATTAATTAAAGTGAAAAATTGGATTCCTACTTAAAAAATCAAGATAGTTTGAAAGTGTAAGGAAACTTTGAATGAAGATAAGTCACTGAACAAAATAGGTTTAATCGAGAGATTACAGTTTAGATATTCACAGTCAGTTACACCTTTTTTTCTTCCTAGAAATATATAACTAGAAATAGAAATAGAAATAACTTGACACGAAAATGAGTAAAAGCGCCAAAAGCGGAGGGATTGCAGAAAATTTATTCCCAGTAAATCTTAATTTTGGCTGCGGTCCGAACTTCTTAAAATAACAGACGCCGCGGAAATTAAGTGGAAATGGATTAAATCTTGAAAGAGGGGAGCCGAACGTCGAAAGACAATATGGTTACGCATGAAAATTAATTAAAAACAAACCATTCTGTCGAGTTCTGTCGAGACTAGCGACTCCCCTATTCCACCTGAACCACGTACGGCTTTGGGGATTGTGTTCTAGGGGCGTGTTCCAGAAGTTCCCGAAGTCATGTTTAACCGTTTCGCTGATTTTTTCAAATTGAAAATAAGACTTAGAGACTTTTTTCACAGATTTTTGTGTCCGAAAACGAAAAATTTCAATGCAATCGATGGCGGAAGACGAGACTTGATGGAAAAACATCAAGAAAGGCAGTTATTCTTTTCCACAGAATATTTAATATTATACGACCGGTTTCTTAAGCGTGCTTGAAACCTCAGATTTCACTAGCGTGCTTGGAATCTTCAGGACCTACTGTGTTAAGTAAGCACGCCCGTGAAACCGGTCGTATATTAAATATTCTGTGAAAAATACGAAGTTTCACTGTCGTTCATAAAAATGTTACGCGACACTGTCTCACAGCATTGTTGTATCTGGAAATCAAGAATTTCAACAATCTTACGTATTATTGTCGTGCAGCATTGTTGCAAGTATCTGAAAATGGAAATTTTCAACAGTAACACCCGTCAATGTCATGCAGTATCGTTTCAAGTATCTGAAAATTAAAAATTTCAATAATCTTACGGGAAATTTTCGCGTAATACCGTTGTATCTGAAAATTTCTAAAAAAAGTTTACTCACGTGACGGCCACGTGTAAATAATAGCTTCTTTTGTAAACCATATTAGCGTCATCCTGGAACCTTTTGAATGCCCCAAGTATGTGTGTACATCGTTGACGGAGATGTTTTCCTTAACATTGAAGTTTGTCATGCAAATTCGACCATAGGTAAATAAACCAGAGGCAAGCGGGAGGAGTGGGCAAACATAGTAAAATTAAAGGACCGTCCCTGATAAGGGTGTGTGCCGTATAAACACGTCGGCGTGGAAGAGATTAGCGACTCACCTGCGGTCCTCAGCATCCTCCGATTGAAAAGAATATTGCGGTCAAATGTCACTCTCGAACCCGCGACCTTCACCCTTTTACCAACACCATCTGGCGGGAGATGTATTAACACACGCCTTCCAAACGTGGAGAGAGGAGAAAGTTTCGGAAAAGCGCTTCTACGTGAAAAGGACGCCTCCCGGCGGAAAAAAAATAATAAATCCCCGACCGCTAACAAAAGAGGATCAAATTCAATCGCCGTCGAATCGCACCGGGAGCCCTAGTTTTTTCCCTTATCTGAGGTACGTGGAAAAATATTGCGGCGAAAGAAACGAGGCAGGGTGGAGTGGGACAGAATCTCGAGGAGCATAGCTTTTTTTAGAGGAAGAAGAAAATCAAAAGGGAAGAAAATGAGAAATGAGCCAGGCCGTGTAAAAAAAAGAGAGGGAAAAAAGTAAAAAAGGGGGAAACCGAAATTTAAAAGAAAACGTCGAGGATGAAAATTCGGAAAGGGAAGATGTTAATAATTATCTCCTCTGGGAATTATTCTGGTGGGGTTGGGAATCAAACAGTCCGCAGAAATTCGGCGGAAGCGCGCTCATTAGAGATGACACGGTCTTCCATTTCGGAATCGATGGGGAAATTTGCGCCGAGTGCGAATGTTAAGTATCGGCGATGGGAAAAAAAGGGGAGAAGGGGTTTTTGGAGATCGCGAAAAATTCCCAAAAAGGCGAGGATATTGAGAGCGGAATCGAGTCAGCGAAGATGAATCTGCGGATGGAGAGAGCGAAAGGGGTGAAGAGGTGTTCGCCGGAGAGAAAGATTCACCACGTATTGGGTCACTTTCAAGGCACACTCTCGACTGAGGCAACGCAGCCCCGTTGAGGGCGGGGCTCGCTTCGATCCGATCTCAGTCCACCAATCCACAGCCCCGCTCTCGCCCGCCTGCTCAGCTTTCTCAACTCAGTAGCATTTCTCCCTTACATCACTGTTTTCATATTCAATTACCCGATTCACTTCTCCCCTAATTCGTGATTGTATGCACGCCGCATGACCCCCACTCGCGTGAACTCGACGTTGCTTTCGTCCGAAGATCACCCACTCCCCTCCCCCTGATTAGTTCCACTATCTTACCTAAATGTTTCCACCCGCCGCGGTTTATCTTACGCTTTCCATCGAGTTTACCCCATTTTACGGCGTGCCTGTGATTACCGCACATGCTCACGTGATTGCAGCGAAAATGGTGGGAATAATTAAAGTGTGTTTCATTCTGTGTACATGCACCACTGTAACTGGTAACAGTAAATTAAAACAATATTATCCAGAAAGATCCAAACCAGACACGATTTGGCTACATTCGGCCGCTAGAAATTATCACGGAGCTCGTTGAATTTTACCTTACTTCCAAAAAACGAACTAGTCTTTACAATACAAAAGGGAATTCTATTTGTACGTAAACTATATTCACAGTTTCTTCAGCAGCTTTTCTAGTGGGACTTTTTCCAAAGTAAAGAACTCTCTGCAAGCGGTCGTACTTAGCAATGAACTTTGCCAAAGAATCCCGATATTCCATCCCATTTCTTCAAAACGCCTACATCCAAAATTTTCACCGTAAAAAAATAATAACAAACGAAAATGCATAAAACAAAGAAGAACTCAATTCTTAAAAGTTTCCGCTTTTTTTTTAACGGGAGTACCACAAAAACCGTAGCGCAGGAAATGCAAACAGAATCGCAAGCAAATTTTTTTAGCAAATCTCCGTAGTGTTTGCCTATGATAATGAAGTTTAACCTTGCTATGGTCTCGCTCAAATACCCACGAGCTATTCAATTCGCCAATTCAGCCATTATTATGAATGAAATCCGTATTTACACATGCATGGGTCAATTTTGAAATACAATGTTTCGATGAAAAAATCTATTCGGCATATACTGGATCATTATCAGCATTACAATCAATATTCGATACATTCGATATAACACGGAATTGTGTCCTACAGTTGGTGGATGTGAAATAGGCCGATAGTCTATGAACGGAACATCAACTGTGACCCTCTTTTTAATATTTCAAGTTTGCGACAATATCTTCTTAAATTCGCATAAATCCAGACCATGTGAAAGTATTGTAACCTATGCAATTTAAAATAGAAAATTATTTCCCCTGCAACTCCAATTACTTGAGACAGTTCAGTTAGAAATATTTCGAATTTTTTATTCGATGTTGTCTCGCTGGATTTGTTTTTGAGGTAATTATTAATCATGGAAAAGTTCCGGTCAATTTATGTATAAGGCAAAAACGGAAATTTTAAATAATGAAATCTTTGACCTATTTTCCAGACATAACGTGTACCGTAAACATTTTTTTACTTATTAGCCTTTAAATTTAAAGTGAAGATTATACTTAATTTCCTATACACATGACGGGCATTAATTACAATCTTCACTTTAGTTATAACATATTGTTATGAAACCGGGACCTAGAGTGAACATTAATTAAAGTCCATTTTAAGTATAATTTTCATACCAGACCTTTTTCTTCTTCTATGACCTTAAGGGATTTGTTATCTTTAATAACAATCCCTATCTAGCTACCATAAGACATTCAACCTATACGTTACAATTTCATTTTCCTTACATTTATCGTATCTCATATTCATTTATCTTTCTTCGGTCTCATCGCTGTTGCTTGGTTCCCTTAACGTCAGCCTTACGTAATCTAAAACTGATTTTGAATCGAGCATTGTCCGCTTGCAATGTACATATCTTACAAAATTGTTCTTTGATTCTTCCAGAGGGGATTGATCGATTACTTATGAATGCTTAAGCATTAGCTTGTACACATTTGCTTTCACTATCATCAATTTTCGTATGTCTTTCAAACGCTTCCCTTCACATTGGGTTCTTTCCTGCAGTCTTTTGCCTCCTGAGCCATTTTTCAGGTTTTTATCGCCCGCATATCAAACCCTCTCTCCTCGTTTTTTCTCCTATCAACACAACTTACTCTTCCAATCCCAAGCCACACCCATATCTCAAAGGCCTCAAATCTTTTCACGCCATTTTTCCTTTTGGTCTATGTTTCACATCCAAACAATAAAACTCTCCAGATATATAAAGTCACTAGTATTTCCGTGACGCTCACAATCACAATCTTGGAAAATCACATTCCTTCATTTGTTGAATGCTTTTTTTGGAAAATCATGTTTTTCTAACTTCATTGATAAACTCTTCGTCCCTTTTTACAGAAAGATCTCTGCCCAGGTTGAGCGTTCGTAGAAATCTTCTAGACTTTCCTCATCTGACTTAATGATTTACTAGAATTATCTTACTCGAGCTAATTTCATAAGTTTTGTGTGGAATTAGACTTAGTTATCAGCTTATGACAGTAAATGACATCAATTGAAGCAAGTTCAGAGACAACTGGTTGAGACGAAAACGGACAACATGCTATGTAATAATCTCGAACTACTAAGAAAGTACTATGCATCACTTGAAAACAAGCAATGGCTCCAAATTGCACCACCGCCTGTAATAGAAAATGATTCAGTCAAGATTTACTGCAATAGAAATCATAACCGACCAATTAAGATAAAACAAAAAGCCGGATATAATTCTTCATGTAAAACAAGAAAAAAATACATATCCAATAGACATTTCCTTTCCGAACACAGGAAGTATAGGCACAAGGTATAAAGAAAAAATACAGAAAGGTAAACCTCTAATCTAAGAAGTTAGGAAACTAGTGCCAAATAACAATAATAAAAATATTGCGACTTCATTCGGGAGGGATTGAGACAATCAAGTCTCTTCCTACATCTAGCCCTAGGTACCGGTTAAACTCGAAGTTCTGTATCGGTCCACTTTGTCTCCTTTAATATTCAATGTATATAAATTCGTTTTATACAAAACGGTTAAAACGGAACGACGGTTAATACAGAACAACTGTTAACAGGGGATCGTTTAATGGTCCGCAGGGAAAATATAACCATGAAATTCTTCGGATTATAAGAAATGGCATTTATGATGGGATTTAAGTCACGGAAAATCGCTATCCTGTTATTAAAATAGCGTTTAAATTTTGTTAATAATTTTTACAATTATTTATAAGCAGTTGAGTTTACGTGGTTAAATCTTTTGAATTCGTTGGTTGGAATATTTATTCATTTAATTAATTCATTCCTGGGATATTTGCGGGGACTTGTTCATATTTAGTTCAATTAAAACAAAATTTCCCTTGCATTACTTCCGATTGCCTGAAGATGAGGTTAAGCCTCGAAACCGATCGTGTTTTTCTAAAATATATTCTCTGTGAACTGAATCCGATTTTTTTTCGTGGATCTAAAGATTCATTTAATGAATGTAAACCAATGGTGCTTCTCAATAACTCTGTAAAGTATTCAGTCCGAAGGCCGGTTGGGACCTCATCCCCTCTACCATGTTACTAAGAGCTAGGAGAGGGAAATGAGGATTACTAGGCACGATGAGGAGTGAGGTAGTTTGCCCTTGCTTTCTTCGCTAAGCCAGAATGCTATAAGCAGATCAAGCCACGTTAGTGAAGCACAATCACTCTACGAGTAGCACTTTTCGTGACATTGCATTAGGAGAAACCTTATTGCCATTATTTAGCATCACTAATACCTCTATAATAGCGTTCATATCATCACGGCCATATATAAAAGATACATTTTTCTCTACATCGTAGCAAAAGACAAATGATAAATGTGCTTTTCAATACAAGGGACGATAAATACTCCCATCTATGGAACTCAATGTGGCTGGTAGCGTTATCGAGGAATTCGGTTTATGTGAAAAGCAGTTAATGCGAAATGTTTAGATCGGCCCGCATCATTTAGCGAAGCCGATTTCAACGGTGCATTTCAAAGATTTGTATCACGACCAACACGCATTTTCTGTTTAAATTTACGTATCTCCGACAACGGTCGCCATAGGCGCTGTTCATCAACGACATTAAATAAAACAAATCCTGTCCGTCACAATTGGACCCATCCGTAAGAATCGGATTTCGGACTGCGCTTCATCGCCACATCACGGCAAGTTATCGTTTCCTTCGAAAATGGAAGGAAAGCGGATGGATTGGAAAGAGAGGATTTTCTCCGAATATTTCATTTATCGGAATGAGAACGGGAGATTCTCTGTGATTAAATGAGGCTAGCGCAGAGTGGGACATTTCCATTAATCATCCAAAGTGGGGTCGCCTGTATTATTATCGTTACAAGGAAGGAGATTAAAACTTTTGGTCGTACGTGATAAATAGAGCTAGAGATAATACGTTTTAGGAAGGCGTATTAGATATTATACGTCCACCCGGATGAATATGCCTATTGAATAATGGGGGAAAATCTGGGAAATAGATGATAGCGCCGATCGATTCTAAAGCTCATATTTTACGAGTGCGGGACAGTAAACGGCTGAGAATATAGACGGAATGGTGCCACACTTCTGGAGGACTGCAAACAGATTACATGGGTGGATGTTTATCTGTATCCATTGCTCGATTGTGTAGTACTGAGAATGTCTCATGAACAATTTAGTGAATTAATGTGTGTGTTCATAGGTTTTGTAAAGTTTGAAGGAGGCCATCGAACCGGAACCGAAGTGAAAACAGGAAAACCCGTAATTTTTGCGGAAGTGAAAACCGAACCGGGACCGAGAATCAACAAAACCGTTATTAATTTTCGATCCGATTTTCCATACAAACAATACCATTACACATCTGGGAAAATTAATAGAGCTACACTAAACATGCATAAATGGACATCTAATCGAGTAGTAAAGGATGCTAAACATTTAACTTTTTCAGACCTGATATTTTGACGATTATTTTCTTCACATTCCCTTTTTATATACAATTTTTATCTAATCTGACTCATTTATCAAAGGCTACAAATTAAGAAACAAATTTCGAACGAGAATTATATTTTTTAACCATAGGAAATGAGGAAATCCGACTCGAACCGGTTTGTAGGTTGTTGCCGGAACCGGTTTGTCGGTTGTTGCCAGAACCGAAGTGAACTAAAATTTAGCATTGTCATGAAATTGAAGCGAAAACAGCAATTTTACAGGTCAATGTGCTGGTTTCAAATTAATAAAATAGAGAATGACGGGTAACTATCACAACTTATACAGCATTGTAAACTGTAAATAAAAATTTATAAATGTACCAAGATCCGAATGAGTTCTTTAAACAGTCGTATATCTTTCTGGGGCTAAAAATGTATATCCACTTCCCAGTAAATTTTGCAAATGTAATTTCAGAATGTTTTCCTAATAAAGGAGAAATAATGGCTAGGTCAATTAGAAGAAATTTTGAAAATACAGACATACGTTGTAGTTCTTATGTAGAGATGTAATCTGAGGTAACCCAAAAACAGATTTTTCTTTTGAGGTAGGTACATATTTTTGAGGTAATATTTCCCGTTTCCTCTTTTTTCTTAAAGTTTGCTTTTGTTAAGAATATATATATGTATGCGTATGAATGTATTTAAAAGGCTGGAATAAATGTATTTTTATTGTGGTAATAATCGACACTGATTTTGGCTATATGTAAACACGGTTGCCAAATTAGCGAAACATCACAATTTCTCCTCACTTCTTCTTTTAGCGTTTTTTTCATTCTACAGCGAAATCTCGGTTTCTATTTAGTATGTATTGTTAGGTAGACCCTCCCATAAGTCCTCATAGCGTTTCTAGGGTTGCTTCTTCTCCGATTTTCGCCCGGAGAATCCATAATGTGAAGAAAGAGATAATCCAAACTTTCACCGGAGACCTCGGTTTCCGAGGTTCATCTCCGGTCTCAGGATTTCCTAATCCAACATCCGAATTCTGGGCATTCCATGACTTTTACTTCAAAACGCCACTATTCTTTTTAAATCCAAAGAACGAAGTTTATTTTATTTATTGCATACTGTATGATAGAAATATCCAACGCATGGATATTGTACGTTGATATGACGAAATATCCTTTTAAGTTATATGACAACATTCTTAGGGATTCTTGGCCATCTACTCTCAAAAAGTATCCGAGGAACCTTTATACTGTGAAAACTGTGTATAACGGAAACTTTATATAGAGGAAACGTTTCCATTACGGGAATATTTCTTGGTCCTATTGGTATTTGCATAAACGTGATTCAAACCTGTACATGACAAAAACCTGTCCATTACCGAAAACTTTTATGGCACCATGCGATTCTGCTAGAGACAAACATTCTTCGATAGATATTTTCTAGCATCTATTTTCCCTTATCTTCCTCGCTGTTGTCCCAAAGTGTTTCTTCATGCCTTATTTAAAACAGATCAACTGAGCATATTTGATCTGTAACTCATTTACACATAATGTTTCATTCATTAATTGAATCTTAATGTAATTGCCCCAGCACATATTCCGTAATTCTTTCAATGTCATACACTCCGATTTAAGATTTTTCCGTTGTAAAAACATCCGGTTTTGGAATTCTTCGGCAGGGGCAAAAGATAATCTAATTATTTTTGGCTTATTTATAATAATAAACTTGTTTGTTAAATTTACATATATTTTTTGATAGTAGTAGTATTAGTTGAAGTATAATATGTAAATTGAGTAATATAATAAGTAATTTATGATTGGGTAATATACGTAAGATTGTAAACTATTGTAGCTAGTTGACGGGATTACATATGCTCAATTGTCTGGTATTTGTATGTGTAAAACTTTTGAATATTGTTCAACTTGTTGAATGAATTATAACTTTATGTGGGCACCTGAACCAGTGTTTATTTGTGGCGTAATTGTATAATTAATAAATAAAGCCAACTAGCTTCACGTTTAGTTGATACAAGTCTTGAGGCTCATGTTGCATATTAAATTCGTGTATTATTTGACCTATTTATAAATAAATGGGAGTGAATTTAAGCCGTTTCCATCTTGACTACTTGCTATCAATATTCTTCTGCA
Source organism: Ladona fulva (assembly GCA_000376725.2). Lineage (NCBI taxonomy): Eukaryota > Metazoa > Arthropoda > Insecta > Odonata > Libellulidae > Ladona > Ladona fulva. The sequence continues at coordinate 92,950 of KZ309142.1, read as the reverse complement.
TTCCGCAACTTTCTAACCACTACCCAGGATACATTTCCACAAACAAATTGACATCACTGCCTAACTGCCTCTCTGGCTAACATTTGCATTTCCGTAATATGAAATATCATGACTGACGGTGTAGGCGCTCGATCGGTTTCAGGAGATCATCGAATCTGCAAATGTTATTCTCCGAATTAGATTATTCTAATTCGTAGGCGTCAGTGGTCTGTTCTGAAGCGTGTCGAAAGTTGTGCAGGAACATATAGGGGAGCCATTTGACGGACGAGGGCGACAAATTAACATGAGAGAGAGCTGTAATGAGATACATGAGCAGTTGATGCTCATCCCAGAAGAAGGAGCTAATGGAGCAACTGGTTCCAATAACACGAGAAATTATCAGCAGGATGAGGGTTGTAGCGGTGTCAAATGTGTGAATTAAATGCATCTACTGACACCAGGTCCTGTAGGTACCTCCAGTAGTACCCCCAGAGTGATAATATGTTACAATAATATTAAATTATTAATTTTATAATTAATTTTTATTCCTTTCTTTCGGGCACTGTCGGGACATTTATGGTACGAATATGGTATATATGCCAAGTACTCACAGATATTAATTCGGCTATTTATATAGTTATTAACATTCTAATATTTAAAAATTTTCTCACTATATAGCACGTTGAAATGATGACGGCATTTTGAATTTTTAATTAATATACTACTGTTTAAGCTTTAAGTATTAAGAGTATCGAATAGTTCCTTTGGAATTATACCCGTTATTAATGACACTATGGGAACGTCTGTATCATACGAGTATGATACAAGGAAAAATAGTATTTCGTGCTTCAGATTCTTTAAATTTCGTTTCCACGGTCATGATATTTGTTTCTCTTTTGATATATTTTTTTTCCATATTATCTGCTATAGGGTCATATATGTCTATAAAAAACAATTTTGTTTCCTTTATCCATTAGCGTAATATCAGGTCTGTTGTAGTACATTTTTTCTGTTATTATAGCGCGGTCAAAATCTATCCAATAACTATGGGTTTTCAAGATTGATTCAGAATTATAGCCATAATATGTTAGAATAAGTTTATCTATTGATTTATTGTTTGTCTATTTCTTTTATTATTATTATCATTGTTGTTTTGTTGCCGCTGTTGTATATCACTCTACAAATACCTGTGCTCCCGAATATCCAAGGAGATAGCGCGTTAATCTTTAATGAAAGCGGCCGCGGGTTCGATTCCCGACGCGGGGCTATATGTGCGGAATGGCCTCAGCTATCCAAATACTTTTAATAATACCAGTATACTACAAATGGCTCTCTCTAGCCAAATGGGTTACGCATTCACCTTTGGCAAAATCTGTTCCGCTTTCGATTCCCGATGTGGGTCAATACATATGCAATGACTTCAGCAGTCGAAGCACTTTAAAAAGATACAATCGAACCTCTGCATGGGGCAACAATCCGGTACCAATGTCAACACATAGGAACACAATGCATTTTTGCACGTAATTAGAACAAAAACTTTTAAAATAATTGCAATGGAAAAACGAAATTTGTATAAAATTATGTTTTTGTTATATAATATATATTTATATATAATAATCTTACAATAGAAAATTGAACGATATAACCTCAAAAGAATCCGAGTTTTCCCAAGAATTTTCGAGGATTCCCGTGGTGAAGGAGTAATATTTTTATTTCAAACAATTACAACACACACATCACTAGAGTACTTCGTATAAATAATATTTATCTTGGCAAAAATGTTTACAATGGGATTCCACACAGTGAACCCTCAGACCATTGAGTTCGTCCCGTATTTATCTTTTTACTTTTCGTGCTTCATGAATAAAAAGACTATTACAGTACCTGAGACGCTCAGAAAGGTCCCGTGAGACTATCATCTTCGGTCGCAAATAGCTATTGTTACGGCCCATCGTCCTGCTCTCGTTTTTGTGAAGGTTTTTAATCTAAGGGCCAACATGCTCCAAAGACAAGGTTACCAGGAGTATCCTTTAAAGGATCGCCTCTTGTTATCCTTTTTGAGCATTCCCCCTACTCTCTCTGCTTTCTAATAGGCGAAAATGTGCTTTTCTCCTGTACTTTAGGTTATTACCAAGCATTATTAAGCTTAAATTCATCGGTATTGACTAATACCGCTGCGTCTGGGATATTTTATCTCAATCCTTTCTCTTGGATCTCGAAATCCTTTCTCTCCCTCGTTCTTGAGGGCAAATAGAGGCCTGAGTATGAAGAAATAACTATGCAAAGTTCTAGAAGAGAAGTCCTTTACTTTGCATGGTTTTTTCTTCATACTTCCCATCGTGGAGCTCTATAAAGTGATGGCCTCATCCATGGATTTTATTTTAAATAGATGCGAGAAAATGAGATGCGAGACAGTGCCGACCCGTGAGGAAATAGACTCGGTGAGCTCCGCAAAATATTTTATCAGGAGATGATGATGTTACTATGTATAGAAACCGGTCACGCAAAATAATAAAATATTTTGTGGAGTTCACCAAGTGAATTTCTTGGCGGGTCGTCATGGAGACCTAGTAACACCTTAGCATGTCAAGTTTGCTAGATGACGATAATAATAACAACAACAATAATAATAAAATAATGCCAATAACAATACCAATAATAATAGCAATAATCGATAACAATAATAGTTGATAACAATAACATTAATAATTCATGATAATAATAACAATCGCTAGATAGTGCCCCAGAAAAGGAATAGTATATACGTGCAAATTCTTAAAACGACGGAGTGACGTCGAATACTCAGAACTCTCAATTAACATTAAACTCTATTGTGAAGTATTAATGCCGCTTAAATGATAATATGTTAAGTATTGATTTTTCTGATAACCTTAGTCAAAGATGAAGATTTTCGTTCTCATTTTAAATGCCCACCGAAGAAAATTATAAATGGGAAGTAAATTTGAACTCTGTACGTGTTAAGCTAAGTATTTGTTTAAGAAATTCAATATCTTTGTCATTTGTTAAGAGATAGTGATTGCCTTCAGTTGTGAGTTGGTTCTGTAATGCATACAATAGGAATATTTTTAGCATCTCTGCACTTTAATAGTCGCCACACTCTTTCTTACAACTGTTAGTTTGGATTTTTTCTTTTGCACTCTTCTTAACTTAAAATACTGCCACCTTATCCCGAGGAAACGACCGCGGATAACTGAGTCAGAAGTTCCGGAAAAGGGTCAGAGTGTATCTCATGAATGTGACTTATCTTCAGTTTAATAGGGTCGCATAGACACCGATGAGCTGTATAACTCACAATGATACATCTGAGTTTCTCTCAACAACGTTAAGTTAACATTGGGTTGACTAGAGAAGGTAAACCCATTTCGCTCCTTGGGCAGCGTCCTTTCTTGGGATGGAAAGTGCACAGATGAGATTAGAAGAAGGATAACAGCAGCGAAGGGAAATGATGACGAAGGACCTTGGAAAAGGGAAACGGGGAAAGATAGGTGAAATCCTCAAGGGTGGAGCGTTTTGCTGTATGGATGAGAAACGTGGACTCTAAGAGAAGAGGACATCAAAGGAGATGTGGGTGCGGCGTAGGACAGGAAGAGTAAGTTGGGTTGATAGAGAACCAACGCGGAAGTGAAGGAGAAGAGAGGGTTTTGTTTGAAGAAACGAAGCGACGGCAGATGAAATGGATGGGCGAAATATTGGGAGTAGGGTGATGGTTAAGGAAAGTAATTGAAGGCAAAGACAGGAGGAATGAAAAAGGTCTTTGGATTGGAGTAAAGGAAGTTGAGAAGGGAATGTTCGAGCATGTGAAGCCACGAAAGTAGCAGTCTAATGATGACGTGTGCGATGTAAATGATAATAAATCAAATCCATATTTTTCTTACAGTGCTGACTGGGATACTTGAAATCTTTGAATATATTTTATTTCCTATTGTAGGATTTCTCATGGGTTTATTTAGTGAGATTTACCGAGAATCGTTTCACGACGTTCGGAAACGAAAAATTACACGAATTTCCAGAAACGAGCGGGAATTTCTTTCCTCCCAAAAACCTTAACATCGGACTTAAAATTACAAGTTTCCGAACTTTGTTGAATTTCTGCATGCTTGCTTTGCAACGCTCTATGTAACCTCAAATTAAAGACAGTTCTATAATCTGCACGTGGTATTTTTTCATTTGCGTAAACTAAGAGCCAAACTTACGAAACATTTCCCCAGAACTTTTAGCGATTCGCGGCCACCTAGCGATTTAGAAAATTCGCTTGCAAAGGATCGGCGCAACTTGCTGCAATTTATTTATTTTGGGATGTGATAAGGCTTTTAAAATTTCCAAACATAAATCATATAGTTATTAACGATTTGAAAGCTTAATAGCTACCTTGTCGTAGAGTTTTTTCTCCTTAAAATTTTAACTGGGCCTATTTAATAATCGTAAAATTGAAAAATGCTCTACTGCACTACCTTCAAATCCATTGCAATTCATTAGTAGTAGAGCGCTAAAAACATTCCGAAGGTCGCCTATTGATAGTTGCCAATATAGCAATTAATGTTTCCCTAGATTTACCAGCTTTTTCCAACTTTTTTCTGTTTTATAGAATTCCTGCTCTCTAACGAGGATTTTCTGTTTCGTCGACCCTTTTATCTGTACTCTTAACATAACAATTTGGCTTGTTTAAAATTTCAAATAGCATCACATTTATCGAAAAAAGACTTAATATTCAATACATACGTTTAATTTCTGAACTGATATTCTATATATAGAAGCGAATGTCCTATATTTTATAATTAAACCTTTTAGAGATATTTCTTTCCGCATATAGGGACTTTCTGGCTACATTTTATGGAAAATGTAGCGGCACTTTAGAAAATAAATTGCCATCTCTGCGCGCACTGTCGCTCTCGTAAAGCTATTCTTTTGTTTCGTTGTATTGTTGTCTCGTTGTCGTGTGCATGAATAGCTCTGTGTTAGATGAACAATGTGAAGAGGTTAATTAGATAATAAGAATTTTTTATAAATAGAAATTACTTTTCATTATTAGGTATTAATTTTAATTGTTAGAAATTAATTTTCATTATTAGGTATAACTTTTCGTTGATAGATATTACTTTTCACAGGCAGATATTACTTTCCATTGTTATATCTTACTTTCAATTGTTAGATATTGCTTTCTATTGTTAGATCTTATTTTTAATTGTTAGATATTACTTAGCATTATTAGACACTTGCAACAATGCTGCATGGGAATATCTCACGGTTTTTAATTGTTTGAAACTGTCCCAGACGCTTAAATCTTGGTTCCGTGAACTTTTAGTTAATAGCAGAAGTAAATTCAAGGAGTCCTATAGTGTACAATTTCAAATCCGGTAGTAGCACTTCTTGAGAAGGAGTGATGATCAATCAGCATTTAATCTTCGGCAGGGCCGGACTTAAGTCGTTCTCGGCAATTTCTATTCCGCCGTCATTGTTATCCTTGGGCTGCTTTTTCGATCTCCCTCAGCATCAATCTCATCTCTTTGCAATTCTACAGCCCAATTTCCTTGAGCACCACCAATACATTAGTCCCTTCCTCACTCCGCCTTTCCACTCTTTAAATTCTTCCCTTTTTTTTCTCCTCTTCTCTTCTCCCACTTTTTCCTTTGCCACTCTTTCTGCCTCATCCTACGAGACGAAAATCGTCGCAACTGCTCGGTGATCTCTTTTTGTGTATTTAAATTTTGTTGATCGCTCCTTCTTATTCCAAATCTTTTATTTATTCTTCATCGTAGAATCCATGTTTGTTTCCACACGGCTTGAAACACATACAAATGAATAAAATCAATCGAAGAAGATTAAAATGGATGGAAATCTACCGCAAGGAATACTGAAGTATCACGGGATGCTAACCGATGATGGCCTAAACCTAAAACGGAAGTAGTTTTCATACAACTTACGCAGAATATGTTAAAGAGTGTTCTTATAAATTCCTCGACATATACGTGCATTTATATATTTAACCGGAAGGTCACCGGTGGCGTGTGGTTTACCACACCAGCATCCCTACCAAGCGATATCACATACGATATAACGCTGACTACATGAAGAAAATAAACAATTATGAAGTTGTGAATGAAGAATTCGCAAAAACGTTAAAAACAAAGAGTTGCTGCAGACATAAATGTGCCTACGTTGAGACGTAGTTCTCTTAGTGGTTTTACGTGGAATTCGAACGTGGACATCTACCGAAACAAAAGAACGGGAATCTAGAGCTGCAGAAATGGAATTTCCGGCTGAAAAATAAGGATGCGTGTATAAAAGAGAGCATACTACAAAAACGTAAAGTACTATATGAGGAGCCATTAGAAATGAAATTACAAAAAGATGAGTTAAAAAGAGCATCTAAAAAGTTTTGAAAATACAAGATTACAACAAATATTCGCACCCACCTTCGAACAACCCGTAATGCTTTGAATTACCTGTCCTTTTAAGATTCACACATTGTAAAATATTAACGATTTTTACTAGCCTGCTATTCTTTATTTATTCGACGATGGTTAATTTTGCAATATAATAATTCTGTTTATTATGTTTTTCTGCTCATAAATTTTGTGATTTTTGTCATTAAAAATAAAAGGAGAACTAAAGAAAAAGTACTTATGATAAAAAAATACTAATGTATATTGTATGAATGTAACTTTTGATTTTGTGACTTGTATTAATGTAAATTCTAATCTTATTTTAGGATTGCTTTCTTTATGCTTGGATGGTATTTTGATTGTACCATACTTTTTTGCATCTTAATTGAATCTTCTTATATTTTACATTGAAATTATACTGTTAATTGCTAGAAAAAGTAACACACTAATATATAAAAATGTTATTTGACTATAAACCAAAAGGGCAAGGAACGGTAGAAAGACCAATAAAGCGTTGGTGAAGTAGGAGAGATCCATGGACTTAAACCGACCATAAGGACACAGCGAAGAAGATCCCTATTTGTCTCTCAAGTCAGTTAGCTTCTCTAATGCTGAGCGGAACAATCGACCAGAAGCAACTATCTGCCTAAGCGATCATCTCCCTCGCTACGTCGATATCTCACAGAGTTTGCGGTCTTCACGCCACGCTGGAATCACACAGTCATCCACTTCGTCGACGACTTCTGGACCCATGAATTTCAGGCGGACGTACGCACTAGGCGTCCCGAGAGTGGTGTAACAACTTTTCAAAGCTGCCACCACGACATCCTAAGGGCCTGCTAACGACGTGTTTAACTCAGATGTTATCCTGAAAATCCATGCTACCTTCCGTGTGGAAATTAAAACAGTTTTATCGCGGAAGTCGCTTTTTAACGATTGTTTGCAGTATTATAAAGTAAAAGGTCAACTTAATCTCACTTAAAAATCTTAATACAATAATAGTATAACATGTTTAACTCAAATGTTATCCTGAAAATCCATGCTACCTTCCGTGTGGAATTTAAAACAGTTTTATTGCGGAAGTCGCTTTTTAATGATTGTTTGCAGTATTATAAAGTAAAAGGTCAACTTAATCTCACTTAAAAACCTTAATACAATAATAGTATAAAATGGTTAATAGTTTAGTTTATTTTAAAATCGTTCTTAGCGGTTTATTTTACTAAGGAACAACATTTTTAGACGAACCTTGTTCAGAGAGAAAATCTTTCTTTAACTTAAATTTACATCAGAATATTGGCCGAAATTCAAAATGTTTAAATCCTCTCCTATACAACCAGATTCTGAGTTATTCATGTGTAATAGCCAATGCTATTTGGCTTCTTCTTCATTGTCTGCGACGTGTAGCCTCACAGAATAATCGACTAAAATGACACGATCTGAAAATATAGCGCATGTTCAAGTCATAAATTCGTACATTCATTTAAGAACTTAAGATTGTCGATAACTACACTCCAATAGAGTTTGTCGCTATGATCACCATTTAATGTCTCTTGGAGCTGTTGTCATAGCATTCTTTCTAACGTCGGAGAATTCAAAGATCGCGTTTCTATAAACAAATATTCTATGAAAATTTATAAAACCTCAAAACAATGAGGTTACAAAGGAAGAGATTTGTTTAATTGCAGAAAAATCAGCATCCGATTTGTGTAAATGAACTTGGCATGAGATTGCACTTTCAAAATAATTAATCAGTAATTGCATTTAGTAATAATGTAAATGTAATGTAAGCAAACCTTGATTTTGTTTGATTATCTCGGGGCTATTACATATCCATTGATTATGTATTGATGACTATTATATATTACAGAGGGCGTGGCCACGGAAGAAAAGAACGTATACCGGTGATTGGGAGTCACGTGCCGTTCGAAAAGCGCGATTGTCTTAAAAATTACAGCCGTGGCAACTTCGCAAACTGGTTTCGCGAATTCCTGCGTTCCCTGTACATACCTACGCACTCAATTATACGCATTTTCATGACTAAGGCGAGCGATGCGGAATATTTGTGATATTTTATTCTTCGGTCGGGCTTCAAAGTAAAATATTATGACTTCGCAAAAAGGGAAATAAATAAGGAAATTAATAAGCTTGTCGATGAGCCTGCCGAATAAAACATTCGGGATGTTTGTTGGTCTTTCATCGCCCGTCCTCGGCGTGTATTTTGCTTTGATATTCAGTGAGATTTATTAATCAATCGACAGCCAAACAAAATCACGCAGCTGAAAAAATTAGCGAGGATCGATGGAATGCAAATCGGAGGGCATGGCGAATTTATTTTCCGGCGGAATACGAGATCGCGGATTCGTATTCCCTATCCATTTGAAATTTAATCGCCCCGCGTCTGCGGTGCGGTTGAAAATCGGCGGAGCGAAGTTCTGGAATCCGAATATGGCTGGAATTAGAAGGTCGCGTGGAAAATAGGATCCCATGGCGTTTCACTTACCGCTATTCCCCTAACGCAATCGTCAACTTTTTCTTTGCCAGCGTTTTTATACATGTAAAATTTGACCTAATCCATTTTAGGATCCTGAACGTGCTTTGCAGGAATCCAGGATGTGCTCGATTCGAAGAGGACTCCATTTCTTTGGGATTTCGCCAAGGAAATGAGTTGTTTCCGAACAATGGAAAATGACAGGAACAAAACACTTGAGGTTTCAGTTAATTATGCAAATGCTTGTGTATACAGACTTAACGACAACTTCTATTCCCCCGGGTAGAGTAGCTTATGGTTTACATCTACACCTTGGAAGCATAGTTGTCAATTTAGCTATTTGTCGCTAAGTCTACCGACTTTATTTCTGTTTTAGATATGTCTCGTAACCTATCTGTCATGCTCAATGACGCTGACCCTCCTCTTCCTACACTTAATACAAAATGTTTGACTTATTATGAATAAAATCAATAGAAATAGCAATTTTAGTTTATAAATACAGAATATCCTTACTATATATTTTATTTATGTAGTTTCTGCTATCATTAATCTATTAGAATAAAATAGAACACTTCATTGCTACAAAACACTTTCAGCACTAACAGAGCAAAGGAAAAATCTGTTTTCAAGTTTGTATCTCATCTGTTTAAAGCTTTTAGTTACATACCCTTTTAAAATTACAGCTTTTACATTAAAAATTTATGTTACTAAATAAGACAAAGAACACTTGGTAACTTCCACAGGTATATTTTTTCAGAGGCAACTAGTTTCATCGATACATCGACATCATCAGGCGTATCATCGCTAATGATCAGGCGTACATCGCCTGATGATGTCGATGTATCGATGAAACTGGTTGTCTCTGAAAAAATATGCCTGTGGAAGTTACCAAGTGTTCTTGTCTTATTTAGTAAGGCTCCCTTCCACAAAGTTGAGCTTGATCATATCAAAAATTTATAAATTTGAAAATATACATAGAACGATACGAAAGAAATACAAACGTAGCAATGAAGTATTTAACCGACACTTCACTTGGAGAAGCGAATTTAAGCTATTTTTAACAACTTTTTAGAGATATTAAATTCTGAGTGTAGCGGCTTATTAGCTACTTTCCTGAATGCATCAAATGACATTTCAAATAATAAATTAGCATGGATGCCTGTAAGCCGCCTTTCGGCGTGCGGCAGGGGGAGCTAATACCGAGATAACTTAATGCAAAACTGGGTTTTGGTAGAAGTAATTTTAAAAACGCTTCGATAGCTGTGGTCATTTCGCATATCAGCCCCCACCAGGAATCGAACCCGGAACTGCTTTTGCCGAAGTAGTAAGCATTACCCACGTGGCTATCCGTAGACACAGAATGTTGGTATCCTTGCCTTCGGATGCTACAAAGCGACTCCTCTCGGAGGGTTTTATCTCCGTCGCGGTGCAAATGGATTAATAAGTAATCCAATGGAGGAAGAAGAACAATCGATGCTTAGTCGTCATTGAATTTTAGTGTATATATGTTTATATACGCACGGTACGTGTATTGTACGAAATTGTGTGAGATTGTATTACTGTATTATTTGATTACCGTGCTCATAAGACGCACCGTGGTTTTTCAGTTGAACGAAGCAAAGATCATGCACACACGAACGTAAGCTGCTTATAAGTGAAAAAAGAAATTATATTTGTAAAAGAGCATCAATTTTCGGAAGAATTAAACAAAAGCACAACATGCTAGAAAGGCTTCCGCGGTGATTAGAATAAATACCCACGAGTCAAAGCGAAACATTGTTTACAATTACTATTGTGTGGCTATTCCTGACGTCAGAAAAAAATAAATGCTCACCCTCGGCCCATAGGTAGGTAGACCGATTTTAGATCAAATTTTCGTCGGAAAAAAGTCCCAGGAAATACGGTACATTCTATTTTATCAAATAAAACGCTGCTGAATGATATCGTGTAGTACCTCCTTGAATGACATTACATGTTACCTTGCCTTAACCATGATATACTTCAAGTTTCGGAGTTATATTTTTTATTACATTTTTTAGTTCTTTGGGGAAAACTGAGTGGGAAATGGCAAAAAACTGCATCCTTTCATTAACATTGAGATCAACTAGCTTGTCTTCGAATTTTATACTTGTAAAAATAATACAAAAAATATAATCTAAAAATTGAATTTCTGAATTCGTACAGTTTCATGAAGTAACAAGGCACTTAAATAGAAAAACTGAATATGTTGTATCCATTCTCGCATAAATTCTAAACTTTCTCTTTCTTTACCCTTAAGCCCAGTGGTCGCCGACCTGCTCCCTTTCGTTTACTGGTGGGCGTTGCAAGTTTTCGTGTGGGCGGTGATTAAATCCCAAATGAAAAAAGTCGACAGTCGAGACCGATATTTGTGAATTCATAATTAGGGAAATTTAAATGCGCTTCGGAAGGACTCTCCTATTTGCTTCCATAGTAAACGTGCAGTTAGACTGATGAATTTAAATATAAGAATAAAGATTTTAATGTAACATTTTACGGGATTTTGGAATATATTTCAATCATTACATTGCAGAGATAAAAGGGGATCTTCTACGATCCTTTGACGTAGCCACACAGTGCGCTGTTGCCACGAGCAACTGGGCAAAGCAGTAGAAGAAGTAAACCTAGAGTTTGCTTTTCGCCTCAATCTTATACTCCACGCAATACACATATTTTAATGGAAGGAATTGGACCTACATCTGCATTTTAATTAGTAGAAGACAACATTTCTGAAAATCACACATGTATTTTACATAGTATTGACTAAGATACCAATTTAAACAGCAATGTTTGGTCTTGTAATGGAAGCGTATTAGGTCAATAAGCATTATTATTCCTGTGAATGCTTTTTATACGATTGCTTCCATTAGCGTTAAATTAAGTTACATGGACGTCTGTGTGCAGTAGCAAAATTATACTCCACAAAGAAGGACGGTAGTTAAAGATAGGTTGGCGGTCACTGTTTCTGCCGAAGACCTTCAAACTCCGAGTTTCTTTAGCATATTTCTTTGGGATTCCGCCAACGAAATGAGTTGTTTCCGAACAATAGTAAATGACAGGAACAAAAACTTGAGGTTTCAGTTAGTTATGCAAATGTGTGGGTGTATACAAACTTAATGACAACTTCTATTCCCCTAGAGTTGGAGTTTATTTCCATCATCCTATTATATGTTAGAAATTATTATCGCGGAACCGATAATTTCCACTTTTATCATATTAAACATTGCATAAGTTATTAATTCGAGAATGGTTATAAATAAGATGAAAAGATAATATATATGAAAGATAATATATATCAAAGATAGTGATTGCAACCATATTAAGAAACAAGCTCAATTAGTTACCAGGTTGATCTATACAATCCATAGTTACGCAAATACGATAAAAATGATATAAAAATGTTCAATAAAAATTTCATATGAATTCTTTCACGTGCTCAAAATAATTTCAAGGCAACACGGGAAGCTATTGATGAAAATATTTAAGGTTATGCAACTTAATTAAAATCTCAGATTTTGCTGAAGTCTAATCGCCTTTCTTTGCGTCCGGAAGGAAAAATAACATCGCCTTTTTTTCTGCATTTCACGGTAAAATTTAGCCTCATCAGTTTCGTCAGCTCCGTTATCTCCAGCGGTACACTACGAGAAACGGCATAGTCCCAAGATTTGTCCTTATCGTTGTTATACTGTTAGATTTTTCTCTTCTATATTTTCCATCCGCTCTTAGTATACCCTTATCATCTAAACCTTCCATAATTGCCGTGTCAAGTGACTCCGCTTCCTTAGAAATTCAGAATGTGGGTTCCAATTAATCTAAAATTAAATTAGAACCCACATTCTGAATTTCTAAGGAAACGGAGTCACTCGATATGGCAAGTATGTAAGGTTTAGTTATAAAATCTTAAAATTCCGGGCACCCAGATAACGAAGTGGGCTTCGGTGAAAGCGGTCCCGGGGTCGATTCCCGGTGGGGTGCCTACGTGCGAAATGACCTGAGCTGTCGAACAACTTTTAAAAAGTATTACTTCTTCTACCCTTAAAATTCTTCAGATGTAAGTGCCTTTGGATAGCCATAATGGGTAACGTGATAGACTTCGGTGAAACTCCGGTTTCGGGTTCGATTCCCGGTGGGTCTCCCGTGCAAAATGACCTCAGTTGTCGAAGCACTTTTTTAAAAAATCACCACTGACATTATTAAATTACTGCAATAGAATTTGAAAGCAGTAACGATTGCGGTATCATAACGTGGTTACACTTAAATATTTAATGCATCCATTGATATTAATAAAACTACTTTTCATTTTCATAATGTCAAAATAAGAGAGAGGTGAAATTTAATTTAGGGATAAACGGGAATAGGTCAGATTTTATAGATAAAAAACAGACGATAAGAAAGTAGGTGGAATTGCATTACGCGAATAGCTGTGGGTAAAATCTCCTGATTGCGAAAGATAAACAAATATTCACTAGACCCCAAGTAGGAAACGCAAAAGGTAATTGCGTCTTCGTGGATGTTCATCGCGATTTTGTGTGCTTTGTATTCTAATCGAATAAAATTACCTTTTCTCATGCTATGGACCTCAAGAAAGCGACCCCTGACGTTATTGAGTTTGGTTAGAAGATTGCTTGCAGCCATACTAGAAATCGGTGTCACAAGAGTGGAAGTAAACATGATGTGCAGCTCTTGGTTTACTTATTTACAAAGCCGATGAGGGCGGTACTTTCAAACATAGAAGAATCGCACTGGAGTTGTACACACCGAAGATTGGAGTGACCTTTTGCGAAACATTTATGTGCGGACAGCAACTCGGCGCAGAATCTCGGTTTTGTCGAATCATTTGCGATGAAGTTAGGATAACCAGGCGTACTTTTAAAGAGTATATGCCAGGAATGGCGGATATTTTGTCCGAAACGTGCTACATTCAAGATAGCATAGGGCTTGCATTCCAGTTTGGTGCCAAACCATGGCGTAGGATGGTGACGTTATTTATATCATTACGTCATTTATGTGCAATACAGTGATGCAATTTACTAGTGGAAGTACGTGCGTGTGTGAGGAAGTACGTGTTGATAGAAACCCTAAAACAGGTGAATAAATTGGTGGATAATTGGGCAGTGTTCTTTTTTTGGATGGAGGGAACACGGGTGAGGTCGAGAAAGAATAGCATTAACCAAGTTATCTTTCGTGAAGGAAACTGATGATCAGAGGTCTCGATAAAGGAATCAGGAAAAGATTGGTAAAATCTTTGATATGGAGTGTTTTGCTGTATGGGTGTGAAACGTGGACCTTACGAAAGGAGAACATCGAAAGATTAGAGGCATTCGAGATTTGAGTATGGAGTAGAATGGAAAGGGTCGAAAGAAATGCAAACACGGAGATGCTAAAGATGGTCGGGGAGAAGAGGGTTTTAATTTAAGTAATGAAACTTCGACAGAGAAAATGGGTGGCTCAATTAGTGAGTTGAGGAGTGTAGTTACAGGAAGAGGTTGAAAAACAGAATGAGAAAGGCAGAAGGGAAGACAGAGGCAAAATATGTTAGAAGAGATAAAAGGTCGGGTAAAGTTTCCAAGAAACGAAAGTAATAAAATTGAACAGGGAATGTAACAGTGATAATAACAATGACAATAATAAATCGACTTTATTTGGTCGAGATTGAGAATTAAAGTATCCTTGTGTAAGTGTAGGTGTAAGAGTGATAATAACAATGACAATAATAAATCGACTTTATTTGGTCGAGATTGAGAATTAAAGTATCCTTTTCCGTCTAATCCGCAAGGGGACCCATATCAGGGCACATGAACCTACTGAAAGGTAGGAAATTTCTGTATGTGTGTAAATGATTATCCTCAAATGATTTTACTAACGAAATTGATTATTAAATGGCGACCTCGGGGTAAGAATGGTTAGTCGCTAAGCCCCACCTTTGAGTCCCGGCTGATCGGGTTTTTCAGGATGGGGTTGTATGCGTCAATCGTGATCATTAACATCCCTCACGTAATTGTTCAATTAATAAATGTTTTTGAGGTCATCTGGAGATAAATAATTGATTAGCGGAAACCACGATCCCTTACTTTGGGGATTAAATGTTTATGTGCAGAATATATAATAAGGATACCTCCGTCAGAATTGCGCGTACCAAACAAAACTCTCTCGCAAACCACTTCGGACACGCGTAACTAAGCTTCTCACCCCCACCCATATGCACATTGTTTAGCTGCATTTTTCCGCAACATTTCTTTGTTTAATTTGTGGAAATTTATTCTTCTTCTCCAATTAGTATGTATGAACCAAAGTTAAATTTGGGAAGACTATTTAACACCATTTACAAAAGAATACCTCAGAGTTTGATGAAATGGAACTTTTATTTCTCGGAGTTATTGTGTTCAGCAATTTTTCAGATAAGTCTTTCTTTTCCCATTCCTTTCTTCTCTGGAGAAGTCGGGTTACTGAGAAACGAAAGAATGTTTGACTTCAGAAATAAAAGAATATATATACGTGAATTCTTGCTTAAAATCGAGGCGAAGAGAGATGATCTCGATTAGATTCACCGAACCCTCTACAAAATTAAAAATTCTTTAAAGTTTGACTCTACTTAGCTAAATCGCCATTTTCTTGATAATTTAAGCCAATGATCTGGATTTACGGTTCCGTTTCAAGGCTCGAAGAAGATTTTAAACCTTGAAAAAGCTTGCACTCCGTACATCACAAAACGTATTTACTAAGGGAGTTCAGTTATTGTCATTTTTACACATCTAATATGCGCATCGATATAATTTCATATAGAAAATGTTCGCATTTTGTATTTCTTCTGTTGAATACTCAGTGCACTCTTTTGAACTCTTTCTGGTATTGATTTTGCCTCATTTGTGAGTACTCTACTCTGGATCAAGAAGTACGGACACCCTAGATGAGGTAGACATGTTACATATTGGTATAACCCATTTAAGGTATATGTAGGGCGACTAAATTAAAGCTTTGGTTTTGAGGTGCAATTTCAAGATTTTAAGGGATTCGCGGCAAGCATTCTGGGTATTCTACATTGCTCTACTTAATAATAGCATTGCAAATTTGAAGAGCAGAATATTTTGATGAGATAGTTTTACCCCTCTTTTTCGATAGAATGTCACAATTTATTAATGCATGGAACGTAGGTTTAGCTGAAATTTTGTGAAATTGATATATTTATATCAATTTTCCCTGCTTAGTTGAAACGTATATACTTTTAGTAAGCGCAACAACCGGACATTGTCGTACAAGTATCTTCAAGAAGTTGGATCAATATGTGTTTGGAAACAAATAGCGTTTCTGTCGAAGGTGCCACCACCGTTGTGTGCTGCTATCCTTTGAATGGTGCCATTCAAAGTTCCAGATAGATATATTTGTAACTTTTTGTAGCTATATCCATTTATGTTGAGATTTCGTTTCCCTTTTCTTCCGCATATTTGGATATTTTGAATTTGTATTTCGATTGACGCATTTCCTGCTTTCCCTTGTATATTGTGAGTGAAGTCCTCTCGGGTTGTATTTTGATCGTTTATTTCTTTATTCATTAATCTTTCTGAATTTGGTGTCATCAAATATTTTACTGTTTATGAGTTATTTTCACTCCCTTCTTTGCGAACGTTTTCTCTCAACGAGGATAAGGTGAATGCCCACTTAAGCCTTCAAATAGTGGGTCGATCTAATCTAATCTAACATAAAGGATTATAACTGTCGTAAGAAAGATTAGCTTAAAGCATTCGCTACATTCGTTCAATTGATTCAGGAATATTGGTACCATAGAATTCCATTGGTAATATAGAAATAGCAGATGTTACGCTTCATTCAGATGCTGCGGGAAAATAGGTTAAACGGTGCATGCACCAAGGGAGTGGTGCAAACCCGCGACCACTATTGTGTGCTACATTTGCTACATGAAACAGGCCCATAAGAAATCAATGGGATATGGTCTCACCTTGGGGGTCAAACTCACAAAAAGGGAAGTGGTGCAGAGGACGGGGGCAGACTATAAGAGCGGAGAAAGTGTCGTGAAAATGTTACCGAAGCAAAATTAGCACACCTCAGAGTACATAAATAAACTGCTTATTCGACGAGGCTGAGCCCTTTTGGGCCACTCTTCCTCCTTCCCCTCGTATGACGTTTTGATACGTAAAAATTTAATGAAAAACAGGAAGAGTGGGATAAGGAAAAAAAGTGCTTTAACTTAAGGTTAGCAAAGAAAAACATCGCGTTGGGAAACATACAAAGGGAAGGGGTGAAAACATCCGCGTAAACAAGGTAAGGAATACAAAGCCCAACACAAAATGACAACGCAAGATAAAGAGATGATGAAAAAAATTCACAGTAAAATGAAAAGGACGCATAAAAACGAAAATAAAAATTTGAGGAAAAACGAAAAAATAACGTACAGCATTTTTGCACTAAACTAAAAAATTACAGTAAACTAAATTCTATTCTAGGAGTTTATGAAGCTTTGCAATACTATGAAAGAATGTGGATTTAAGTGTACATATATTCAGTGTTGTCTACGAAGACTTAATTGAATTACGGAATTAATGGCGAAACAAATGGAATTCAAACATTTCACGGAGACACCAATTGTCGCACATCAAAAGTTACTTTTAGTGTTAATTGTCGTGCGTATGAAATTGTTGAGACTATCCATTGATGGATACCTGCAACAATGCTACTTAAATGTACACAGATTAATCTTTTGCTATTTTCAATCGATCCAGAGAAATTTTTTGAAAGAACCTCACAGCGAATAGGTAGTATAAACATAGTCCCTATTTTCTACGTGGACTAAATTGAAGTTGGGAATTAACAGCGAAAAGGAAGTTTAAAAATCACGGAAACGCCCATTGTTGTCCAGAAAGGATTACTCTTACTTTTAATTGTTGCGCGCGTTTGATTATTGTGACTATCCATTGTTGGATGATTTCAACAATGCTGTATGACTTTATATAGATCACTTTTAAATTTGTTCCAATCGATCTAGAGAAACTTTTTGAACGATCCTCGCAGCCAATAGGTAGAGTTAATAAAGAGCATTTGGCAGCTTCCAGTGGTGCTATAGTCTACTTTAAAAAATCAGATGCCCAAAAGTTCGCAAATGAGGAGCTGTGTGAAATATTGCATTAGCATAAAGAACTACACATGACTGGTAGCTTGTTAAGCCTAACTAACTAAGTCACTTGCGCATTGATTGTCTAAATTCCGACTTATCAGGACTTCGAAGCCGAAACCAATACGAATGCTTTCCTTCCATTAGTGACTTTTCCACTTGTGTACACAAAAAGAACCGTTCGCCGCACTCCTCATCGAACAATGTTTCCATTTCGGGAGGATTCGTTTGAATATCCGTTTTCTGGGCAATTAAAGCGGCCATATTCAAAAACAAGTCCGCACATCCGTTGATTTATGCGCTCAACGCCTGCATCACTGCGAGAGAAATGCTTTTGATCGCCTGGGAAACACGATTTGCATTAAATCACTCCACTGCCACTTGCATGCACACTTCGCCGATTGAAAAATTGCGAATACTTGAGCGTTTTTCAAGCGATACCATTCGAGAGAACGCGTCGTTTCGAATTCGAACGCGGAAGATATATCGCCGTTTAATCATTTCGTCGCGTGTCTGAAGTGCTTCAGTCGTCACGCGGAGATATAAAAAGTAGGCAAAAGATCAAATACGAGCAATAAAGTTTCCATACTTGCATTGAGGGCTATGTAAATATTCATCCCGAAGGATGGTTGGATCTTCAGTTCATCTACCATAAGTTTCCAACAACCCTAGAGAGAGGGAATGAGGCTCACTAGGCAAGACGAGGAGTGAGGGACTTCCTCGTTGCTTTAACTTTAACTCAAACTGGGTCAAGACGCTTCGAGTGGAACAAGTATGTAAGTAGGTGTAAGTGTAGGTGTAAGTGTAGGTGTAAGTGTAGGTGTAAGTGTAGGTGTAAGTGTAGGTGTAAGTGTAGGTGTAAGTGTAGGTGTAAGTGTAGGTGTAAGTGTAGGTGTAAGTGTAGGTGTAAGTGTAGGTGTAAGTGTAGGTGTAAGTGTAGGTGTAAGTGTAGGTGTAAGTGTAGGTGTAAGTGTAGGTGTAAGTGTAGGTGTAAGTGTAGGTGTAAGTGTAGGTGTAAGTGTAGGTGTAAGTGTAGGTGTAAGTGTAGGTGTAAGTGTAGGTGTAAGTGTAGGTGTAAGTGTAGGTGTAAGTGTAGGTGTAAGTGTAGGTGTAAGTGTAGGTGTAAGTGTAGGTGTAAGTGTAGGTGTAAGTGTAGGTGTAAGTGTAGGTGTAAGTGTAGGTGTAAGTGTAGGTGTAAGTGTAGGTGTAAGTGTAGGTGTAAGTGTAGGTGTAAGTGTAGGTGTAAGTGTAGGTGTAAGTGTAGGTGTAAGTGTAGGTGTAAGTGTAGGTGTAAGTGTAGGTGTAAGTGTAGGTGTAAGTGTAGGTGTAAGTGTAGGTGTAAGTGTAGGTGTAAGTGTAGGTGTAAGTGTAGGTGTAAGTGTAGGTGTAAGTGTAGGTGTAAGTGTAGGTGTAAGTGTAGGTGTAAGTGTAGGTGTAAGTGTAGGTGTAAGTGTAGGTGTAAGTGTAGGTGTAAGTGTAGGTGTAAGTGTAGGTGTAAGTGTAGGTGTAAGTGTAGGTGTAAGTGTAGGTGTAAGTGTAGGTGTAAGTGTAGGTGTAAGTGTAGGTGTAAGTGTAGGTGTAAGTGTAGGTGTAAGTGTAGGTGTAAGTGTAGGTGTAAGTGTAGGTGTAAGTGTAGGTGTAAGTGTAGGTGTAAGTGTAGGTGTAAGTGTAGGTGTAAGTGTAGGTGTAAGTGTAGGTGTAAGTGTAGGTGTAAGTGTAGGTGTAAGTGTAGGTGTAAGTGTAGGTGTAAGTGTAGGTGTAAGTGTAGGTGTAAGTGTAAGTGTAAGTGTAGGTGTAAGTGTAAGTACAAGTAAGTCAAACAAAGTGGTCCTATTGAAAAACCCATTCTAGTGTTTGAAGATGTAGTGATCAACGGGAATTCAGCGTCACTCATACCTCATAGATTTCATATTAAAACTGCTATTAAAAAGTCTAAGACTTAAGTAAATGAAACGAAAATTCCTGTAGAAACAGACATCGTAAACAAATAAGTATTCGATTCTTCAAGATATAGTGGCAGGAATGCATTGAGTAGTAAGCAAGCAGATATGCAAATGAACCCTGAAAAGACTTCAGTTCTGTTCGGTCCATTTGTAATCATTGCGCCTCCCGGATACCCAAGAGACCTGCGCATTTGCCTTTGACGGGAGCGGTCCCGGGTTCGATTCCCGGTGGAGGCTCACGTGTACGAAATAATTTTTATAGTCGAAGCACTTTTAACAATAATGCCACTAACACTACTGAAATTAGGGTTTGGAAATAATGACAACTGAAATGATCTGGTTGTCGTTGAACAGAGCTCCAAAAACCGTCAAAACTGTAAACTTGTCCTATACACATATCGCCACCTATGGTAGCACCTTCAAGAGCAAAAGCAGAATGAGAGAGAAGAGCAAACGTGTTCGAAAGCGGGAAAAAAACAATTACGCAACGATATCTAATGACCCATTATTAGATTTCGTTTATATAAAAGATTCGATTATTTAAATTCTCATTAAAGTCAATATTGGATTTCATGATAAATACCTTATTTTTATAAATATGTAAACTTTCCAAGGAATTGGGATCATTATTAGAACTGCTAATGAGTTTTAAATTCTCAATTTCAAACGTTTCGAGTCTCAATGCTTTGGAAAATTTACATATTAACAGAAATAAGGATTTTCTTACAAATTCCGATACTGACTTTAATAAGAGATTTTTATAGATTAATATATTTCGTTGCGTATTTTTTTCCCACTTCTCATCATGTTTTACCGTTCCCTCTCATTTTTCTCTGGTCCCTGAGGAGACTTCGATTGCTGGCGAAATGCTCATTGGACAGAATCACATTCTTGAACGTCGCTGTAGTTCTTTCAAACTGCAACAAACTCAACCATCAGCGGCTGCTTCTATTCCACTGAAGTGACCTATAAAAGATGGTGAAAACAAGAACATTAGTTCTACTTAATTTACAATCAATCCTTCGATAAACTGCCTTCGATAAGACTCGGAGTGATTCTAAAATGCTATATATCGATTATAAGAAACGGATTAAACCATAGACAACCATGGTTGCAGTATCTTGAGATCTGAAATAGTGCTCTTCTTCCTTCCCTTGGATCATTGCTCATTCTTTCAGACCATCTTCGATAAACTTTTTAAAGTAGGAGACGAACCGGTGATAGAAAATTTTTGTTGAGCAACAAATAAACGTCGTTGCAGAGCCAACGAAGGGGTTGCGGATGATCGATCTCCAGATAAAGAGGTTAGTGGAGAAGTAAGCGAGTTTACTCGACGGAGGAGCAGTCGTGGACAATAAGTAGAAATGAAATTCGATACAAGATAGGGTTACCAAACGTCCAGCTTTTCCCGGAGATGTGCTGATTTCATGAACGTCTTGGGACATCCGGCAGGGATTTGATTCCTGCCCGGAACTCTTCGGATAATAGAAAACAATGTCAAACATTTATCTAAAAAATAAACTCGAGCTAAGCATGCAAAAATAAAGTGTCATGAGGAGAAGAAGTCTCCTCTTCAAAGTGAATAATGCAATCCATTACACCAGTGATGTAGCCGAGGGGGTTTTGAGTGTTAACCCCCCCCCCCCAAATTGTCAAAATGGGTTTTAAAGTTTCGAGGTTATACTGTAATTGTTCTAATATTTAGAATTGCATACGCCACTAGTGACTCACAGTAATTATATTTAAATGTAAATATGACTCTATCTTTTTTACATTTAGAGCGGAAGTTCACCTTCTAGAGAAATGGATATTGGTCCATGTCTCGGGACCCCTGGAGACAATTCCTACTTCGCCCTTGCATTAAACTGCACTACATTGTAGAAAAATTACAATAAGCTAATAATGCGTAGGGAATAGCAGTTTACCTACACTTCATTACACTGTAAAATGTTAATAATAGTGTAAACTAAAATATTTCGTATAACAAATAACTTCGTATTAAATTAGCAAGTATGTTATATTGCATGTGAACCTCTCTCAAACAAAATGTCTTACTTTAGTCCCAAATTTTCATTTCTTTTTCCTCCATATTTATCTCTATAGATTTGTTCACCCTTATATGAGATAAGAATATCGGGAGCGGTAGACAGCAGAAAAACAAGAACACAAGTCTCCGGAATGTGAAGATGAAAGATAAAAGTTGGAAGGGATTCATACGAATCAAAGGAAATATTTTTAAAGGGTGGAAATAAACCGAGGTTTATCTAACACTAAGGTCCCGAAGTAAGGGTGATCAGTAAGGATGCCAAGTGATTATTTGTAAATTATAATTATTCCAAATTCAGCTATATTTCTCCCACAATATGAGGCCAGCACGCATCGATTTTGCCGTATGAAAAAAATTTATTTGAGAGTTGTAGTAACACTATTGGTGGAAAATTTTGTACCCTTCTTCCTCACCACGTCAGAAGATATGATTTTTTATTTAATTTCAAAAATAGCATGCAAATCATAACAGGGAAAATTTAAGTCATAACATTACGAGAACTCATAGAATGATCAGGAATCAAAGACTTTCAGATAATTCAAGTACAGTCACTTCAGCATGAAGGTTTAACAATATGTTTCTGCGTATGATTTTCAGCGTATCTTATAGCAATGAGTTAAAACTCTTGATAAATTTGGAAGCTGTGTCCATAGAAGCTACCGCATAAAGCATCTCGATTTTACTAACAATGTCTCCCTAACGGAAGCAGATAGTGTTCAGGCTCGATAGCTTAATTGGCTAAAGCATCCGCCCGGAAAGTGAACATTTCCAGGTTCGAGCCCCGGTCCTGTCAGTCTTTCTTCATGTCCTTCATTCCTTGGAAATGTCCTTGGGAAGTATCACGCCTTTACATGAAAAGTCAACTCCGCCCGGATTAGGGAAAGGTGAATAACATAGCACGGAATTGTCGTGCGGCTGAAACCCATGGAATAACAGGTGTGAAAAATAGAGATATGACTGGGACTCGAACCCAGGTCTCCCCCATTCCCAAACAGTGTGGAAGTGACCCGGTATACTTCAGTGGTTAGAATAACTGCCCGGAAAATGGGAGACCTGGGTTCGAGTCCCAGTCATGTCGCTACTGTTCACACGTCAACCTCACCGTTTTCTTTGAATTTTATATAGGGTAAATATAGTTGTTTTGCCTATTTCACTTGATAATCAGAGTGTGCTATCCTTTTTAACTGTTTTTCAATTCAAAAGTGGAAACAAAATTCAAATTAATACATGTATTTATTTTGTAAAACACTCAATATGTCACAAATTTGTTTACAAATGAATATTTTTCTTGTTTCCACGGTGTTATCAAGAGATGGTATGTATAATGAAAAAATAATCTTCCTGAATTGATTACTTATAACATTACTTAAAGACGAAAACCTGTGATATGTGAAATCGGCGATGCCTTTGACTCATAATGTAAGTACAGAGCAATCACATTAGTCGGTTGCGTCCATCATTGGTAAATCGATTTATTTCCACATGAGAGAAATAGCATCTGCGCGGAGACCTTCAAACCCTTTTAAGGTTATCAAAGTGGATTTTCAAAGAAGATATGATCAAAAGCGAGGATTACCCTATATATGGGGTATGTGATTGGAACGGAATGATGAACAGTTACCGGTTTTGGCTCAGTGTGTTTCGAACACCAGAGATGGTAATTTCTCTAGGAATAGAGAGGAACGAAAGATACAGCGTATTACTCTGAAATACGATCAAAGTATTCTACTCGATGAAATCATTGCCAAATGGTGAGGAAATAGTAGCCTCTTTAGGAAGAAAATTGAGACAAAGTTAATGTACATAATTAGATAAGGATTGAAAACCTTAAGTGAATTGGTAGTATTTTAAAATATAAATAATAAGTAAAATATTTTTCAGACCAGGGATGAGGAACTTTGAAAAATACGCACGCAATGAAATATTTTTTCCCTCGATTTTGTTAAAAAGTTCACGTAAAAGTAAAATGAATATTATTCTGTTTAATTTTTCGTTTTAAATGAATATTATTCTTAGCGGTTTCGTTTTTATCCATACAATTCCTCCTTTTATAATTGAATATATTCAATACGGCAATCAAATGCGGGCTGTCAAATATGGGAAAACATGGAAATTGAGCTACAACGAAAAAGATGTTTAAATGTATTCTTGTAGAGGAGAATCTGCCAAGTTTGGAATTACGCAATTTAAGATTATAGTATACGTCTGACTTCAATGGGCGAGTCAAAGTTTTCTCCGATAAAATTTATCAATTTAAATTAAATACTCAATAGAGAGTCGAAGCTCAGATGTGCTATCAGTTTAGACATACAGCCAGAATCGAAATTTAGCACTAATACTTCTTTTTTCGTAATAAATAAGTGTCACATCGCATTTTATATCGTGCGTCTGCAAAATAGAAACAAGATGGTGATTCTAGCGTTGATGAAAGAGAAGTCGCTGGGTGTTCGTATTGTGGGAAATTTTATTCTCGCGATGAATCTATTAAAGGTTCTATAAGCCTATACGCTACAAAACTCTTGTGCTGGGGTCGATAGCAAATACGAAGAAGTAGTCCTTGTTTGAAATCTTCCAAGATGAGCTAACCATGAAATACCTACCCCGTTCCGCCGCAATGTAAAATAACGTGACCCCATTCCACCCCAATGGTGGGACAAGATGGGGCAATGCGTACTTTTCAAAGAATTTTTACTGTTTATGAGTTATTTTCACTCCCTTCTTTGCGAACGTTTTCTCTCAACGAGGATAAGGTGAATTGCCCACTTAAGCCTTCAAATAGTGGGTCGATCTAATCTAACCTAACATAAAGGATTATAACTGTCGTAAGAAAGATTAGCTTAAAGCATTCGCTATTTTTTTCTATTTGTACTGTTTGATTATTTTAATATTTATATGGTTAAACGTAAAGAATAAATACCAAAGAATTGGTAACATCATCATCCCAAAGAAATTGATACATACGCAATCAACCTCCAGGTTCCCCTACAACGTACTTTATAACATGCGTTTATAACTGAACAATTCGTGTTTCTATGGTTAAATAAACTGGTTCAAGCGTTATTGTTCCTGTAATTATTTAGCCAAACAACCTAATTCCACACTTCATGGATGTTGCGGCAAATTTTACTCGCTGCACTTGTGGCTGCTTTCAATACAGGATTGCCCACCGCTGGTCTAGAATAGTCGAAGCTGAAGCAGCATTCAATATGAAGAGGATTAAGTTCGTGTAATCCTCAAGAGGAGGCAATTGAAATGCTATGTGTGTCTTGTATGTAAAAGAGACACTACGGAGAAGGCACGTCCTGCACTATTAAGTATAGAGATGCGAGGGCGGAGAAGGTTGCGGAATATTAAGTGGCGAAAAAACCGAGGTACCACAAAGAGGAAAAAGCGAACTGGATGGGTCATTATATGATAAGAGTACACGATCAAAGATAAGGTTGAAGGGAGGGGATTGGGTAGGAAAAGATAAAGTGCATGAGATTTCAAAGAATAGAGAGGTAATTTCATGAGGGGAGTAAATAGAAGAGAAGGTGGATAACGTGATACAATCACGAAGCACTCGTGAATATATGCAATGGTTAATATCCTCTTACTTTCTCTAAGAGATATTCATGATAATCAGCGTAAAAGGAGGAAAATTAACCTTTAAACAAAGGAATTTTTGAGTTTACTGAACGCCGGCTGAATCAATTTAGAGATTAAACCTTATCGAAAGACGCTATAGATATCACAGGCCCTTCCTGACATGTAATATGGTCAGATCTGTGCGTAAAGTCATCAGCCCGAAAACTGGTTGGAAAATCCCCTACAGCATTACCTACCAAAAGCTTTAGAAAGGGAATGAGACATTATGGATAAGATGAGGAGTGCGGGAGTAGGGGGTGAGAAGTGAGTTGGTCCCTGTTTTCCTTACTGAACGAGAATGCTACGTATAAATAAAGTCCACAAGAGTGGATGTTTTGACCGAAAAAGTCCCATAAAGACGGTACAATGACCCTCAGAATAACAATTCATAACACTCAATAAAGAGTACACATAATTATTGACATTATTTAGCATCACTTATACCACAGTGTCTTTCATATTACTACATCTATGAACAAGACTAATACCCGGTATGATGAAATTTAGTTAAAATGGACTTTTGCTATTGTTCTATTTAGGCTTCGGTTTTATAATGGTTTGTAAGAATTAAAGTGAAGATTACAGTTAATATACAGCCAATGATTATAGCCAATCCGTCATATGTAAAGGAGATGAATTGTAACCTTCACTTTAACAAACCATTATTATACCGGACCCTTATGTGAACTTTAGTTAAAGTCCATTTTAAGTATACGTTATAAGTAGAAGAGTCTTAGAAAGATGATTCTTTCTCTATCCTGTACAGATGACAAATGAAAAATATTCTATTTAGGATGGCATAGTTGCCGGAACTTACGCTCAGATACCAAGATAATATTGGAAAACTAGACACTACGTCTACATAAATACCCTGCAAGCCGCCTGACGGCAGGTGGCAGGGGGTATACTATTATTATTAGGCGAGATTAAGACTAAAAAGTCTCTTCTTCTATCTAATCTGTAATACTAGGATCGATCGATTCAAAGATAAATATTTCCTGTGAACGTTAAGTGGCAATAAGAAGCTTGGAAAATAGGTAGAAAATCGCTTATATCCCCTACAAAACGCCTTATTGGTGGCTGCATCAAAGCATATTTCCATGCGTACGACTTTATAACGGAAAAACGTGACTTGATAATCCCTTTTTACATTCGGCGCGAATATTGTTGGCGCCAATCGTTGCGAGGTACTTACAACAATGCTGCACAACAATATCGCTCGCTATTGTTGTGGTATGAAGCGATCCGAGATGCGGCAAAGATTGATTGCGAAAATGGAGAGTATCTGGAGGAGAGTGTTGGATGAAGTGGAAGCTTTTCAAAGTGGCCGTGTGCACTAAATTGGAATCGAAAAATGAAAAGCTAATAGGGAATCAACGCATTAAAGGTTTGATTTTCAAAGGTACGTTAATGGACTTTTCCCCTTCTGGTGAGCGGCAGTAAATTAATCGCACCAAATGTTTGCATTCATTCGCTAAAATATCGAATGAAAAATTTAAGAGTTCATTTTCGAAACCGAGTGTCTGCTCAGACTTTTAATAAAGCGCTGCGATTCGCACAAAAAGGAATTAAAATCCGAAACGGCCAATCGAACGTTTTTATTTCGTATCCTAATCTAAAATCTGGATCGTTATATATTGCGAGAAATCAATCTACTTTACCGTTGTGTTCGCGATTTTGATATAGAGATCTGTTCGATCGCGAAAATAAGAATTTCCATCGAATTTCCGGCCTTTTGTTAACTTTCGTTGACCCATGGCATCGAACCGGAATGGAATCGAAATTTAAAACCGAATAAAGCCGTTATTTTTGCCGGATTGAAAACTGAAAACGAAAATTTTAATATTTGAACATGAACAGGAATTGGAAAGAGTGAAAAGAGTGAAAGCTAACTTAACGCATTAATGCATGATGTCGATGATAACGATTCAACGACACTAATATTTTATGAAATCTCTTAAGCAGCTCAGATCACTTCGCACATATGGGCTGTACAGAGAATCGAACCCAGGACCGCTTTCAACAAACGCCACCATCCACTTGGCTAGCCGAGATTCCAAAAGGCAACGTTATTTAAAGCCGTTTTTATGGAAAACCTTCCATAAAGGCTATTGGAGTGGAATGAAAGAAAAAACAGTCTGACTGCGGCCGGAAGAGGAAAACGAGCAGTAAATTAAATTTTAATTGAGTCAAAGTGAAAAGCGATAAAATATAATTACAGCTTGAAACCATGGTATAATCAACATTCTAATTAATGTGTACAGATTACTAATTCTCGGTGTTATAATACATGCTTAAAATGGCCTTTAACTAACGTTCACTTTAGGCGCTGCTATTACTATATTTTGTTAAAGTAGAGATTATAGTTAATTTGCTAAATGTATGATTAAGTAAAATAGATATTAACTATATTCTTCTCTTTACCTGAAACAAATCATTATAAACCGAGACCTAATTAGAATATTAGCCCATTTTAATTATACATTATAATACCGGGCCTAAAAGTTCACAAGTGATGAAATTGAGTATTTTTGAAAATTAAAATTTCTCGATTCCTCGCATATACCTCTAACTCGGAACATTTTCAGCGTTGATGATATTTAATAGACCATTTCGCCATTAAGTTCAGTGTTTTTCCACTCAAGGAGCACTCCTGAGTTAACTCAAACTTAGCAATGCATGGGACAGAAATAAATGTCTTCGCATTTCCATTATATTCTCCCTTTAAGCGATAACGCATACCTCTAAACATACCTAAGTGCATGAACTCTGTGAGTTTTAAGAATAATTCCATCCTCAATTATTTACACCAAGTGCTTAGCAACGAAGTAACTCTTTGGAGGAATTCTTTTAGAGATTCCGAAGTGATTCCGCACTCCGCAGGGAAGTACGCGAATTAGGTTTTGAAGCTGTCTCGAAAAACGTTTCGAAATTAACCGTGTAAATGAAATCGGATGGATGAATGTATACATGAAGGAGATTGAAGCAGTAGATGGCGTATTAAGGAATTATTATTATTGCGATAATCACGTCACAAGAGGACTACTGTCTGCTGTTAAAATCACACAAACTAAAATTACATCTGCAAATTTTCATTTGAAGACATCCCCAACTCCCATCGTGTCCAGCATAGGCGCATAAAACACTAAACCTCAACACCAACAGTCATTATTATACAACAATTGATACAAGTTATTACTTAATACACAATTGGAGGCAACACTTTCATGTATACAATGATACAGCCAAACCACTGTTAGCGACAAACTTAATTTCCGAGTGTTTTGAAGGACGAGCAAAAATTGTAATAAATAAATCTTGACCTGATATACGGCGAGGCATTGCAATACGAGTAATGCATGAAGTAAATATACTGAGGAACTGCAAATTTCCGAATTTCGGTTTACGAGTGTTACCTGTCGCAAGAAGATCTTAATTGCGACAAGATGGGACTTTTTTGGTAATAATAGATAATACTATCAATAGATTCTGGCAAGACTTTGTGGTAGGAAGCCATAACGAACTGAGAAAATGAAAATTAGACGTGGTGGTACGGGTAAACGTCTGATTTTCATTTTCGTTCGTTGTGGTGAAAGATACATGAGAGGACCTACGTTACAGCAAAAGAGAATGCAGAGCTCTCGGCCATAAGCTCATGGAAGACCGTCTCACCCTCTTGATTTGTACGTGTATTAATTTAAGCGATTTAAAAGTCAGGCCCCTGCTCTTGTATCAATCTGAGAATCCGCGAACCTTGAAGAAGATGAATTGAAATTGATGAAGAATCTTTCGGTAAGACTGTAACATCGCGAGCGATAAATGTGTTTAACGGCAATGCAATGTCTCATTTCCGCGAAAAGGAAGCAGAGACAAGTGACACTGCACTGATCCCTTATCACCGTGCAAAAAGAAAAAGATTCCGATGAGCTAACAGATAGCGGGGATTCCATTAGTTAGTGTTAAAGCTGTTCTACATAATAATTAATTTAATTTTTATGTAAACTATAAAAGGTTAATTGTTTTATCATCATTATGTATGTGTACATTTTGGAATTAATCTTTTGAGTTTCCCTTACTGCTTATGTGGTAATCGCTTTGATATACGAGTGCTTCGGATTACGATTCCGGAACCAATCATTCTCGCAATCCAAGGTTTGACTGTACAATAATAATGTAATACATACATACGGACAGTGCTAACATTATGTAAATCTACCCAGCATTCACCGTGAGTCAGGAGGGAAACTTCTCCAAAATCTCCCACGGGTAGGAGAAAAACACCGCTTTCGAAGATAAAAACAGTAAAAGATTGAGTGTCATAATCTGAATTACATCTTTCAACTGATTAAAGATAAAATGAAAATTAACGATATAAAGGTGTAATAAATTTGTGTTAGAAGCGTCCCTCGATCCCTCATCGAAACCTTTCAAATGTACTTGGGAAAGGTTTGATAATATCTTCAGGGAATTCATTCCATTCTTTTAGAGTTCTGTTTACGTAAGAATATTTACCAAAATCCTTTTAAAGAATGGAATTCGACATTCGAGAAGACTCAGGGGATATGCTGAAGAGCTTCGATGGAATATCGCTTCTATATTATTATAATTTTATTAAAAACTGCATCAAGCTTCTTCTCAGAGCATTGGTCATGTTTTCCGGTAAGGCGTCTTAATAGATTAGATTTATAAAATGATACCTTTGTAGTGATGGTGGTTTATCGGAGTTGTCGGGTTTCTTTACTACAGTTTCAGCTAAGGGAAAGAATAAATATCTTTGCACATGTGTGCATCTAAGACCCAGATAAACAGATGTGAAAAATAGCGGCATGACTGGCACTGGAACCCAGGTCTCCCACTTTCCGGGCAGGTATTACAGCAGGCTCTTGTACCAGTGTCGCAATGTTTCACATCTCTTTATCCTACAGCTTCAGCTACTTTTTTCGCCATATCTTGCGAATTTTTATTACTTTTAATGACCCTTTAATGTTTCAGCACACTCTCTAGCATATTTCAGACTATCCCCTACTCGCAAAGTAGCAAGTATACATTTCATTCGATCAAAAGGCTGCAATATGGAATCTATTCCACTCCGTGAACATAATTAAACATCATTCCTACATCATAATGAACCAAATAACACAATATATATCCCAAAATAACGCAATATACGATGACATTAAACGAGTATACCGTATAGTTAACGTTGAAACTCATACTACAAAATTCACATAGTAGAATTAAAAAAAAAACAATTTTATAAAGATATATTGCATACTAAATGCATGTAATACCTTACTTGATGTAATCTTCTTGAAAGCAATTTACTGAAATTTCTTTTTTTCAGTACCTTTCAGCGATCTTTGCAGTAAGTTAAAAAACCATTCAACTAATTTTCAGAGTATATCTATCGGCAGCACCAATGATAAATTGACATATCTGTTGCTAACGACGCAATCAAAAAACTTTATTTGCTAAATCAAAGAGACTATATTAAAAACACCCACCCAGTTTTATAGCTTAAATAGCTGCATTCTGTCAACTAAAAGAATAATGGTTTCCATGTTAACGAACCCAAATTAATTAGCATAAAGTAATCGGAAAATAATCGCGTATTTTCGAAAAATCGGAATATTTAGACAAAAGAATGCGGTAAAACGAAGCTTGCGCCTACAAATGAATCCAGGTCAAAAATAATCTCTCCGTAATTATGCGGTTTAATGAGCGAGAGCCTACGAGGTACGGATCTGGAGGAAAATGATGAAAATTGGATGGTTTGGAATGATGACAAATGAGTAAGTGCTGAAAAGGGCAAAAGGGAGAAGATTTTTATGGATAATTATTCTGGGGATAAATGAATAGGACATATTTTAGGATACATTTGATAACCGAGGTTTTTATGGAAGGTTCAGGAACAGAGACAAACCGAGTTGGTATCGTTCATAGAGAGCTACTTTTCAATCTCATTGTTGTGCACACGAGCTCAATGAGACTATTTATTACTGGACATTTTCAACAATGCTGGGCAACAATATCGTTTGGTACAATTTCATTGTTGTGCCCACGAGTTCAATGAGATTATTCATTATTAGGCACTTGCAACACTGCTGGGCAACAATGTCGCTTGGTATTATTGCACGTTGTTCGTAGGTCGTAGGACTCAATGACATTAGTATACATGATAACCGAGGACACATCAAGCTGGTAATATACGGACATCGTCGTTCGTCGAAAGCTACTTTTCAATCTCCTCGTTACGCCCATACATTCAATGAGACTATTCATTATTACTTGCAGCTTGCACTTGACACTTGCAACAATGCTGGACAAGAACATCGCTCGGTATTGTTGTAATTCGAGGTCGTACCACATGCGGAAAAGCTTGATTTCTGAATCTTTTCGAGCGCCCCTGAAATTCAACAAGTACTAGAGAACGTGGGATGCAAGAGTAATGTGGAAATGGAGCTTTTCATCCAAAAGAAAAAGCAGAAAAGACCGGCTGCAGGACAATTGAAAAATTGAGGTCTCGACCGTGAAGAAGAGAGAGAGAGAAAAACCTTGCCCCGTGTAAACACAAAAAAAGGGCTGCCAAATAGAATTAGATCGACCGCCAGGATTGAATGCAAAAAAGCACCCAAAATATTTAAAAACAGACAAAATTCCATTACCAGAAAATTTCACGATAAAATGTCACGTCTAACTTTGATAACTACCGGAAGCAAAACGAAGGATAAAACGCCGCTCAATGTCAAAGAAACAGGAGCTGTGCGGCCAAAATTGAAATGGAACAGTAACATTACGTTCGCGAGATCAAAAACAGAAAATTAAAGAAGGTAAACCATAAAATGTTTCACGCACATCAACATCATCTCCAAAAGTCTTTTCAAGACTGAATCGGAATTACTTTTAATCTCTGGAAGGCTCTTCAAGAGACTGTTAAAGAGAGATGTACCCCTAAAAATCGATGAGACCTATAAAGAGAGGATATTCGTTGGAATTGTACCTTTGGAAGCGATGAGTTTAATATCCTTCAGGAGAAAGAAGTGGATATTGAAGAGGGTGTGGGGGAGGAGGGGTTCTGAGCGGGAAAAGGTTTCCATCGAAAAAATAACTTCAGTCAAAAAATTTAATTAATTGCAGATGTTTTCGGATAATCCAGAGAGAGCGTAGCTGAGGACATGTGAGGCGTTCGAAAGGTCAAAAGGTTCCCGGAAGCCGCTCATTGTTGTCGGCGAGAAGAGCTATTGTAGCGTCTCGTCTCATTGTTGCGCGTGAGAGCTTGTTGAGACTCCTTTATCAGATGCTGGCAACAATGGTACAGAACAATATCCCACGTTAGGACTGTCGTTTGAAATTTTCCAGGACTCGGGAATGCTTTATTTCGATTAATTTCTGAAGGACTCCCTTAGATGTTGTCAAAAGAAAGGCTGTGTGAAACAGAACGAATGAATCGAATGATTGTAACTTAAATTAATCTAATATGTTCAGGCTCTACTTTCTGGAACGCTGCCATATTCAAGAACAAACAGTAATTTCCACAGAATATGTTGTGAAAATATTCTGTGGAAATCACTAACAAGGGGATCACTAGAGATGCGTAACTGGGATTTGAAGGAGACTTTCAGGGTATGTTCCTTGATCTAAAATAACATATACTTCATCGACATTTGACCCCAACAATCCTTTGTTTATGGAAAATTGGCATCTGGAAATCGCAGTTAACACACACATTACCGAAATTTTCCATATAGGAAAATGTTTTATCTCTCATTTATTTTTGACAAATTACTCATATTTTCGCCATTAAATTACAACTTCTAACCTTCGAGATATTATTAATCGTTTTCGTTAATATTTATTCAAATATAAGCTAGATAAACATTCTGCAATCTACGTATTATGTATAGTCGGCTGCATATACATTACCTTCTAAACCTACCCTTTAGCTATTTCCTTCATATCCTTGTGAAGTCTCTTTGAGTGAATATCGTGGTCGTTACTCATCTTTTAGATAGATTGTCTTTTTTTAGGACTGAAGTTTATGCGGAAACCTTACGGATTAAATTTTGGTAAGTAAGAAGTTTTAGTTCTGTACATTATATATATATATATTACGTATTTGAGTATAATTCAAATCTTAAAGTTTATCTAAGCAATAGGATCTGTTTATGATGGAATGAGATCAGCCTTTGTATCTCACTTTTGCATCGTTTATCCTATGTATAGCTGGGAACCTCCATCGAATCTCTGTTACGAATCTCTGGTGTTCCCCTTGTGCTTGTTCCTACTTCTTTAATTTACGATTGTAACTTAAGCGTTAGCAAATAGACTAATGAAACCATTGACGATTGTGTGTACTGCGATGGAATGTTACCGAAGAATAGAGGAACTGCTGGAGGTGTTTAAAGGCCGGCGAAAGCAGATAGAAAAAAGGTGGACAGAGATCAATCGCGATGAGGAAGCATAGACAGAGGCAAAAACGGCTGCGCATAGAAATTTTCCCGGGTGTACCTTATGTGAAAGTTGGGTGTGACGGAAGAGAACACGATTAAAAGTAATGCAGTTTTTGGCCTAATTTCGCTCAATTTGGCACTTTTTCAGCCGATACCAAGTTTTAAACCGCTCACAATGCTCTTTAGAATACGTCTGTACCAGTTTTTTCGAAAATTGATCTCGAAATCATTGAAATTCTATTCAATACTAAATTTTGATTGGTAATGGCTGCGGGCGAAACTCTGAAGAGAGGTTTGAAGGATTCAATTTATAAAATTTGACAAATATCGCTGTAACCGATTTATAGGAAGTAATACACAAACTTTAGACGTTGGTCACCCACTGCCATGCCATCACGTATTCTTTGAGCGTTTTCCATTTAATTCCGAAGCAAATTACTCATTGAGCTATCTGTCGCCGAATTGTCCTTTCGCAGATTTGGCGCTCCCCCAAAGCCGCAGAACAGATTACTCCTAGCACACAATGTACGAGCTTGGAGATATTAAATGAGACGCCTGTTTCAGAAATGTATGGTTTATCAGCGTAGGAAATTGCGATGGAACGATGCATGCGGAAAATCTATTGTGAGCTTGTTAAATAGGACAAAATATATCGAGGTTATGTGCGTGGATGTCTGGGAGTTCTTTTGAATTTTCAGAACACAACACAAACAAAAATCCCAACTTAAACTGGTATAGATTGTGAGAGCAAAATTAAATGATTGACTATCTATTTAATCTATTACACACTGAGCGCATATTAACAATGAAGTAAAATGTAAAATATTTTTTGCCTTACTGCGTCTGGAATGAATTCAAACTAATGCTAAGCCTAGCAACTTTGTCGTGCACCATTGTTGCAAGTATCTAACAATTAACTGTTTTAACAAAGTTAGTAAGGAAAAGAACACTGTGTCTAAGTTCCACAAGATGTTTCAACAAAGTCAAGTTTACGCAACAATAGTTTGTTAGGAGTGAGTGTGCGTTTGTTAGGAGTGATAGCTTAGCCCGGAGGCGTTTAGAACTCCAATGCAAGAACAATATAGGCAGTCAATTCAACTTAAAATCGAACTACTTGGGCTGTGATTTCGTGGTAGGACTTCATGAAGGAACAAGAAAAAGTCAAAACTTTTACCACCCAAAATATTTATTGGAAACGACCATGGTTTCGACTGGTCATCAGGTGATGTCCTAATGATGACTCCACCACGGTCGTTTCCAATAAATATAATGATTGGTAATTTTTTTGATTTTTCTCGTTCTTATATCGAATTTAGTTTTAATAAAAACAGAGTCCATTTTTAAGTAAATCGAGGTTTTTTTTATTACAAAGAACATTGTGTGGGCTAGGTGGGATAGGCTTATAAATTCTTAACTCTCCCATCCTTACTATTTTGAAAGCCACTTTTTCGGTCAGTTTCCGGAAAATGATTCACTCCTAGAATTTTAAATCGAAGCTCAACGTTAGACGGAGTTATTCATGATTTGAGGCTGGATATTTCCGAACATGTTTATTTATACGGATGGTGTAACGCGACCTCCTTTTCCACTTCGCCTCCGTATCAATCAAACGCCTTTTTCCATGAGCTTCCGCCGCATCAAAGTCCGTCCGAACCACGTTTTCCTTCTTCCTCACCAATCGCTAATACTCCTTAAAAGAATCGCCGCCGATGAAAATGCTTTCCGGTTATGAGACGTAAACAGTTCGGATATAGAGTCAATTGCAGAAGTATTAGCACTTACATCTGTAATTACGCGAATTCCCTTTAACAAAAATTCTCTTCAACGCTATTTCGTGTTATTCACAAGCGTGTGTTGCCGCTTTGACCAAAAATCAAAGCTTTAAGGGCCTTTTGCCTCATTTGTATTCAGCCTTCATATGACGTTTAAACTTTGCTAATGGAATCCAAGTTAACTGTTTGAGAGGGTTCCGCATGTTTGGGTTGAATTTTTTTTTTTTTTTTGATTCATCAACTTGGACAACTGATTCCGACTCGAATGTACGTACGGATTTTACGGAAATGTAACATCTTCCGTCATTCTGTTCCTTTCGCATATTTTACAAGAATACAAATGCTGTGAATTAACAACAGTATTTATATCCTACTTTATGTTCGGTTCCGGTTCTGTTTTTACACCGGAAAAATAACGGTTCTATTTTGTTTTTCGGTTCCGGCTTTGTGTTTACGCTGGAAAAAATAACGAGTCTCTTTTGTTTCTGTTTCCGGTTCGGTTCCGGTTCGATGCCCCGATTAAAAAACATCAGAACAAAAGTTAGACAGTTACAAAATCATAAATGGGGAAACTATGGTGTAACGAGGATAACAATGGAAGAAGTATTAGACGCTGCAGCAGTGCCAGCCAAAATATCACCGTTTCATTTTCGCTTGGAAACATCCCAGACGCATAAAGTTTGATTTTTGGGACTCTTTGAACGTCCCTCGCCGAGCGAAAGAAAAGAGGCAGATTGGAAAGTCATTTGAATTCATCAAGTTCGCTGCAGTTGGGTGCACAAGGGAGGCGCAGAATATGCAGCTGGAATTGGAGCGGAAAAGTAAAAGAGCAATTGGAAGGTGAACGTGACAAGGAGAAGAGCAGGTACTACCGAGATATCGATGTACTTAGATCGTTCGAAACTTTTCCGACAGAACTTTCCCGCTCGCTGTCGTTTGTAAAATGCCATTGTTAATTCTTATTGTAGATGCGCGGGAATTTGTCGAGACTAACCATTGTTGCAGACTTTTAACAATGCTACAGGATAAATTCAACTGACTGGCGAGTTAATTTGAGGTATATCATGACCGTAGGAAAATGACAAGAAAAGTAAATACTCTCCTCAGGAAATAGATCATATTTAATACAAAAACATTGCAAAATACCACACGCAAACCAAAACAAAAAACATTTTGCAGCGTCATCTTAAAGTCTAATCTTGTCTTGAAGTCTTGCCATGAAGCCTTCTCTTGAAATTTTATCTTGAAGATGACGCTTATGCGTCGATACTAGTTGTGTCATTTTGGTTTTAGTTATTTCTGGTATATTGCTGTGTTTTTATATTAAATAGGATCTGGTTTCCTGATTGTGTGGTTCCTATTTATTAATCTTTCCTTCCTAATGCTACACGACAATATTTGTTGCATTATTTGATTTTGAAAGCATTCCAAGGGCAGAAAAGGTTGATTCCGAGAATCTTCTTAGCTCTCGTGTGTGTCTGTATACAATCAGCATTTTTTAGTTAGAGTTATTGATTTTGAAAATCGGCTCCATCGATGAGATTTTGAACGATTGAAAAACAATAATGGTGACGAAGTGATTGAAAGTAATAGAATTTTAATTCAGTCAAATCCTCCTTCAAAATGTTTTTCAAAGAAATCTTTATTATAACTAACAATGCTAGACAGCAGGAGAGTAGGATAACGGTTGGATTTTGCTTGTAGACGTTGAAAAATTCCGTATATGTATATGTGTAAATTGTCTGCTGACATTGGTCGAAGATTGAATAATAATATCTACTTAAGATCAGTGGGTATGAGTGGATGGAATATATGAAAAAAAATGCCTCCCAGGATTACAACGCTGAAAAGGCTCTGTATATACTGCTATGGTGAATTGCTCTGCATACTGCTTAAGGCCGCTGCAATAGTGTTAGTTCGTGCTATGCAACATCTTTTAAAGGAGAATATAGAAATTAACTGAGATAATTCACTTGTGAATTTTCCTGGTCATACTATATCGTAAGATCACATTTTATACGATTAAAAGATTTTAAACTTGTCTATATCTATGTCTATGTTTGCACCCTGCAAGCCGCCTTTCGGCGTGTGGTAGGGGGTGCATTCACCATGACTCTATTTCCTCAATCGATTATTTTCGCGTATCGTTCGCGGAAAAAAAAAAGTTCTTGAATCTATTCGTTCTGGCATATATTTCTTTGGTCTTTCTCGCACTATCAAACTTTAAACTTCAGTAACACTTTCCAATGTCCAATTTATTGCACTGCACTCATATACTAATATTTAAGGACACATTTTGAATGAAAAAATCAATAGTCCACCTATATATAGGAGAGTTACCATGGATCCACCTTTCACAAAAAACATGGAGCACATATAACACGTGATTTAGAGTCCAAGGAATCGNCTAGATGCACGAGTTATCGTGCGAAGTACCTAAAATCCTTTCCAGTAAAATCAGTAATGCGTTCCATTTATTCTAGTCAATAACGACGACCTATGAAGGTATCAAATCCTATGTATTGTAATATATATTACTAAATATTATTACATCAAATTCTAAGTATTCCTCTTTTTTCTAAATTAGTCTCACCCCAGGTCGCCTAAATGCGGAATTCCGCGATCGGACGAAAAAATTACGAAACATAGTTATAGTGTAAATTCGAAGATTCCAACGGTAATTTTCAGCTACTGTACGTGGTCGTACTAGCCAGAAAAATTAGAACGCAATCCAGAATATAATTAACCTTTGCTCCGTAAACTGGAATAGTGTGGATGACTTTATAACGTACTTTGGGCCACAACCTAAGTCTTCAATCCTTCATTACAGAAATCATTTAAAAGCTTAACGTCTACATAATTGACCGTAGTTAGCAGTTACATCAAAGACGCTCCAATTTCTTGAACGTCCTAACAATATTTTTTTTTAAATGCTTAAATATCTTCTCTGCCATCTATTCTAAGTGAATACGTACGGCCTGGTTAGAATGCGTAATTTAGGATAAAGCGCGTCTCAGTGATAAAGGCAGAGGCCCTTTGGGGGCCCTCCTGGTCCCAAGGGCCCTCGCCACGGGTCCCCCATCTCATTTCCGTTTTCATAACAATACCTCAGCCGTGTATGGGAGTCTTCCATCGCATCTTCTTCTGCTCCGTAGGGAGGCTGTGAGCGCACACTTTGAGATTGGAGGAGATCCACATTGCCACTGCCATTCGAGGAAAGAAAGAGAGGTTCGCTATATCCTAGAGCACAGTTCAATTTACATTTCCACTCTTCAAAAAAGGAAGGATATCTTTTTTTCATCCTTTACAATACGTTCCAACGACTAGATTTTCTTCGTATTTTCTCTTTGCACAAATGCAGTCATTAAATTCATTCAGAGGGTACAGAGTTTTATTAATTAAAAAGTAGAAAGAGCAGACTTTAACTCATTCAAATTGAGATTGCGAATATTTATAGGTAGCTTATTAAAGAGCTGGAGGCTCTTCACGTGGAAAGGGTTTAGAGATTTGGAAAGTCTACATTAGGGTATGTCCAGGTTATTTTTGTACCTAGTATTAAAACTATGCTCATTTGATCTTAAAGCTAAATTACAGATATGTTCCTTTGCATATATGTATTAGATTTCAATATAGTCATTATAATATGACTGGAAAATGTGGATCTTTATCACCACAATGGCGATTAATACGAAGATTGCTTTGTAGCAGCTCTCCAAGCCTTCGTACCCCAATCGCTTCAACCCACACACAATCCCTAACCTTAACTCTGACCATTATCTGCCTTTCATAATCTATCCTAGGCCTTCCTTTGCAAAACCTCGCCTCCACCATCCCTTCCAATACCGTCCGCAGCAGACCACCGTGCCTCTAAGCGTGCCCGATCAATTTCACCCTTCTTTCCGCCCAAGTTTTTCAAAGACCTCTCTTCGCTCGCTGGTCGAAGAACACTTTCATTTTTCCTACCCAAATAACATAAATATTGCGAGTAAACAACTGTGAATGACTCTAATTTGAGAAACATTACCGCTTACTGTCTGCAGACAGGCCGGAAGGAGTTTCAAATCCCTGGAGGATTGAAAATCCGACGACAAGATGGGAGTTTATAAGAGGAGGACCCAAGAAAATAAATCGAATTTCCACCTTAAAATAGATTTTGTTTGTTCCCTCCGGCGTCTGACTCCAAAATAATTCGGAAAAAAATCCAAAGAAAATATCGGACGCGTGATTTGTTTATATTTCACGACCGGAAGGCGTTTCCGTCCACGGTTGATTTTTTAAGGAGATTCAATTGGAACTGAAGAGGAAGAAACGGAGTGTAACGTATATTAGAAAAGATAGAGGGCCAGCGTTCCATTCCTTTGGAAACAGTTCTATAAAAGACGGAGTATCGACCCACACAAAATGATTCATCTCCGTATTCACCTCACCTTGCTTTTATACACATGTGAAATCAGTATACATCAGAATCTTTTTTTAAAAAGAGGGACATGATTTCGATGTCACTGAAAAAGAACACTTGGCTTTAACCGAAGAGGGCAAATATTACTCATGGTGCGAGGTCGGTGCAAAACACATTTAATAATACAAAATGGGTTCAATAGTTTGGTTACTTTTTAAACGAGAGACGGAAATATCGGAATCAAGTGATACCATAGGTACAAAAGTTGATACTTGCAAAGATTTTGCTTGTAAGTTTATCAATTTCGAAGATTTTAACATACTTGAGTTCTAGACGCTAATAATTCGGCCTCGATTTCGTGGTAGGTCTCAATTTTAAAGAATAACGAAATATATTATTAAACCACATAACAAAAACGAAAAATAACGAGTATTCTTTTGTCCTAAATATTTAAGCTCGAGTTAATTCACAAAAGCAATAAAATTTATTTTCCGCGGTGTTGTGAGCCTTAGACACTCAATTGATTTATTCATATTAAATACAAAATTTGTATCTCTCCATCTCTCGTAAAAATGATCATTAAAGATAATTCTATGAAGGAATCATATACGCACGAGCCATCTTAAAAAGTAAAATATGTGCTCAATATATGTTCCTAAAACTGACTAGATATATTATTAAAACTTTTCACGCAGTTAAAATTGATCAATTAAGCTAAACAGGTATTCATGAACAAATTCCTTCCGCATCTTCCCGTATTTTGAACACCCTAATTCCTGAAATGCTCCATATTTAGTAACGCTTCATTTAAAAGGTGGGAGATAAACGCTTCCAGACAGTATTTTGCGATCAGCTCCTCAGCAAATCTCAAGGAGAAACGGACATGAAAAAAGTCTGACGGAACCGGGACTCGAACCCGGGTCTCCCAGTTGC
The DNA here is from genome assembly GCA_000376725.2 of Ladona fulva. NCBI lineage: Eukaryota > Metazoa > Arthropoda > Insecta > Odonata > Libellulidae > Ladona > Ladona fulva. The sequence goes on along the minus strand of KZ309142.1, from coordinate 51,766 downwards.
CCAATCCATTGCAATGGATAGAGCAACCGACCGGCAATTGGGAGACCCGGGTTCGAGTCCCGGTTCCGTCCGACTTTTTTCATGTCCGTTTCTCCTTGGGAATTTTCCTAGATGCACGAGTTATCGTGCGAAGTACCTAAAATCCTTTCCAGTAAAATCAGTAATGCGTTCCATTTATTCTAGTCAATAACGACGACCTATGAAGGTATCAAATCCTATGTATTGTAATATATATTACTAAATATTATTACATCAAATTCTAAGTATTCCTCTTTTTTCTAAATTAGTCTCACCCCAGGTCGCCTAAATGCGGAATTCCGCGATCGGACGAAAAAATTACGAAACATAGTTATAGTGTAAATTCGAAGATTCCAACGGTAATTTTCAGCTACTGTACGTGGTCGTACTAGCCAGAAAAATTAGAACGCAATCCAGAATATAATTAACCTTTGCTCCGTAAACTGGAATAGTGTGGATGACTTTATAACGTACTTTGGGCCACAACCTAAGTCTTCAATCCTTCATTACAGAAATCATTTAAAAGCTTAACGTCTACATAATTGACCGTAGTTAGCAGTTACATCAAAGACGCTCCAATTTCTTGAACGTCCTAACAATATTTTTTTTTAAATGCTTAAATATCTTCTCTGCCATCTATTCTAAGTGAATACGTACGGCCTGGTTAGAATGCGTAATTTAGGATAAAGCGCGTCTCAGTGATAAAGGCAGAGGCCCTTTGGGGGCCCTCCTGGTCCCAAGGGCCCTCGCCACGGGTCCCCCATCTCATTTCCGTTTTCATAACAATACCTCAGCCGTGTATGGGAGTCTTCCATCGCATCTTCTTCTGCTCCGTAGGGAGGCTGTGAGCGCACACTTTGAGATTGGAGGAGATCCACATTGCCACTGCCATTCGAGGAAAGAAAGAGAGGTTCGCTATATCCTAGAGCACAGTTCAATTTACATTTCCACTCTTCAAAAAAGGAAGGATATCTTTTTTTCATCCTTAACAATACGTTCCAACGACTAGATTTTCTTCGTATTTTCTCTTTGCAGCGGTTAAAACTTTAATCTGCAAGACTTGCGTTAATTTTACTCTGTGACGAAGAAACCTTAAAAAAACGCCCTATATTTTTTNAAATCGACTTTATTTCAGGGCGAGATTGAGACTAGTAAGTCTCTTCTTACATCTAACCCTATGTCATAAAAGATGAAAAGAAATAGTTTATGGGGTTAAAATAAAAGAAAATTAACAAAGAGATGTGTCTGCGGGTTAAAAATACCTAAGTTATTGCACTTAGGAAAAAATAGAACCCTGCAGGAAAACGCCCACAGGAAGGGAGGCGTGAAAAACCTGCGAAACCTACAGACAGTAGCATCTAAAATTTTTTGATTTGAGATACAGGTTTAAAGACAAAGTTCGTGTGGTGGGGTGAAGCAATAATGCTTGAATCCAGACTATCTATTAAGTGTTGCTTGCGTTCGGGATTAATTTCTGTCGGTGGAAGGGAGAATTTTTCATTGAGGGAATTAAGACATTCAAGGGTAAGCAACGGGGATTCTTTGGGTTTCCCTATACCAAGGCCTCGCAGTTCACCCTCATGAAGACACGTTTAATATTCAGACTTGTTATTTTCGATCACGTCTGTTGAACTTCAATTATATATATACTTACTAAAAAGTTAATTCAGTTTTCCTTTTCGTAGCACGATACATTATATAATTGAAGACTTATCAAATAAATCCGGCCCGACGAGCTATTTCTGTGAACTTATGCGGCCCATATCTTAAATAATTTCTATTATAAAACAAAATAACTGTTATGTTTCCTCCAATCTGATTATACTTCCAATAGACGCAGTATGCTTGAAGTTTTCTCCGCTAGATGATTTTAACTGAAGACGTTCATTTGATTTTCTTGAACTAACATTTTCTCGGGAATAACGAATGCATATAAATCACGATGGACCTCGTGTACAGCATACGGAATGTATTAAGGTAAGGTACTTTTGTTTCAATTTGGTTTTTCGCACCAAAATGATGTCCCTTTTTCAGACGTTTAGATGTTCATATTGTAATAATCACAGTTACGCACACATTTATCTATAAATCCCATATCTGTAAGATCTTTAACTCATAAATCAATCGCAAACAAAGAGGTGATAGAAGCTGTTGGAGAAAAAGGGTTTTGATTGAAGGGATAAAGCAAAGGCATAAAGAATGGTTGGGGCAAATATTGAGAGGAAATTCGAGGGGTTTCTAAGGAAAGTTATTGAAGGCAAGGAAAAAGGGAAGACGAAGGAGGTTCTTGGATGATATAAAAGGCGGGATAAGTTATCGAGAGGTAAAGAAACGGTCTTCAAATGAGGAAATTTAGGGCAGATGAACCTGCCGAGAGATAGAAAACTGTGTATATAAAACTAATGTGTATATATGTACAGATTCAGCTAAAAAATGTATACAGAAAACAGAAACTGGTGTAATTATTTAAGTATTAAATTGATTGAGACTTCTTGAGATCGATAAAAGTTAACTAAGCTATCCTTATCCTTATTATTCATCCTCTAAAATTACAAGAGATGTTCAAAATGGTGGGTCATTACCAAAAAGTCATCAGTATGGTCTACTACTGTATGAATAATTGTGTCAGATTGTCCTTTGAGATCCCTTATAATTCTCCCTTACAATTGTCTTGAAGGTAATCAATGGGCTACCATAGGGTACAGTACGCACTTTTTGTGATTGTAGAGGACAGGGGTAGTTAGCGTTAATCTCATGAAGTCTTAATAAATTATGTATTGAAATATGTATACAATATTTTCTCTCTTTAGAGTGTGTATGCATTTTCTGGCGATCTCTGTACATATATCAAAAACGTTGAATTGACCAAACACGTCAGAAGCATGAGATACAGCCAAACGTTGCATTGCAAGCACAATTCGTTCCGGAAACGTGCTCGCATTCGTATATCAAAGCGAATTCCCCTGTAAGAAATAATGAATACTCAGATGACCATGATTCGTCCCAAAACCTAAAAATATTCATAATGGAAGTAGTGATCACGAAACGGTCGACAGACAAAACAACGAATACGTACTCCGTGTGTTGAAAGACATTGCTAGTATATCAAGTTAAAATTTATTAAAAATGTTTGTTTTATTATTAAAAATTTTTGTATTTGGAAAATTACGGACCCAATGCAATAACGCCATGATAAGTGGGCGTAATCTTATGGAAATACAATCCCCTAACCTTAATTCTTTGTTATAATTATATTCAAAGATAATTACTTCAATCGAAGAAGCCTTGACTTTGTAGAATTCCATAACAGGAAGAATAGTAAAATAACTAAGCAAATTCCACAGAAAGAGATTTACTTCAATGATGTCATCCGGAACATTAGTTAAAATAAATGATAATAAACGAGGAAGCAATTAGAATTCGATCAGGCCAATCAGAACCGGCCAGAGATACATCAAAACTTCGGGCGAAGAGTCGTCAAAGAGCCAATTACGTACAGTTATCTTTGAAAGACCACCAAATCCACTACTTCGGCCTCAACTTTGTGGCAGCTATTCATGATGAACGGACTAAGAAACAAATTATTCTCATAACAGGAATCCTGTGATAACGAGCATAAGTTGTATCTTATTACTTTCATTTTGAAAGACCATTTTTAATTTGTTTATTGATAGATAATTTCTGATATTATTGCTGCAAGAAATAAAACTGAATTAATCAGAATTAGTTATTACTTCCTTAGCAACGAATTGAGAATTATATGCGATCAACTTATCAGCTGTACTCCTAAAAGAGTCCTTTTGCGATTGATTGATTACATCTATTAAATATCAATCGTTAATTCTTAGGAAAATATTAAACTGGGATTCGTTCATTCAGTGGATAAAGTACGTAGTGTACTGGGCGATAAAAGTGGTTCATGACCGAAAATGCCATGTACATAACACTTTTGTCAGGGTAAAATAAAGCAAAATTCCTCATCGAGGGCCATTACAAAACATGACCAATTTATGAACGATTTCATTGCTTTGAGAAAAAACAAAAGAATATGAGCACACTTTCTATAATAGTAGAGTAGAATAAGTTAAAGAGTAAAATAAATAGGATTAGTAGAGTGGAATTAGAGAATAAGAGTTTGGCAAAACGAATCCCTTTGCGAATATTTCCACGCACCGCCCATCATATGAAAGCATCCCACGTCATGCGCCCCTCAAATTTATGGCGCCCTGGGCGACAGCCCGTGTCTGAACCGACTCTGAAGCCAATGGATCATCTTCAGCTTTTGAAAATGAAGCGAAAGCCTTTAAGAGACGTCCATCAAAGATTACTGGAGGAATTTATTAAACTCTTAAGCTGCTAAGGGTTTCGACTCTCTTTCGTTCTCCTTAACAAAAGCGAAGTGGAATGTCTAATTAAATAGGAAAATTCCGACACAAATTTCCACAGACCTATTTAATTTTTAAGCTTCCCTAATATTTGCTTATTAGTAAAGGCAACAGCTGCAAAGGCTGATTGGATCTTCACTCCGCATTAACAAACAAAAGCCTGGAAGACGAATTACTAGTCAAAATGAGAAGTGAGATAGTTTCCTTCTACTGTGATTTCCTTTCCAAGCTTGAATGTCAAGAAAGGAAAACCTAAAAATAATGCAAATGTAATGTAAATGCAAGGGCTCTGGGAAAATATCTTTCACAGCAGTTAATAAGGAATGATAAGAATGAATAAAATTTAACAGCATCACTCATAAGTCAGTGGCTTTAATACTTACACAACCATGATTGACAAAACTAGGATTACCAATCAGGTGCCTAATTTGCGAGTTCGATGTTTTCACACCTCCTGCCATACGCCATATGGCGGCTCGCAGGTAGTTACACGAATGTAAATGTAAACGGTAAATGAAGGAAACGCTTAATCCTGTAAAATGGGACGTATAAAATATTTCATTCGTCAAGTTATGATTTTAGGAGCAATACGTACATTGTAAGGGCGTGGCCAGAAAGTGAAAATTCTTTTTACCTGTAAATTGCATGCTCTCTTCGTTCGATGAATTCTCGTTACTCCTTACTCGTTCTATTCGAAGTTGGTTCTAAGGGGGGGCCCAGACACACCCTTTCTGATGATGCATATCCTAATTATTTAGCTCTTACACTTACATCTACATAAATACCTCGCAAGTCGCCTTACTGCGTGCGGCAGGGGGTGTAAAAATCAAGCGTTCCAGTTACCTTTTTAGCTTATTGTTGTCGCAGAAAGAATTTTTTCCTATAACGACTTTTCCTCGCATGTATTTCTCTTATTTTACTCTCATTGTCGGATCGACCAAAGTAGCAGGACGGTCGCATAATACTGATTACTTCGTCCGCAAATGTCACTTTCTCTGAATTCGTCATGCAATCGCAGTGTAGCTTCTAATCTCTTCTTTCAATGATTCTCTGCTTCTGAGAACATTTTCGTAGCACTTAAATTTTTTTATCGTAGTATTTTTTTTTTAATTCGCCTTGAGCTGCTTTTTCTCGGGTTTGCGGGTACACGTTACATCCGCCGGATCCCATATACTCACCGCATATTCCAAGTGGGGACTGACCAAGGCGAATTAACAACACTCTCTAACGTTTTCATCGCATCTACCTACAAATTAAGAGCGCTTTATACATGATTCCTACATTGTCCTCTCTCTCAATGCATTATGAAGTAGATTGGTAGTCAGTCACCTCAATTTTGATTCGCCAGGGAAAGACAGTTTCATGAACTGAAGAAATTAATCGCGAACCTGCTGCAATCGCAGTTTATTATTATATTATATTGAAAGATGTACATTTCTGATTGGAGAAATTGGATCACTCGTTACAAATAATTATTTTTTCATAAATTGGCAGAGTACAAAGTGAGCCGTTTCCTTCGATTTAATGAATGCTAATGATAAATGGCGACAGATACGATGAAACTACGATGCATAATGTTTTTGTCTTCATCGAAAATAAAGATCAGCTTATTTTACATTTAACACGAGTAGTGTTGAAAATCAATCTTTCGCAATCCTAAGATCTTAACAATGTTCAAAAAACACTAGCCATGTTGTCGGCCTACATTGTTGCGAGTGTCTAACAATGAAAAGTCTGAACAATATTGCGATTGTAACAATGATAAAACCCTTCTGCTGTACGACAATAGGCGGCCTCGGCTACGGGAAATTTTAAAAACGCCCAGCGTACGGCGACATTAAATTGCAGACGTTCTCGATGAAAATGCCTTCTGCTACCACCAGATGGCATCAAATCCACTCCCATTCAACTAAAGCACCGCCGATGATTTCGCTACGCGTGGATTAGAAAAACAATTTACGGTCCAATTACTGTTAATGTGCTCTCCAATAGTGTGGTCTAATCAAATGTGTCTTTAATTATCACTTTAAGCAAATGTCTGGAAGATTAATCGAGCGAGAAACGACCTTCGACTCTCCGTTGGTTTAATGCGACAGCGACACTTCCGGAATTCTGGATTCTTTCCGGAATTGATACGGCAACTCTTGGTTGTGGGGGATATTTCGGAAAGTCATTTGATTTGCTTTCCATCGATTTCAGTTGCTCTTTTCTTTATTTATTTCGCATTAATGTAGAACTCAAAGATACTTTTACTAAATTCGGGACAATTTCCCGGAAATTCGGGGAAATTTTATTTAACAAGCTGTCCGTCGAAAACGACAGCAACCTTGCCCAAGGCAATTCATGTTATTTTCATTGAATCGCTGCAAGCTACTTCATTAGTAAGCTTTATCAACTTTCGCAAAAAAATTAACGTAACTTATTTACTCGTTAGTTACGCATCAATACGTTTTTTATAATCGATTTATTTAATTTATATAAATAANTTATCTTTATAATATATTTATATAATTAGATTGTTTCCTATTTTTGCGTGTGTCATCTACAATAGAAGTCTTAATTTCAATAATTAGTAGTTACCGCTTGGGTTTTAATGCCGACCGGTTTCATTTTCCTTTTCTGTTAGTTAATTATAAACTTTTATTGATTGATTCAGTTCAAGGATTATTTATGTAGATAGAGATTCATAGACGAATTACCATGGAAACATTTACTTAATCATATTTTATTTAATCTATTCAAACTGTATTCTATGATATCCTAACGGGTCTACCTCGTCTGACCGACATACCTTTCCTAACTACTTTCTGAATTAAAACTCAGATACTAAATCGACACACACGGAATTACGACCTCAACAATCGACAACAGTCGTTTTCAAGGCGGTTCATCAGAAACGCAACAATTAGCGGTAATTTTGAAGTATTTTATAATTTTTTCCCGCAAGAACAAATCGAAAATAGTATTCGATGATAGAATTGAGAATCTCGGTTATTTTTTCTTGCTTATATTACTACATCCGACGTTGTACAAGTATTATTGTAATTAATATTTTTCTACATCTACATAAGTACCCTGCGATTCGCCTTTCGGCGTGTGGCAGGGGGTACATTCACCATGACTCTACTTCCCTAATCGTTTACAATCGCATATCGTTTGCGGATAGAATTAATTCTTGAGACGTCTATACCTCCGACCTTTCTATCAGCACCTGAACGGCCTATGAAACAAGGGGGACGCATAATAAAGTTTTACAAAGAAAAGACGTTTGCAAAGGGAACGAAAATTATGACCTTTTTAGATTTACGGTTATGATCTACCTTACATATTTTTATTTACAAAAAAGATTTCTAAAGATGCCTATTAGCTGGATTGAAATGATCATCCAAACATTCTTAATGCAAAATGTTAAAATTTTAAATTCGCGGCCAAAACATATCCCCATAAGCCTTTAGTGGCCTCCTTTTAAAAGCAGTCCAGGCATCTCTTAGGCATTAACAAAAAGTGTAATTTTTAAATAAATGTCCATTATTTTGATCAAATTGGATAATTCATAACTGAATTAAAAATAAAAATTTCAGAGTCTACCAGAAAATTGGAGAAAATCAAGCACCCCCTGCCTTCGCTGGTAGATGTGATGTTCCGTGATAAGGAATTTCATGGAAACTGCTGAATCCACTTCGGATACCCGATCCGAGGATTTCTAAAGTGCGAGCCGCGCGTTTTTTCGTGATTTTGCCGTCCTGCACGCCATCGGTGATTGTCACTGTCGTCGCTATGGCAACGCAGATCTCCGCAGAAACTCCTCGGAAAAGAAATCAGAGTAGAAGCACTCACGAGGAACAGCGACGTCGGTTCCGAGAGAGTGCCCCCCGGGGCCCGTGGCTGCAACCGCAGGAGAACTGTAAGAAGCAGCCTTTTTAGAAGGGAAGAGAAAGGAACTGTGTTTGCCCAAGACTGACAATGTGGCTAGCAAGGTAAATGGAATGAAAGAAAGGATAAGCTTTTGTGTATAGTTGGATACGCACATACAAACAATCGCACGCACGTAAATACATATATGCTCGCGCACACACGTGAGTTCGGAACTTTCCCGAAAGGCGCCCCTTGTCGTTGGCGGAAAGCCGTTGTTAGTTCACATTGCCGCGCGCGCTCAACTGTCAAGACGTTTCAATATTAGGGACATGAAACGTTGCTACCCAACAATGTGGCTCGATTTTAGATCTAGAAGTGGCCAATTGTTTGTTTGTTTGGTTTGTTTGTTTGTCAATTATGTAGCTGCCAATGTAGCGGCTTTGTCGATTTTTTCCTTTATTCAGTAACATCATTTCTGTTTTTACGATTTCTCACGCTCTATGGAACACACTCTTTGACGTCGACCCTTCTATATGCAGGTTTAGTATGTGTAACATACATCTAAATAGAGAGAGTACTTCATAATTTCCAAATAAGATTTTCATTGACTAGCTCCTTCAACGAGTTGACATCTTCTGGTGTTAGATGTGCCTGAAGATGGCAATTCTTTGACGAAACCAATCAATAAAAATCTGCCGTGAAAATGACGAAGTATCCTTTATTCTAAGATTTGTGATAACTTCAAAGAAATCACGCTTGGACATTAATTTTATGTGTGACTTGTTTGAGAATTATAATAGTAATAAATTCAGAGGTTAAGGCACCTAATATTAACATTATGCATTTCATTTGTGTAATTTCTGGACTAACATTATACTTGTGGAGGCAATGGAGAAGATTTTTTTTTATTTTTTAAGCGCATTTAGGGATGCTTTCATCTAAATTTAGCGACTTCTTAGCTACTGCTCATGGGACGTCCAATGAAATTCTAAGGAAAACTCCATAGTAAAGTAAATTAGTGTCTACCTTGGTAAAATTTGCATTTATCGAAAATTTAAATGGTCACAGGAGTAAAAAAGAATTGAATCGAACCAAAATCAAAGTATGCGGAGTTCTTATGAAGTATGCATGGACAAATTTCAGTTGATTTTTGGGCATTCCCATTGGTTTTGCATAAAGTCATTGTAGTTAAACATCGATCCGAAATATTTAAAATATTATATCGTTTCTCAGCATCATCGTGAGGGAGTCCATGAAAGATATTCAAGGATAATTAAATGGAAAATGTAGTTATTGTGTTATTGATAGGAAGTATCGCAATTACATGCCAAACATATTTAGTAGGTACCCGAATATTCTAGCAAGGTTCATTCGGGTGCTATACATTTTATATAAATTTAAAACCGAAAATCAGAAAACCGGAGTATTGAATTACACGTTTATTTGAACGGGAATATTAGTAGAAAACCTAATTTTAAAATGAGTGATAAAAACCCTCTGTGATGTTGGTTTGGACCTCCCCCCACCACCACCACCATTGCAAATAATCTGCTGTTTCATATCACATTAAATTTTCATATTTTGGTTTTAATTTAGTGCAAATTTACAACACCCAGCAGGAGGGGGGGCATCAAATGATCCACCAGTATCGTTGAAAAAAAAATCCGCAATCATTATCACGTATATCCGTACCTGTCTACGCCATAAAAACAGACAGAGATATCTTTTTACTTCACCCTGGTAACCAAATCAAGAATGTTTATTGACAACGCAATCGTCTCGCCCGCCAGCGACAACGTCATTATATTTACATATTTTTATCGTTCCAGTTTGACAGATTCGGGCGAGAGAATATATTCAGCGACGCAATAACATTCGAAGTGGAATCAAAAAAATCAGCCAATTAATACAGACTGCGATGAATTCGGCAGTTGAAATATATACTGCCTCCGCCGTAATTTTTTTAACCGCAGGGACTCCGGTAATTTTCCGGAATTACGCCGCATGAAGAGGAAGAAACCTGCCGAAATGAACAGTCCGCCATGAGGGGGATTAATTCACCGCGTTTAATGTGCGAGGATACAATTTCGGTTAAGCTTCCTTACGTGGCACAAACCAAGCGGCCGTTAAAAGCCATCGCTGTTTTGCTTAATTACTTCATTTGAGGCAGTAAATTACGCCGTAAAGGAGGAAAATATTACGAAGAGGAAGCTGTAAAAGGCAAAGCTGATTGTCTTGCGAAAACGGAGGAGAAACAGAGGTTCGCTTCATTTGATGTGTATGAAAATGGGGTCGTAAAGAAGAACGGTTAGAAAGACGCCGTGGAGCGAGCCCTTTAAAAAGATGTGATGGTATTTCATCTTGTTGATGGCGAGCTACGTAAATTGAAAGCGATAACTGGTGGGAGGCCTCGCAAACGTTGCGGTAACGGTAGGAAAAATGGATCTTTCAATCGACTGGTCCAAGATTCCATTTCTCCGATCTTCCTTAATGTACCCGACCCGCCTATGTAGCAGATTGAACCCGAGGATCCAACATCCGTTCAACACCAAAAAGACTTCTTAAATTGCTTGCAATAACGTTTCATTCTGATGGACGATTATGACAATGGTAATAATAATTATTATTATTGAAACGTTTTTATTTGGGCTACAAATAGAATGAAAGTCCGCTCCAGAAATGACAGGCATCGCCATAAAAGCCAATAGACCGGATATAATTATCATCGACAATCAGGAATATCTAATGATTGACATATCGGTAACTCTCAATTCCTATCTTCAAAGCACTTGTTCGGGTAAAATAGCCAAGTTCTCTAAGTCAGCAATAGAAAGAAAATAAATGGAAGTTTAAAAACGTAACCATCGTTCTCATAGCTATATCCGTAACAGTGGATAGTACCCAAAACACTGGCTGCCAGTTTTGAAAATTTAAACGTTGAAATAAACTTATATATGTAATTAAAAAGCGTGTGATTCTGGATACCTGCCATTTAATTAGATCGTTTTTCAATTAAGATAAGTAATCATTATAATTGCATTGAACTTGAATGCAGTCCGTTCCCAACTCATAACGCCGCACAGTGGGCTAGAATCGAAAAAAGCTGGCCAAAAATACGAAAACGCTTTTTTTGAGTGCGGACTATGAAACTTCGCATGATCAATCTCGAATAAATTCTACATACGACTATGGATATCATTTACGCTGGATCCTACGCATTAAAATTGTACAGGGGGTCAAACTTGACTAAATCCAGCGTAAATGATATCCATATTCGTATGTAGAATTTATTCGAGATTGATCATGCGAAGTTTTTTTTTCTACATAAGTACCCTGCAAGCCGCCTTCCGGCGTGTGGCAAAGTTTCATAGTCCGCACTCAAAAAAAGCGTTTTCGTATTTTTGGCCAGCTTTTTTCGATTCTAGCCCACTGTGCGCCGTCACCTTGTGGCAAAAACGAAAAACTTTAAATGATAATAACACAGAAATATATACCCCTGGCCAAAGATATCAAAGAAGACTGGAATCTAAAATCTATCAAAATTGTCCCAATAAGAATTTTAGCAACCGGTATAATACCTAAAAATGTACATAAAAGCCTCGAAAAAGTTAGAATAGAAGATAAGATTATGGTTCAATTATCATATCCCACATTCAAATATCATTTTAAAATACCTCAGTCTCAACATAAAACCCTGCAGAGAAACGCTCCTGAGAAAGGTGCGTGAAAAAACTGCAAAAACCTATTGATAGTAGCAATTGAAATTAAACGAGATGGCAGGAAAATAAGAAAAAGGAAGCTGTCAGCAGGAAGCCTAAAAAAAGCAGTAAATGCACATTTATTCAGAAAAAAATGTCGAAATTACATGAAATTAAAACGAGTTAATGTAACACAAAATAAACCAATTGTAACAAAAAATTAATAAAGCAACTGGAAAAAAGAAACCATGAAATATCGAAGAACAGAGGAATATTGCAATAATAACAAAGCAAGGAGGAAAAAAAGCATATTTAAAATTTCGATAAAAAATTAATAAAATATACATGAAGTTGCAAAATGTATGCATACACTGCAATGAAATTGCAAACGCTGCAACATAGGAAAGTTGTTTCAGATGAAAAACCCGTGTTTATTGAAATTAATACTGGTCGTAACGGCGTGATTTATTTTGCGTTAATAAACAACATTATTTTAGAAAATTACATTTTAAAGAAACGCAGGATATTGCTGCCATGGATACTTTTAATGTTAACAACAGGGACATAGCCAGGTTTGCCTCTGAGTCTTTAAGTAAACGCAAAATTGTCCACATAACTGGTGAACTTCTGCCCTTAATTTAACAAAAATGAAATCATAATTTTATTTACCTATATTCCCTGTGAGTGTGGCGTGTAACTGTAAATATGTAAACCATTACAATTTTCCTCTATTCGATAATTTTAAACCCATTTTGACTCGGGGTTAATGCCCAAAACCTCCATGACTACGTCACTGGTTTAATATATATGCAAATATATTGAATGATTTTATGAATATATACTATATGAGACTATGAAGTTAAAATTCAATGGAAAAGCATGGAATATGTAGTGATTAAGCTTGCAAGTATATAAACTTTTAAAATTTACCTCCCATAATCTCAATAAAAAAAAAACATTTTGGCTCTGGGGGTATTTAACACCCAAATTCCTGCTTTCTACGACACTTTTATTAAAAAATGGAGAATTGTTTTGTAAATTACACAGTTACATTTACAATTAGATCCTGATTCTAAAAAAGTAAATGCATCCGCTGCCTCACACCGAAAGGCGGCTTGCAGGGTACTTAGATAAACATAAAAAATGTTTGCACGAATCACAAAACTATCAAGATGGTCCTTACAACATTTATTGACGTGGAATGCCTGGTCCCGAATTTTCCTCAGCCGATCTCCTTTCTCTAGGAAAACCCTCAAAAGGTTAATGATTCAGGAAGAGAGTCGCGCCATCCTTGACATTGTCTGATTAGGCAAATCAGCGAAAATACGGCGGAATTTTCGCCCATTTGACGGCGGAATTGCGATCGATTTGACGTGGACGTGCAGCGACAGCAAAAGACTGCGTTGAGTGACAGTTAGCGAGAGTACTGCGACGGATGGTAACGGACGGCCGTATTGACCAATCTCATTCCTCTTCTCATCCTCCAGCCATCGCCACATGCGTCCTCTGATTGGCTGACGTTGACGGAAGACATTGACGAGATTCTCCGTCCGTTCGCTGGTGTCGCCGTCGACCAAAACACACTGCTTTTCTGGTACGTCTAACCCTAGATTTGTAAGGTGGATAGGTTCCGCAAGAGTGACCTTAAAACGGAAACTAACATTTGTATCCAAAGTTGAGGTATCCAAAAAAGTTCACAAGAAGATGAATTTATTTCTATTGGCATTCCAGGAGGACTCGAATGCGCTCTTAGAAGTACTTTCCAATTATTCCTATTTAATATGAGTCCTGCTACCATGTCCTGATTAATGTAATATTTTTGATTTGTCTTTTTGCACAGAATAAATGTATCTTTAGTTTCCATTTTTATCGATTTTTCATGGCTGTTTTAATATGAAAGCTACTGATGTAAGAGTGATGCTGAATAATGGCATTGATTAAGTTCTCTTCTTTTATAATGATATGAAAAGTGTAACTTGAAGAGTCATTGTACACCTCTTAGAGTACTTCTCCCCACCCCTCCGAACTTAGCAGTCACGCTGTTGTCACATATCCCTAGCTCTTGCTCAGACCAAGAGCTTTGGAATTCTGACAGGTATGGCGCTGCGCAAGTGTTGCGTTCCTTTCGTCCAGGAGTGTACTTCACTAACGTGGACTTGCTCCGCCTATAGCATCCTGTCTCAGTGAGGAAAGCAATGGCTAACTACCTCACTCCTAATTTTTCCTAGTCGTCTCAGCCTCTCTCCAAGAATTTTAGTTGCTTATGGTGAAGGAATGAGATTCAAACCAGTCTTCGGGCTGAAGACTGTACAGACAGACATATAATATGACGAACTAGTGGACAAGTGAATCGAACCGGACAAACAAAATAACCTGAACGTAAATTGCGAACTCGTATAATAACAGTAAACTCTATCTTCAGCACTATCTATTGTAATGCTACTGTAGGTTTTTATTTCTTTACGGAAAAATCTTCATAACAGCATTTTTTCCTTCGGCGTTGGAAAATTTTCAATGCTTTCAACCCCCTGCTGGGTTTGAAAATTGATGAAAGAGCGGTTCGCCAGGTACTACCGATAATTATTTATTACTTTTAATTTTTCACGGGGATGTAGTAAATATTACTTCATAAATCGATGTTTATCATCTCACCAAACGAAACATTGTCGGTATTCGTTGACCGCATTAAACCCGAACCGTGCAAATCGAGTACTGCACAAATTGAGGGTTAAGTGCTCAAAGGTTTTTAAACACTGCGGCCAGTATCCATCTAGTCCATCGCAACACTGGTCTTAGCGAAAGTTTACTAAAAAACTCCTTTATCAAGTCTTTTAAGGTTGGGGAGCTTTTTTCCTCATCAATATCTATAGATAAATAAGTTACTGAGTAAAAAGTATGACCAAGCATATAGCAAACGGTATATTTCCCAACATTAATACGATACAACGATATTTAACTTTCGTTCTAAATGTCTAAATATGTGCAAGTGTCCTGCGAGCCACCTATTGGCGTGTGGCAGGAGGTGCATGACCATGACTTAGTAAATTGTCCTTTGGTTAGATCTTCTAACTTCCAAAGATTCCCATCCAGCGTCCTGAAGTATCTGAGTGACGCTCAATGATTCATCGTAGCATTCTGATATCTTTTCAATACTTCAATATAAATTTCAAGAGAATTCTGGGCGAATTATTTGACTGAAAATTCATCTCAGCCGTGTATAAAGGTACGCGCAAATGGTTTAATAGGTCCAGGGTAAAAAAGGACGAAAGAGGTGAATCGCCTAATGTTGCCATCGCAACATCTACTTCGAAAATGTTTTCGTATGTATTCGTATTTTATGTTGTTGTTGGATTTCAATTTCACTATACATTTAGCTAAAGCCGAGTTTTATAATTTCCTTAATTTTTAATGTAACGCCGCGAGAAATCACAGTTTCCTGGTCAACATTTTCTGAGATGACGTCGATTTTTCAACGACAACGACGGGACGGATGGGCAAGAAACGACGCTGGCCCGGTGAAAACGGGAAATGTGGTCCGCCTACTGTAGCGCAAAAAGAGGTAAGTTATTTTATTTTACCGAGGACTGCCCCAACTGTAAATTTTTTGCATTCGTTCGATCGGACAGTTCGAGTGTTCGACCCTTAATACACGGGTCCTGTTTTTGTAAAAAAGACCACGTATATTATAAAAAATAAATAAAAACAGTGTCCAACCGTTCTCATCGTAATGTACGGCGGTCAAGGATAGCAATCTGTATTCGAGAACATCGCCAGTTGTACCGTAAAAAAGTAGCCGAAGAGTCGCTGCATGAGCGCTACAGCTAAAACGCAGATAAAAATGCAATGGCTTTGATTCCCTCCCAAACATATAGTATCAGCTCAGATGTTGCATGACAAATATGTATAATTTGGATTTTAAGTTCTTCGTCTAAAGGTAATAGTGTTTTCTTTTGCAAATATTTTAAAAATATCATTGATTTTTAGATACAAGAGAATCTACGTAACGGAAATGTGATATTGGAGTGCGATATTCTGCTGAAACAAAACAAAAGTCGCTAAAAAAGGTAAAAAGTCGCTAGATCAAGCGACGAAACCGCTGAATCGTAGCTGAAGGGTGCGATGATTGCTATAGCAACGTGAAAGTATTATTTACTGAAACAATGGAAAAGAGAATGTTGGGAGAGATGGTCGCTATGCTGGGAAAGTGAGAGGATTCGTGTCTATGTGAGCAATTCCTCTCCGTAGCGTATAGAATGATTGATTCCTGGATAACTGTATCAACGACAAAAAAAGTTGTTCCGCAATTTTAAAGGTAGTAATAATGCAGGCGACGAAAAATAGGTGTTGGCATGGAAACCTCACTTTCCAATCCCCCTGACTTAACCGTTTGTCTAGCTGCAATATCCCCCATTTATATCGTGTATAGTATGTGAGTGGTGTATGGAATCCTGCCGTCAAAGTGTTGTATTCGAGAATTACATATTATTATCAATTTCATTAGAAGTACAGCGAAAGGCGATACGCTTCGTAAAAAAAATTGTTGCGACGACATTCTAAAGATTTAATTTACTTCGGTAAACTCAGAGAAGGTATTTTCTTAGAATATGTAGCCCATATGTCCTACCGGTTACATAGGCCGCTCTGATAGTGCGAGAAATATCAGAGAAATAGATGCTAGAACAAGTCGTTTCAAAAATTAATTTTTCTCCGCGAATGACACGCGAAAGTAATCTATTAAGGAAGTAGAGGCATGGAGCATGCATCCCTGCCACACGTTGAAAGGTTTCCTGCAGATTACATGTGTATATGTAGATAACAAGCATAGATATCACTGTTGATATTTATTTAATATTTTTTCGATTTAAAATATGATTAAGTAATTGCGTTCGGTGATGTTTCAAACTCTTATCCGTACCATTTGTTTTCCCTTTTGGCTCGATATACTCCGAACTCTATTTAAAACTTTGTCATTTCGTCTAAGTATTGAGTTTAAAATTAAAGGTTTCCATGGTAACCGAAAACGTCTCACTCTGGGTATGTTTCAAGACGTAGTCTGTGATTCGAAAATTTTCGTCCTATATATTTACTGCTATGAACGAGAGAGAAATTTTTTCCCGCCGTGGTGAGACTACGTTTTTAAAATAACTTAGCGACACAAACGCTGAAGGACTCCATTGTTTTAGGGACACTCTTGTCCCATCATGCTCTCCTCCTTTCATTGTCAAGACGTATTTTGTCGCGATGGGCACCTGAGTTTCAGGGGTTTTTTTCTTTCAACAAAGTTCAACGACCCGACGTAATCCAAACCACCCCGTCTTGAGATGTGCTTCTGGTGCAGTATCAAAGTGATATCAACTCCACCGTTCTGTAACTTCTCAGGCGCTCTCTCCCAGAAACATTCCGCAGACTGCATTCATCCGATTATAAATTCACCCTTCCATGGAACACATTTTGAACTCCCGAAATACCGTCTCCCAAACGCGGCCCTTAACCAGAATAAATAATCCATTCAATGGAAGTATCATTTTTTTAACCTAGGTTTTTAGTAACGGCGAAAATAAAGTATGAGTCATTTAACTCTTTGATGGCCATGAGGTATATTCTTCTGGTAAACGATAAACATTGAAATTACTTTGCCCAAGTTCCACAGAAAATAAATCCATCAATTATATAGATTGTTCTCTTTTGAAATCAACAATTTATGATTATGTTTCCGAATATCCAAACAATATTTTCTCGCATTGATTTGCAGGATTTATCCTTTCTTATACTGCTTGAAAAACTACTGTTAATTACGTCAAAAATACGGTTTAGGCTTCTTTCAAATTATACGCATAAAATGTCTCAATTTAAGGAAATACCTTCCATCTTCGGTTCTTTTTCTTCCAATAAAATCTTTGATCCATTTTGTCTCCCTCTTAAATCAATCAATTAAAAGTATTTTTGCAAGAGATTGACTCATGTAATTCTGCATATGTGTTTTATCAGTTCATACTTTTATTAATTGATTAACTTGTCGATCTTATTTATTTTCTACTGTTTATTGTAAGCTGTAATTAGTCTCGTCCTGTAAATTGATGCATTGTTCATAAATAAATGAATAGTTTGTAAAATTAACAGTTGAATACCATTTATATCGTTGATCTTCTGAGGAAATATTAGAAGAAGGCAAAGATAGATGGGAAGAATATTTTTGCATGACTTCGTGATTTGGCAAAAACAATAGGTAAACATTAATTTAAAGTATTAAGTTATACGTCAATTTCAATTTACACGTTTTATTGAAAATTTAAACTTTTACTAGTAATGAACCCATACCCGCAGTGGACTTCGTCATCACATTTGGAATATTCTTTCTCGAGAAAAATAAACGCGTTGAGTGACCTCGGAAGATCGTTTCGGCTATTTTTATAAAATGAATCCTCTAAATACGCAATCACAGCTCCTACAGAATTGGGTATAATCCCACTTACAAAGCCCTTCCACACTCAGAGCTTCCTTAACTCGAAACCGCCTGCTCCCTCTTATCGTCGAGAGTCTTAAGCGTTTTTTCAGTACTTCAAATACGCTGGAAAAAGAAATCGCGAAGGTATGGTTGGCTGGTGACTTATAAACTTTATCCATAGATGGCAGTTTTTGGGAAAGTAAGGCCCCTTTGAAACGACTGCACGTTATTGGTCACATTTTTATAACTAGTTGACTCCTTTCAGAATACCATTTATATCATAAGGTTGATGGTTTCGGCCTTTACTTGGTGGTATAACATAAGAGATTGAAATAAGATGATAGAACTAACACTTATATAATACTACAATACACACACGACCTAGATTTCACTGCTTAGCAACATCATCAGGTTATCGTGTCAAAAAATCCACAGTATATATAGTCACAAAAAAGGGGGGAATGTTTTTATTTATTTATTTTCTATTCTCCCCCCATGTTTGTGACTATATATACTGTGGAATTTTTGACACGTTAACCTAATTATGTGATAAGCACTGAAACCTAGGTCGTCAGTGCGCGTATTTATTGTGGTTTTGTAAAATTAAACTGATAGTTCTACCATCTTATTTCATGTAAGAAAAAGAATGTCGGAACACGGCAGTTAATGAATTAGAGGTTTAATAAAACTCCGTAAGCCATATTTTGGCAAGCAGAGCTCGCGCTAAAAGACTAACGGGAAGCTCCGGCTTACTGATCTCTGGGAAGTCCCAATGATTATTTCAGAGACAAAGTCTCCATCTTCAGGGGGCCTCCACAAAGTAAGTGAAGTAACTTCCTTTGAATTTAGTGAAGGAAGTGAAGTAACTTCCTTTGTGGAGACCCTCTGAAGATGGAGACTTTGTCTCTGAAATGAGCATTGGGACTTCCCAGAAATCGGTAATCCGGAATTTCCCGTTTGTCTCTTAGCGCGAGTTCCGCTTGCCGAATAACTGCTTACGAAAGGTTTTTAAACCTCTAATCTTATTTCATACCATTTATATCGTTGTAAGGAGACTTTTACTAAAAGAAGATTCTCAATAGAGTAGATGGTATGGATGACAGTGGATTTTTCTGATTGCACATCAACAAGATCCATTATTCCTTTCTACAAGTACCTTGCAAATATAATTTCGGGGTAAGATTTGGTAAAGTTAGTCCTGCTTTTCATTATGCAAGTAATGAGAAAAATTCCTGTGCGAGAGTAGTTATATTGTGATGGAGCATTTCAGATTGAAACATTTCAATCCGTGCTTCCTAGCTGCCCGTGAACCTTCAAAGTATATATGTACCAAACAGTTAATGATCACAGGATTACGTTTAAAAAGTTACGGGATATTACTTCGGGAGAAATTATGAGGTTAGAATCGCTGATGTACGATTTTATTTGTGGTTTTGTCTGATAAACATGGAGTAAACAACTGACTCGTCGTTTAACAATTGCCTCCAACACAGTCCATAGCGTCCTTAACGACCTAATAAACAACTCACGCAACAATACAAACAATTAAGGCAACAATGTAATTGCTACCAACTGCATATGTTGCCTTATCCCGTGGTCTTATCGCCACAGAAATATGAAGCAATTTAGAAAACTTAGTTCGTTAAGCGGATATCTAAATTACAGTACATATTTGATGCTGACAGTGGACAGCTGTGCGAATTTCATCCTTTCGCAGGCTGAAATAAGTTACTTTTGTAAGTATTAATAAATTAATAATAATAATAAAACATCTTTATTAGATTGAGACTAAAATAGATGGAGTATAGACAGAAAAATTGGAAGGCATAGACTTTAATTATTTTTTCAACTCTAATAAATAGCAAATAGAGAAGAAAATGGAGAATCCTTGCATGATTTACGTTACGAACGGGTAGAAGGAGAATTCAAAACTTAAAAAGAAAGATATAGAAACGTGAAGAGTAAATATTGATTATGCGATACCAATGTGAGTTACGTCTCCTGCTGATGGACAGTAACACGGATTCTCTTTTATCAAATTCCATTCACTGAAATCATCATTAGTGAAGGACAAAGAAAATCAGTATTTATATATAGTTTAATATAGTTTATGAAAAACTTTACACGTCCCAAGATTACTCAGTCACACAAATAAAAGATACGGGTTGACTCAGTGGAGCAATAAAAGGAGTGCTATGAAATCGGCAGGTCAAAAATTAAATGTTAATTGTAATTGTCGGACTTTTTTGAGATCTGCTATTATTCTTATCGCATACTTTGAGAAATTACATTTGGAAAATGAGTAACTGCGGCTTAATCACATCCCAAAGGCATAAAAAAAGTACTTCCTCAGTGACGGATATGGAATTACACTTCAGTGCTCAAAGAGTTCCCTCTGTTCTCTGTTGCCCTCTGTCCTTTCCATGGTGCGGGATTTTGTAGTGGAAAAGATAATATAAAGGAAAATACACGCTCAGTGTGCTAAAGAGGGAATTGAAAACAGAGCAAATAATACTTGCAGCGCAAGCAATTATCACTTCTGTTTCGCTTCAAAGAGAAATTCTTTCGTCGAATATCACTTACGAGAAATAATATTTCCCTATGGAAAGTTTCATAAATTCTTCTATAAGAGATTTATATACTGGATAAAGATATGTTTGTTAGTTGAAAAATAACTTTATCAATAAGGAAATTAGGGTAGGATCACCTAAGTATAAAAATCACATTTCTACCAGGTTGCATATAAAAACATATTCGTCATTTTTCCGACAAAAGGTAATGCATTGAAAAAAAACTGGAATCCATAGGTTGACGCAAAGCATACGAAAATGGTCCGGCGTTCACCTAGAAAAAATCTCAAACGGACATGAGAATTGTCTCACAGGGTACGGACTCGTTCCGGAAACGTTCTACCTTCCGGGCGGATGCTCTGACCAATTAATCTTTCAAGAACAAAGCCATCTTACACCTTTTCCTGTGTTTTAGCCTTAAGGGGTTCCTCCTTTCCATCACTTTGTATGGCCGGTTCCTCAGCGAGGACGTTGGCAGTGGGCGATTCTGCAATGTCGGAAGAAACCACTTCGCCCTTGTCAACGGTCTCCCGAAACGGCTTGGAAGACTTTCTGTCTCGATAGCTTAATTGGTTAAAGCATTCACCTAGAAAATGAAAGATTCCTAGTTCCATTTCATTTCCTGGCAGATCTTTTTCACAGCCGTTTTACCTTTGGATCATACAAAAATTATTTCAAGTTTAAAAAGATGTGTATGATATAGGATATAAAGTCAGTGAGGGATCAAAACGAATTCGACGGGCACATTTTATGGAGTGGTCTTCCTACCATATTTTATACTTTTCGGAGACCAATCCAAGCCAGGTGGTTGTCATTTTTAAGGTAGAAAATAAAAACACTACCTATTATTCATTCTAAAGAGAAACATCTCTAAAACCCAAATACAGTGCGTCACAGAAGTTTCCGTTCATGAAATACAACACATTTAAGAAAAATTAGTTAAATAACTACAAATATACTTTTAAAAAAACACAAGTTACGGTAAAATGTAATAAAATCAATGTATTATAATCTATTTAAACATTTAACTTCACTTAAGAAGATTTTTCTGTAAGTGAAAATGATTCTACAACTTCTTCTGGCCAATTGCTTAATTCTTTTTTCCCTGATTTAGAAAGGAATGCTTAAAGTGGACAAATTCCGTACTTGGGTAGTGTTCTATCTTGGGATGGGAGGTGTGGAGATGAGGTTCGGAAAAGAGTAGCATTGGCCAAAGAAGCTTTTATGAAGCGAAGGGAATTAATGACAAAGGGTCTCGATAAAGGAATCAGGAAAAGATTGGTAAAATCCTTGATATGGAGTGTTTTGCTATATGGGTGTGAAACGTGGACATTACGAAAAGAGGAAATCAAAAGATTGGAGGCATTTGAGATGTGGGTGTGGCGTAGAATGGAGAAGGTGAGCTGGGTGGATAGAAAAACAAACATAGAGGTGCTAGAAATGGTTGGGGAGGAAAGGGTTTTAATTGAAGTAATTAAGCGCCGACAAAAGAAATGGGTGGGTCAGATATTGAGAGGAGAGGGATTGCTGAAGAATGTAATAGAGGGTAGAATGCAAGGGAAAAGACAGAGGGGAAGGCAAAGGCAAAAAATGTTAGATGACATAAAGGATTGGGTAAGTTACCAGGTAGGGGAATATTAGGGCACATGGACCTACCGAAAGGTAGAACACTTATGTATGTATGCTTAAAAACGACCGTTCTCCTTTTTAAGAGTGAAAAATTCGTATTCATTACCGTTTCTCATGATTTATTGCGGATCTTTAGGTCCTCCATCGAAGATTTCCCTCTCTTACGTAACTTTGTGCATTAACTTCCCCAACCAAACTCTTATCGAATTTGTAACGCTTTCTGTCTTCCGTGTATCTTGGCGGATGAAATTAGTTTCATTTTTCTTCGACTGCTAGATGCATTTATCGTCCTATTCATTGGAGCTTCTCATAGGATAATTGTTACTCGTAAGGTCATTATGCTGCAATTTCGAAGCTTTCTATCTATAGCGTCTGGAGCAAGAGCAAACTACCTCACTCCTCATACATCTACATTAGTACCCTGCAAGCCGCCTTTCGGCGTGTGGCAGGGGTGGCTCATATTGCCTAGTATGCTTCATTTCCACTTCAAGCCTTTTGGTTGCTAATGTTTTGGTTTAGGTTCTAACCAGCCTTCCAATGGCCGAACCGATGGTTTTACAGAGGTATCCTTTCTGACTGAGGCACTTTTGAATGAATTTCCATTGCAGTCAGATCGGTTGGGGAGATTGAAATTTTTCTATAATACGCAGAGCTTCAGGACACGTCTAACGATTAATTCTATCTACGTTTTGGTATGGCTCTGGTATTGTCGGAACCAAGGCCATAACAGGCAAACGCTAGACATTTAAAGGACAATACCACAGTTATTAACAAAATCCACTGTTTAGAACTTATATATGTGGTAGTTCTCTGTGATAATAGATTCCAATATTGGGATTCCAAGCGGTAAAAGTAAAAGCTATGTTTTATTCCTCTCTTAGCAAGTTGAATTGTTATAAATGCTACGAAAATCACTGATAAATATGAATACTCTCGCCTTTTTACCCGCCCATTAATTGCAACATTAAAAAAAAATCATATCATCAACTCACACGGGTTCATTTCACCGAAAACAAAAATCAAGCATGCTTCTATAACTGAGCGCTATTAACAGAGGCAATTTTGGTAGTTAAGGGCTTAGAATGAAGTCTGGTTAAGAATCCCTCCTTGACCCCAATCGAATTGTGAGTCGCCCTAGGCTGTGAACTAAGAATAGACAGCAAGTGAGAAGTTAAGAATGTACGTAAAGGGCACGCACCAACACGCTCCCTAATGAGAGGGAGTGAAGGTAATGCAATGTCCGCTCATTTCCTGGGGACACCATTTTGAGAGGTATCCTTGACCTTTGGACGATTAATTGATCGGAAAGAAGGGTCGGTTGACCATCGCCGGGTCAAAGAGGTCAAAGGGGACGCAAACTAATTGAGGCCGTTATTTAGGTCTCCAATGCAAATTCCCTCCTAAGGGAGAATCCTTTCTTTCTGAGCAATCCTTAAATCCATTATAAGTCTGTTCTTTAAGGCATTTTCTTTAGTTATTGATCTATTGATTGAAAGTGATACTCGTGCGAATACCGCTTCTGCGTGCGTTGGAATGTATTCTACATGAGGAAGGTTCAAAATGCTCCCTGAAGCGAGAATGTTTGCGTCCGAAATACTTTAAAGATCAAACAGAAGTAGATTGTCGTGCAGCATTGTTGTAGTCACCTAACAATGATAAGTCCGGACACTCGTTCGACAATGAGACTTAACAATAGCATATTCCTAACAACAATGAGCGTCTTTCGAAAACTTTTTGAGTGCCCTACATATTAAAATAACAGTGAGACTAAAACTCTTCAACGTTGTCACAGAATTTCGCGAATTGAATGCAAAAATATTTACATTTACAATTCATGCAAAAATATAGCTAATACCGAGAGAACTGAAAGTTTACTGATTATACATGACGGATAGTTAAAATCTTAAAGTTCTAAATCAGCTTTTTCTTACAAACACACGATTTATTTAACATAAAATCTACCGCTGATCCTCTGCATATCCGCATGGATATTAATTGCTAATAACTTATTCCATAATAATTATTCCAATTTTAGCACTCAATTGGTGCTAAAAATTATGTTTGAAAGAAGGATTTGAGGTGGAAATGAACGAGGATCTTTTGCAATCAAAGACAGCATTTATCACTGAATAATCGATGTATTCCTTGAGAGTGATATTCGTGTGAATCTGGAATATTATTTCCGGTTAAATTAGATGCTATTCAAGGTCTTCGATAGGCCTGAAAATAGAACGAATAGGGGATGAGTAAAGATTTTTTAAATCGTAAATAACATCGCTATGATCATTTCTGGTGTATAGTGCTTGAATTCGCCATGTAATGAGAAGAAACTGCTTCTTGTTCTCGCGAAAGAGTAACTATGACGGCGATTATTGTTTGTAAAGAATAGGTACGACAAATAAGTCAGATGCTTCAGGAGGTAGAATGAGAATCTCCTGAAGTAAGAAGAGTTAAGGTAAGGGTTAATTTATGAAGTACTTTGGTCAGGCGCAACCTTTTGGAACGCCATAGCGCAGAAGAAAAAAAAGACCGAATATTTTCCACACAATTTACAAATGACATACGAGTGGCGTCTAACCTGATGAGGCGACTCCGGTAGCGAAATGGGTTGTCATTATTAAATCGTGCGGAAAATTTATTAAGTCTTTTTTCATCAAGTCTTAATTAACTTCATAAACCCAAAGAAAGAGCGGTCTTAGAAAATGCTACTAGTAGTTAGGAGAATTCATTTCTTCCGCGAACACTGCGCAAAAGTAATTGATAAAGGAATTAGAGTCATGCACCCCCTGCCACACTCCGAAAGTATGGAGGGTACATATGCTTGTGGAGATGTAGAATTAACATTGTATTGCGCTCAAAAATAAAATTTAAAGATTATTTTCGTTATTGATTTATAAAGCGAGCCTTCTGATACGTCACAATCTCCCTCGACTGAGAACCTACTCACAGTTTCATCAAATTTGAGAAAAAGTATCTTTGAGAGCTCCTCGAGTCGCCCGCCCGGAAGCAGTTGCGTCCATCTGAAACAGGCCGTCCCTGTAATGAGTGCTCCCTGTGATAGTTATCCCGCCCTTTCCGTCATCAAGCTTCCCTTGCGTCCCCAGCCTTTTCCCTCCGTCTTCTCCCTTCAATTACTTTCTTCAGCAATACCATCCCCTTACCATTCCACCCTCCCATTTCCTCTGCCGTCGCTTTAGTACTTCAATCAAAACCCCTCTCCTCTCAACCGTCCGGCGTTTGTTTTTCTATCAACCGGCCTTACTTTTTCCATTTAGCGCCACGCCCACCTCTACAATCTTTTGATGTCCTCCTTTATCAGGGTCCACATTTCACATCCATGCACCGAAACACTCCACACGAGGGATTTTACCTATCTTTTCTCGATTCCCTCATCAAAGCCCGTCGTCATCAGTTCCCTTCGCATCATGAAAGCTCCTTTGCCGCCGCTATCTTCTTCTTCGAAACTCATCTGTGTTTCTTTCGACCCAAAACGAGTTCTGCTCAAGTAGAGGAATTGATCCATCTGTTCCAGTTTTCCTCGCCCTCCACGATTGTTACCCTTTCTCCTTTATTAAATCTCATAACTTTACTTTTTTGACGCGTATTTTCACCCCAAAGTCCCTTGTCTTTAATAAAGAGCTTTATTTAGTGAGTCATACACTCCTATTTACAAACCTCTTCCGGGATTACCTCGGGTTCCTGGATAGGCAAGTGGGCTACGCGGTCGACTTCGGAGAAAGCGTTCCTGGGTTCGATTCCCGGGGGGGGGGGTACGTGTGAAATGACCTCAGCTGTAGAAGCACTTTTAAGAATACTGAACTTAGCTACTACATATTATATACTATACATAACGAAGTTACAGACAAGAACGCTAAATGTATGATTGCAAGAACATGTCTTCGAAACAATACCGTATGGATTCAAGGATCTCTTAAGGATCAAAGTTTCCAAATATAATAATAATAATGACGACTTTATGTGGCTAATTATAGTCTTAAGAGACCATCCTTACAATTAACCTTTTACAAGTCACGATCACAAACATCCATGCCCTAACCAGGATTTGAACCAGGGACCCCGGCGCTGCAAGGCTAGCACGCTAACCATTCAAAACCAAAATTTCAGCTAACCAAAATATTCAGAATAGTGTTCACTCCCTCTCAAATCTGTTTATTTTCGCTCTGGTGAATTTCTAAATTTATGTGGACGGTGGTGGAGTGGTTAGCGTGCTAGTGCGCTACCGCTCCAACCCTAAGGTCCCGGGTTCGAATCCGGCTAGTTGGATTTTTCAGGTTAGAGAATGGTCGTGTGTGTTCGTCCATTATCATTGTAAAACAATCCAAAATCAATGTAAAATGGCTGTAATTGGGATTAGTTTCCTGTATCCATTATAGAAG
This sequence comes from Ladona fulva, assembly GCA_000376725.2. NCBI lineage: Eukaryota > Metazoa > Arthropoda > Insecta > Odonata > Libellulidae > Ladona > Ladona fulva. The sequence goes on along the minus strand of KZ309142.1, from coordinate 24,769 downwards.
TTATCATTATTATTAATATTGGTATTTGGGCGGAAGTATTCCTGCCTCTGGGTTGTAATTAAGGCAGTGTTTATTCTATACCGCCGTCACTTGGCTACGCCCCTTTCAGTGATAATTGAATGTTTAGGATCTTTATATATTTAAATATTAACCTCGAAGTTTGAAGAGCCGCTGTATATTTCCAGTGAATTGATTCATCGATGAATTAGTAATGATTTTATATTAATCCGCCACTGCGCGCCATGTATCCCTGAGTAATATGCTATTCAACCCGTCGAATAAAACGTTGGGGCACCACTGCCTTAGAGTGTAAAAAAAACAGGAAAATCGGTCGGCGTATCTATGTACTTTTTTTTATCGCCCATTTGCATAACAAATAACTCCAATTCGACTACAATTTTACGTAAGGAAAAACGATGACTTTATAAAAAAGCTTCAAATTACGCCAAAGTCATCCAGCTCAAAAAGGCTTTTCCTCCAAAGGAATAACAAGTGTGAAAAATAGGCAACATGGTTCTTCAGTGGGTAGAATATTTGCCCGGAAAGTGGGAGACCTGGGTTCGAGTCAGAGCCGGCCTTCTCTATAAAGGGGCCTGGGTGCAAGAAACCATTTGGGGCCCTACATTTTTTGTAAATTATAAAAAATTACAAACACGAACATATCTTAATAATGCATGTTTATTTAATGCGTGATTTTGTTTTTGCTAATACATTAGTTACTTCAGAAATATTACAATTTGGGGCCCCCTCAATCGCGGGGCCCCGGTGCATAGCATCCGCCGCACCCCCCAGATGGAGGAGGCCCTGGTTTGAATCCAAGTCATGTCGCTATTTTTCACATTTGTTATTCCTTGGGAATTAGCCGCACGGCTTTACCGTGCCAAGTATTTACACCTTTTTTTAATCCATGGGCTTTTTTCTGTCATATATACAACAAATAATGTTTCAAGCTAAATTTTAAATTCCTTAATCACTGTAGTGACCATCACCATAGATCACCATAGTGATAGTTCTACATGTTTAATTGCATTGCATTTATGTAAGTGTGATCACTGTGTGATTGATTTACTTGGTTTGGGACTTGCATATAGAACATGATTATGTCTATGTCTATGTGTATACCCTGCTAGCCAGGGGGTGCATGCACCAAGACTCTATTTACCTAGTCGATTACTTTCGCGTATCGTTCGCGGAAAAAACGAATTCTTGAATCGGTTCGTTTTCGCATCTATTTCTCTTATTTTCCTCGCTGTATCGGAGCGGCCTATATAGCAGGGAGGGCGCATTATGTCCGCGACGTCTTCCGAGAACGTTGTTTCTCTGAACTTATTTAATAAATTTATCCTTAGTGTTAATCTTCTTTTTTCTAATGATTCCCATCCCGCGTTCTTGAGCATCTCAGTAACGCTTACTGATTTATCATAGCAATTCTTCACGAAACGTATCGCTTTTCGTTGCACCTTTTCTATTTCTCGAATACAGCACTTGTCGGCTGGGTCCCATACACTACATGCATACTCAAGGTGAGGCCTGACTAACGCGAAGTAACAACGCTCGCGGACTTTTTCTTCGCTTCTTCCGACTATTCTCTTTACAAAACCGAGTTTCTTAAAAGCCTTTCCACATATGTTATGGATGTGGGCACTCCATGATAAGTTATTAGTAAGGGTCACTCCTAGATATTTCACCGATTCTTCCGTTATTAAGTTTTTCCCTTGGAGGCTATACGAGTAATCTTTAGTTATCGATTTTCTTTCAAAGAAGTTAATTACTGAACATTTATCTACATTTAGCTCCAATTGCCAATCATCGCACCATTTTGCAATTTTATTTAAGTCATTCGAAAGGATCAATCTATCCTCTTCTCTCTCAATCTCCCTGTAAATTACCGTATCGTCCGCAAATATCCCAACTTTACTCTCGATTATTTTGCTAAGATCGTTTATATATATTAAAAACAGTATCGGCCCGATTACGCTTCCCTGCGGGACGCCTGAGGTTACCTTAACTAGGTTGGAGCTAATTCCATCAAGTATTACGCGTTGCTCTCTGTCGGAAAAGATTATTGTTATTAAAAGGAATTGCTATATAGTAACACAAACAGTAGAACGATATACAGGTTGATTTATGTCGAATTTATACGTAGGGCGTTTAAGAAGTGCCCAGAGGACCACTTATTGTCATTCACTAAAGGATATCTTTAGATCTCATTGTTACGCCCTTAAGCGTCTTCAAACATTCATTATTAGATACCAGCAACAATGATGGGTGAAAATATCGCTTATTTTATCCTTGAACTATACCGGAGACAGGAAAGCATGAGTCCAGGAATTTTCTGAGCACCTCTCGCATAAAAGAGATACGTGCTTTCAGGACCTCATATTGGAGATATTTGCCTCTTGATATTACTGCCAGAAAAATTTAAAAACGTGCTCCATTTAAATATGGAGAAGCGAATCTGCCAGTCAACGTTTTCCACTTTTCGCTACATTGATAAGCAAATAAACCTGCACCTTAATATAACCTTCGCTTACTTTTTCGATGTGTTCCAAAATATGGGTTTCGTAACATGAAGCATAGAATCTAAGACGATCCGTCTCAAAGAGGATAAGTTTCTTGGAGATAAGAAATAAACGCTCAGCCTCTCTGATCCTCAGAATCTATCTTTAGAAGATATGAGACCTACATCGCCGAATTCCTTCCCAAGCACATCGCCGGAATCAAAGAAGCACCGATATCCTTAATAACTCCGCAGATCCAATATCTCCCGTGGTTTATCTCAGCCATCTTTCCACAGTTTTTGCTCATCCGACCCAGTTAACCCATCTCTCAGACTCTCTCTCTTAATTACCTCATCCATCCACTGCTGGAGCTCTGCTTTTTTATTTAATATCCAAGGCAATGAATAGCTCGGAAAAGCTCTGAGTACTGCTGAAGTGAGATATGATGGAGATGAGGTGCCGGATAGTCAAAGCTACATCAATGTTATCATGACTATAGTCGAATGACATGATTATCAGAGCCCTATATGAATGAAGAAAGACTATTCTACTTGTGAAGCCCCTCCCAATTTTCTGCCCCTTTGAATGTACGTGGATATTTTTTTAAACAAAATTGAAATAAAAATAACAAAAATTTATTTTAGAGCACAGTTTCAATTGAAAAATGTATAAATATTTACATTAACATTCCAATAATTTTTGTATTAACCAAACTTTATAAATATTTTGTGGGATGAGCATTACTTTTTAGGAAAAAGTGTTGCTAAATTTACTGCCAGATTATTTTTTTAGTTTTGAGAATAAAAATATTATATTTCCCAGTATATGATAAAGAACTTCTTCCAAAAGCACAGACTATGACTGAAAGATTACTTAAGTAATGATCGTGGGGACTGATTGTCGTGAGCGTAAATTTGTGAAGACTTTTCAGACACTTTGACCAGGTTGCACTAAAATTTCACTAGGTTTTATTTTAGTATAATGCGTGTGATTATAACGTATATTTAAAATGGACTCTATTAATTTTCACTTTAGGGCCCGGTGTTATATCGATTTGTTAAAGCGAATAATGTAGCTAACTTCCTATACATATGATGGGTTAGGATGGAAATTATTTATAATCCTCACTTTAACTTTAAAAACCATTACAATACCAGGCCCTTGAGTGAACGTAAGTTAAAGTAAACATTATATATACACTGCCTAAAGTGTCTAAGTGATTCTCAACGGGAAGAATCGTAAAGGTATGATAAATGCAGCGGTCATACTTGTACAAAATATAAACTAACATCTCTCATCTTAGCTTAGTTTATGAAGGCTGGCTATCAGAAACAAAAATTACCAATCTCATCAACGTTCTAGTAATTATGAGTTGAGTTCTACAACTGTCGATACTAATATGAAATTTTATAGAATTTCTTGACCGCAGTTTTTACGATGATTTCTGGCCGTAATTCAAATTAGAAATAGAGCCTGCAAACTATTGGAATGAACAATACCTGTACTTCTCATGGGAGAACTTTGAAGTGCCTGGTATCGAACCGTAGACAAGAAAAGTTCAAGAAAAGCATTCCAATATATGCGAGTTCTGGACTTTTGTTCAATTTGCAAGGTTTGCGGGTTTTGCAACTTCTGGCTCTCGAGTTATAGGGGAACGTCCAAATCCATGCTCAAAATTATAATACAGATTAGCTGATCTGTCCGTTGATTCCGGGTAGAAATAGTTAATGAGTACCACATTAATAAATAAACAATAGATAGGCACAGCAAGAAATTAGACGTGAATTATCGTTATTATTTACTGGACTACGATACGCAATCCGATTCCGAAAGTAGAGTCATGTTACACGCATCCTCTTCCACGCGCCGAAAGGCAGCCCGCAGGGTGAACATTCAAGTGTAGGTTTATTCAACGAAAATCGCATTTAGCAGCATCATTATATTGAAATCCCGTTGCCCAAAGCTATATGATTAAGAGACTCCTAAACCGTTGCAGTTTTACTGTCCCTGCGATTCGTTACTGCCAATCGTAATTGCGACGCTAACATCCCATAAAATTATCTCATGTTCATATAATCTACCCTCAGTCTTTAACATACCTAACTTTGGGCTGAACCAGAATTTACGATTTATTCTTCAAGGATAACACAATTTCTCGGATTCCACAACTGTACGGGCCGTTTAATGTCGAGTTGTTTGCAAACGCAGAATTTTTCATTTATTTAACAAAGTATTTAACAAAATTGTGGCAGAAAAAGATTTTGGGATCAGCCGCAGGACTTTATCCTGCAAAGTATTCAAACCTTTCTTTAATCCTTGAAAAATTATGGCCGTTTAGATAAAAGAATCAAAAATTCATGGCAGAGATAAATATCTGTATTCAAGGGCCTACCTTTCTTTAGGTAATCAATACGATTTCGATCTACTTTTACTCCCTAATTTAATTTCGCTAAAGAAATAAAGCCCTCAACCGCTAAAAAGAATTTCCAGGGTATTTCTTATGGGAAATTTCGACTAATCTAGGATCGAACCGGAGACAAGGTAAATGTAAAGTAGTCTGCAGGTTGTAGACTATGAATACTTTGCAAATTTTGAAAGTTTTACGATGTTTGGTTCTCGAGTTTCAGGCGATCATATATACATACATTACATATATATACATACAGAACATACCCACACACAACATTATTACATGGATTATAATACTATGCCTAAAAGTATCGCAGCCCCGTCAAAGCTTTCGCCTTTATGCTTTCTGCAAGGCCCACGCATAATTTTCTAGGTAAACAAAAGGAGATTTGAAAAGCATTTGAATTCATCACGTTGACTGCAGTTCTCAAGGGAGGCGCGGTATATTCGGCGGAATTGGAGCGGAAAGGTAAAAGAACGACCGAATGATGAACGTGACCGAGAAAACAGAAAATGCTAAACGTGAGGTGGAAGGCGTCTGTGTTTGAAGATGAGTCTGTTTCGTGAGCTGCGCGAATTTATCAATTGGAATGCTCACCCTAACGAGGAGAGATTTCCACAAATGTTGTGTACAAATTCACGGCCCTGTGAAATGAAAACGGTTTTATAAACGACATCTCTACGGCTACGGATATCAAACTAGAAACTGTCAAAGCTTATGCCTAGCTTTGTATTGTTGCAGTTGTTTAGCCTTGAAATGAGCGGTGGTGGAATTTGTCTACTGATCTTGATAAGGTTCAATGTTTGTATGTACAAAGGCTTTTAGCCTAAAAAACGTTCTATTTTAGACTAAACGAAATGTCAAATTGTTGGATATGCTGTTATCCTTCTATTAATTTAAACAGGTCAGATATCTAGCTATCTTAGCTAGCTAGTCGTAAAATTTTCATGGCTCCAGTACGTCACTCAGAGATAAATTATCGATCGCCGTTCTTAATTTTAGGAGCATCAAAAATAAAGAAGTCGATCTCGTATTCGAAGTAACGATTCTGACAATTTCATTAAGGAATCCTTAAGAATGGTGACATTGTTTCCGAAATATGCATGGGGTTTTTCATAGAAATTAGTAATCCAGAACTTCCCGTTTGCCTCAAAACGCGATTTACATCTGCCGACTTACGCCTATCACTGGACAAAACTGGCTATCAGGAGAAATCAGTTCCGACAAAGTTTACCCGAAATATTTCAAGACATATTTTAAGTGCCAGTGAGATGAAACGGCCGGTACACTGTTTGCGGCTGTTAAATGTTTACTTCACATCAATTCATATACTTATACAAATGGTAGGATCGAGAGCGCATGGTGTACATACGATAAGTAAATCCTATAAGCCTAGTATAGGGAATGAAAATGTGTTAGATCTTGTTTCAAAGTGTGCGCCTTATCACCCAAGTATAAATAGATATGAAATATAGCGACATGACTGGGGCTCGAACACAGGTCTTCCGCTTTCCGGGTAGATATTCTAAACAATACCTAAAGAATAACTGCCCGGAAAATGGGAGACCTGGGTTCATGTCCCCAACATGTACCTATTTTTAACATTTGTTTATCCTTACGCCTAATCATAAGTAGTCATAAGTAGAGGAATTTTTAAAAGCGCCTTCCTTCCTCCTTTGAAATTATATTCTTGTACTTTGTAGTTCTCTTTATTAAGGAATTTAGAAGGACCTATCTTCGTCTTTGAATATTAATATCCTAAAATTAGTTTACATATGGCTAGGAGGTTGGGAATATTTTCAAAACAAGGAGACTTCTATGTATTCCTAAAGTCCTTCTATTTACAAATGTATACGAATATCTATACAAACTGTAAGTTCCCCGCAAGAATCGGCGGTTCTTGATATTATATATTTTATCTCTACAGGCGTGCACCTAGGGGGGAGGGGGATGACGGGCTTAATTCCCCTCCCCCCAAAGTTTCCACTGTATTAAAAAATATTTGTACGCTTGAATATGTCTTTATAAGCAATACTTTCTCATGCCTAGAATCGATTATTTCACATGACATCGATGGATTTCAACAAATTATAAATTACAGCCATTAAGTTTCGCCCCCCAAGCGAAAATTCTGGGTGCACCCTTGATTCTCGACAATTCTTATCATGGCTATCACAATTTTTTTTCTCAACATTGTTTGATGAACAAAATTTTACGCTGGTATTGCCACCCTATGCAACACGCCGATAGGCGCCTTGCAGAGAATATATAACATTAGTAACTATAAATCCCAAGGAAGAATGGACTTGAAAAAAGTCTGACGGGACCGGGAATAGAACCCGGGTCTCCCAATTGCTGGTCGGGTGCTCTGTCCGTTGAGCTATCCCGGCAGAACATTTCTCCAAGCCATTCGGGATACTTTGTGGGCAAGGACGTTGCGAGTTCGTCCACATGGTGGCATCGTTCGCGTCGCGGCTTCATTGAAGCACCGGCCACACAAAGTGATGGAAAGGTTACCCCCTTCAGGTTGGAAACACAGGAAAACGGGTAAGGGTGACTTTGCGCAAGATGGTGCGCACCCAGGAAAAATCCCAAGGAAGAATGGACTTGAAAAAAGTCTGGGAGACCCGGGTTCGATTCCCGGTCCCGTCAGACTTTTTTCAAGTCCATTCTTCCTTGGGATTTTTCCTGGGTGCGCACCATCTTGCGCAAAGTCACCCTTACCCGTTTTCCTGAGTAACTATAAACTTAATATATGCGCTTTCTATCACCGTCTATCGTCTTTTATTCGACGAAGAAATGAACTTTTATTTGCCAGATGTAGGAATCTAATTGGTGGGCACTTAATAGATTAGATAAGTCAAGTAGTCGATAAAAGATCCCATTATCGTAACTCTTGTCAAACCCTTATTAATCATTATACAACGAAACTCGTTTTACCAGGAGATTAGCCAGAGGATTAGTTCGATGTCTTTCTCACGAACATCCTCAAGCGAAAACTAATTGGACCAGTTTCCTTCGGATTATGCGACCACAATGCCGTCGTTATAGATTTCCAAACGAGCTTGATAAGGTATGGAAAACCGAAGCGCAAAGTGTGTCTATACCGTGAAGGCAATTTCGAACGCTTTAGAGACGAACTGAGAGACTGAACTACCAGCGTATGAAACGAGCATGATGAGCTTAAATGCCCAAGAAACTTGGAGTTCACGCACACGGAAAATTCGAGGCCCAACCGATAAATTGGTTCCATCGTCACATTCGAAGTATAATAACGAGACTAGAAGGCCTGATGAAGAGACAGGGAAAGCTCTGAAGAGACTGAATTCATTAAAATTAAAACTTGTTACTCGAATTTCGGAGCATCCTGAATAAATACTATTAGAGAGACCCTACTCTGACCCAACCAAGCTTGCAGGTCCTTTGCAGGTACTTTCTCCTCTGGGCTAATTTACTCTCCACTTCGAAGAAATTTATATTTTCACTAAATATGTGTAACACTGCACCATGTGTTATTTCACTATTAACACTAAATTGTTGCACCACTATCATTTCAAACATCGAATTTTCGAAAAAAATTTCTAGTTTTAGTATAATACTCATAATTTAGAAAATATGTGCTAAGCATATTGCGAATTACCTGCCACACGAGGAAATACGGTTTGGCCAACTCAAATCCTAATGACACCAACCGCATAATTCGTTCCAACGTCTTTTGAAGCCAAAACACCTCACCGTTCTTTCAATTAAGCGCTTGTTTGCTCGTATATTAACATGATTTCACTTATATGCTCGTATATAATCTATTATATGTAAGAAGAAATAAAGACAGACTTGTACACGGTACCACAGGATTTAATATTTGACGACCTAGGTTTCAGCGCATCGCGCCATCTTCAGGTACCGTGTACAACTCAGTCTTTATTTCTTCTTTCATCATGAAAAGCTACCACAAAGTCGAGGCCGAAACAGTGGATTTTACTATTATATGTAATGTAATGATAGGAAAATGATTTTCTATCAATCTTTCAATAAATTAGATTTTTCGATAAATGTATTATCTAACATACCGTGATATCACATTGTGTGAAGATGAACGACCACGAAAAACTGATATTGTACTTCTTCTACAGGAAATTTAATTTATTCTGCTATTAATCACCGATATCTGTCGTTTTGTATAAAATTATTCCTATTGAAGAAGTACAATATTTAATTTTCATCATGATGATGGACTTCAACAATATTATGAATATAAACATTGTAATTTTATTATTTATTTTACGTTTATCATGTTTTAATCTTCTTTTTCCCAATATTATTTTATGTCTACGTACTTTCTATTTCAATTCCGTTTCGTATATGGCATGTTTCCTTTCCTTTCGTGTTTGCCTTGGTTTATATTTTATTTCACTTCGTTTTAGGAATCTTTCATTCCCCTTCTCTGAGAGCGTTTCCAAAATATGGCTTTTCTTCCTTTTAAGCCTTAAATTGCGAAGATTATTTCCCCACAAACTGCATAATGTTTCTTTTTTCTTTATTTTTTTAAATTAATTGAAATGACGTGCAATGTTAGGCCCTCTCATAACTGATCCCGACAAATAAAGGTTCGATCTATTCAAAATGCTGTCCGATGGAACAAGACTCAAAATATACTAAGCATATTTTCGGTCCAGTATTATTGACCACTACAGAAAAATATATAATGAACAAAAAACATACACTCAATTGTTTTCAAAAAGGAAGTTCTTAAGAAGATATTAATGCTTAGAGAGGCCAAGCAAAGAAGGTGGTGCGTGAAAGATTAAGGGCAACAGAGATAGCTTTTTAAAGTGCTGAAGCTGAAGTCAAGAGCGGAAAAATGTGATTGCACATAATGAGGGTAGAGGGAGGCTCGGTGGTCAAGAGCAGCCTTTAGGGGAGGCAACCTTAGGCGGTGGAGACGCCTACTGATGCCCCACGATTTAAGCCTGAGCATGTCCCGTCTAAATTACATTCACCGTGCATTGGTTATGTTTTTTAAAGCAACGGAAGGGGTACTCTGATTACCCTTATATGCTGAATTTAGTTTTAGCATACATCATAACGTTATTTTGCATTAAGAAACTCTTGTTGCAAGAAGGAAATCGAAATGTTATACTTTTCGTTCCGTTTTTCACTCTGGTTTACTGAAAGATTCGAAATTTCGGTTCAGTGCCGGTTTTTATCCGTCTGCCGATGATCAACCGGTTAGAACCGGTTTATTTTCGCTCCAATGAAGCAACATTTTTTAATATAACTTGCGATTCTAAAGAAGCGACGATCAAACATTTAGAACCGATAAATTTAAATGTGAAGAATTACCTTAGCTTAACTCTAAAAGATATTACTCATTATTAGTACAAGTGCCTCCAATTTCACGTACTTAAATAGCACTATTTGTAATCGGAAATCGGAACGGAGCACATACCGATTTCCGTTCTTGGTCCGGGTTCAAGAATTTCATTTTTTTCGGTTCTGGTTCGGTCGTCACTCCGTCTAAAATAACGCCTCTTTTCGTATTCGGTTTCCGGTTCGGCTTCGGTTCGATACCCCGGTTCCAAGACACGGAATAAAAATTAAAAAGAATTTGGTAGTAACATATCAGGCGGGTATTAAATTTGCACGAACCGCTCTGTGTGGGAACTTTCAAGCCGGCATAGTTGATCTGATCGGATTTTGAGGTTGTATACAAGTGCTTTGGAATCTTTAACAGTACTCTATCCCAGTGGAGTAATTATGAACTCATCGCGCACCTGACGCCGGCCCTGTTGAAGATGATAGAGGTATGGATTGGAAACCCAGAAGAAAAAGACCTCGAGAGGGACAAAAACTTCATTGTCAAAGTGAAGGGAGACGTATATAAAAACGGGGTAAAGGATAAAGACCCTCAGGCAAGAGAGAAAAGGGAAGAATCGTTGGTGTTGGTGAATTATGCCACCCTTGGGCATAAAGGGCCAAGGTGAGGAGTGAATGACTACATGATATGCTGTGTGGGAGGATAAAAGTGGTTGGAGTACACCATCTAAAGGTTGAGCGAGTGAAAGCAATGGTCCTGAAATTGCAGGAAATTGATACAGAATGTGGACCTAACTTTGCCCAGGTGGAGAGGTCACGGGGATAACACAAGTGTACGTCAAAAATCAAAAAAGTTTTCAATCATTCCAACGAGGCTGAGCGATCGATTTGGAAATATTGTCCTCCTCCTTGGAGATTTGAACTGCGATGGGTATTCAAAAAGTTCCCACTGTAAGGCTTTAACGCATCCGATATAATTTCAAACTAAAAATAACACTTTTTTTCGCACCATGCAATGTAGTATTCGTCTCTAAATAAAAATAAATTGATAAAACAAATGGATTAGAATTTGCCACCGATAGTTAAGTTAATATTGCAAAAGTTCCATAAACCACCAAGTATGGAAAATTGAACAAGGTTTCAGAAAAACCTGAAGGTAGAATAGAATTAGGCACTGATGATATATTACTGTTACATTATTGATGATTTAAGAAGTCTTTGCGATATTAATTAATGGGTTTGTGGTAAAATGTTGCTGCTTTGAAAATCTTTCGCCTTGATGACCGTTTATATTTAAATATGTACCTTGCGAGCCACGGTTTAGCGTATTGCATACCGAATCCTCTCATTAACTAAATTTTTCGCGCTCCTTATACTACTCGGAAAAAGTAATCAATAAATTGACCAAGAGTAATTGTCCGGACTATTACAACAGAAAAACTCTTCGCCGTAAGGCTACGAAAGTCGTGCTCGCTTGGATCGGGAAACACTGTGGAGTGTTTAGTCATACAAGAATTCCCCGAAACGCTAATTCCTGTACTTTGTCCTTTACCTTAGAAATTTGTATACGATTTTTTTGATAATTTCTGATATACTGCTGTCAAACTCGTAATCGGTTTCTTTTCTAAACAAGCCGCTTCACACGCTTTTGCTTTAAGATCAGTCCCTTCTCGCACGGATTTCACATTGCGCAATAATATTCTAGAAACGGACTAACTAAGGAACACGAGCCACCTCTTTGGCACTCAATGAATAGCTCCTGAGAATGAAAATGCAAGTCTTCAGAGTTGATCCGTTTTCCCAATTACACCGTGAATACTTCATACAATAAATTGCTGATATCAAAAAAAATTAATAATAAGTACTCCTGGGTATTCGTAGTGATTTCGTAATTCTAATGGCACGTCATTGATAACGTAGTAGATATTGGAATGCTTTTAGTTTAAGGGAGCGTGTTATACTAATTGCTAATTCATTATAAACAAAAAATTTTTCAATGTTAAGTCAAGCTGCTAATCTTCACGACATTTTGAATAAACGCCCGGCTCATTCATCAAAATGGCTACATCCTCCGTATTTTCAATACTCACATGACGTTTGCAAAATAATTCGCAGTACTCTCTAAGTTGTTTAATATATCGTTGGAGAGAGGAATAAAATCGTTCCAATAATATTGAGCTAGGAAACTCCTGTTTTGATTGGTGGTCAGAAACAAGTCAATCGAAAACAGTTTATTAAAAAATGTATTCCACCGAATGGTTTTACGAAAGACCACCTAACATTGGGGTTTGTGCAATAAGTTCGCGCGATGAACGCATTGTTGAAGTCTCATAAGAATTACATGAAAATGATGCGCACATTCCGAATGCACTGGAAAACAGAGGTTTTAATTTTCAATAACCACAGAATATATTAAATGCCACATTCCTATGTTTTCCGAAATATTACAGTAAGAATTCTTTAAATACGACAATCTATCATTGACTTATTTCTACTATTTTACAGGCTAATTAAAACCTATCCTATGAAGGTATAAATACTGAAACATTACGGCTAATAATGGATTTTTCAGAAGTTGTAACTGCTCAGATAGTTACTAACTATGCGTTGGAGTAAAAGTTTACTTAAAATTACTTTTATTTTCTTCCTGGGAAACGTTGGGTACCTTAAATATTCTCTGTAGAATTTTGAAATTATTAGAGATCTCGTTGTCTTATTTTTATTTACCGATGCTAAGATGTCGCTTATTTCGACTTAATTTTAAAGGTCGCCTGAGAGTCTTCCAGCGCCGATGTTCGTTGGATGGGATGAACTGACGACGTGATGTTCATATGCTTGGAAATTTCCAGATCTTCGAAGCACAAAATTAAGGAATTTCATTTCGAGTGAACATACGCAGTAACACGAGAGAAGGTCATGGTCCTTTCTCAGAATATTCCAGAGCTACTCAATATGTGTCTCTGCGCATTTAACATCGCCTGGCTCTTGTTGCTTATAATTTATTATTCCGTCAGCATCCGTATTATTATCACCTTTTCAAAATGCGCTAAAGCTTTACCAATAAATTAGATATAGAGTCAAATGTGAATTTATAATAAAACTGTAAATGGAACAGGATCCAGGAATATGATTTTTCATTAATTCCTTGATTAAAACTTCGTTCCACCAATGCAGGTACTATATGTCTCCGATGAATTCAGACTCGCTAACAGGTTACATAGAGTTAATAAACACTATGTTACCCACATCTACACGTGTACCCAGCGAGCCTATTATCAGCGTGTTGCTGGAGATATAAATAAAGTGGAAAGTTTTCATGTGTGTGCAACTGTGTTTGCCTAAAGTTCGATAACCAGAGTTTGCATAGCTTTCAAATGTTAAAGGTGATTAAATGACTTCTATTCTCAAATAATATGCTTATTTCCGCCTGCCTGTTTGTCCCCGGTTCGACCGCAGGCGAGTAAATGCGTTTCCGTAAGGATTGCATGTAAAGCCCACTTTCATTGTGTTACGTTTCATTCGTTTGCTAAATTTAATTATGCAAAAATAAAAAGGAAGCAATATTCCACTTCCACTCTGAAGGAATCCTTTTAAAACCCTATACAAGGAAGTAAAATATCTCTACCAACTAAATCTGAGGTGAAGAATCTGTGGCCCTTAGACCCTTATCGGGCTTTTAGCGTAGCCTTTTAATCACTAAAAGGAACAAATATAAGCATTTTAACAATCCCCATCTAATTTATACCGCCAAGCTTACAAAACTTGAAATTTTTGTAATTAGAGATTAGATCACTTTTCCTTCGTACAGCTTTGATCCTGAAATATTTTAATATATACTATTTAAGCGCTGTAAACTGGTTCAATTTTCTGGCTAAATCTTTATATATATTGTCGAATGGTACATGAGGCCATACGATGAGAAATTATCTCCGAAATAATCCAAATGTATGCCGTGGTCGTTTTGAAATAACGGTAAAGATGACTTGCAGCTCTTTAAGCATTGACCTGGCAAAATGGCGGTTCCAGAACAAACAAACACCAAATATTCCTAATAAATTGCTAAAGCTAGCAAAAACTTAGTAGCGATAAGAAACTCCTCCCCCTTAATACAGAAACCTTTGCCTCAAAAGGACTTCCCTCCCCACATTCTTCTCACTCTTCCTCCGCCGCTCAGTCCAAAGCTTCTCAAACCACACACAAACTTCCCCGCTCTCGCAATTCACTGGAGGACAAAAAACAACCAAACCACAAACAACGACTCAAAGGCCAATTGATTGGAACTTCAAACACCAACAACAAGTGCCATAAAGCAGTATCTTCGGAAGCAAAGGGAAGGAGCTTTATAAGTTATGAGTGTATCTTCGTGTGTGTCGAGTCAGCGGCAAAAATTTAAAAATCCAAACACAATAAAAAAAGCGAACATACAATTCAGATTGCCTAAAATCACCATGATTCCGCGGAGGATCAATAATTCAAGAAGAAATCTTAAAAATCAAAAACAACTGAGTGTAGAAAAACGATCAGGCTTAAATAAATGTTGTCTTTGTGTTTGTCTAAGCGTAAAAATTCTTGATAAGGGGCTTTAGAGTTGAAGGAATAAATATGCGAAACAATGCAACGAATGGATAAACCAAGACAATGTTTTATTTGCATCTACATAGGAACTTTACAAGCTGCATATCGGCTCGTGAGGGTGCATAGACAAAACACGATCGACTCCCTACTTTTATATTTTCCTCCGCGGATCATTCGTGGAAAAAATACCGCAGCCGGAACTTTGGTCCGCGGAGATTTGGTCCGCTACGATTTGGTCCGCTACGTTTTGGCCCCACGACAATTTGGTCCCGCTACGATTTGGTCCGCGACGATTTGGTCCGCGGCGGCTGGGTGCTACGATGATTTAGTAACGACACGCGATAAATTTTTTGTTGGGCAAGGCTGAGATTTCTCATAATTAATTGTTATTGTTGTTTCTGGATAGAATTCAATAGTTTTGTTAGTATTTAACCTTTTGTTAAACAATAATTAGAAGTATGCCTTACTGGAATCGGAGCGTGCAATAGGGGAGGAAAACAGTTATCCGGACGTAAGAATATGACAAAACTATTGTTTATTTATAAATTAAAGTCTTTGATAAACAAGGAATACGCATCTCGAGATAAATGAGTGTTGTTTCAGAGATAAATATCGAAGGGAGGAAATTGGCATAGATGATTAATTTGAATGGTACTTAGGAAGAGAGACTGCAAATAACCATAGAAATTTACAATAACAAATTTATGTTGCTAAAAGGATATTGTTCATATCGAAATCATTGGGAGAAGAGGAGGGTAGACAATTTCAGGACGCTGACGTTTGCTATAAATCTCCTGGCAGTTACATAAAAATTACTCAAATGGACAAACGGAAATGGTTATTTGTAAGGCGGAGGAGGTGGGGGAGGGAGGAGTATGCTACATATGTGTGTGAATACGTAGGTAATGGGTATCGAACCACTCGTACCGTTGTACAGATTACGAATAAACAATGCGTAACGCAATAAATATATGTATAATGGAGTTGGTTGGAGGAAGTTTGGGTTTCATTACCCGCATCGCCCTTTCTTATCTGGACTTTATGAGAAATAAACAGTAACAAATTTATGAGGCTAAAAGGCAATCGTTCATATCAAATTCCTTGGAAGGAATCTTAACTATATTTCTTCAATGAAAAGGGGAAACAGATTTTAATGTATTTATTCTGTCAAGACATGACTAAGAGCAATTGGTTAGATTGAAACAGGAAGATAATTCCAATTACGTCCATTTTAATAATTATTATAAATGAAAATTTCCTTTCAACGGAAAATATACCAACTTAATACTATAAAAATTCTTGTTGGTGGTCACTGAGATCATTACAAGCGATCAGAAAAATAGACGGATTGCTGCATTACAGTAGCTCGAGGCGTTTTCGTGCGCGCCGAGATCTGCGCTAATTCCTGAATATAAATTCGTATTTTAACGTTATCAATAAACTTAGAGGGTTTTAATTTAAACAGGAAATAGGTTATGTATTTTTTCAGAAACTTTCTTGCTTAAAGTTTTTTCCTATGGTAATATAACAAAAAGTAGCTGGCGACTACATTTCTCAATGCGTTTTGCCGAAAACTCTCGACATTCCCATAGAATTCCCCAAGAAATTTCTCTCCGAAATCTTTTAGAGGAAAAATAATAACATTTGTGGGAAGTAGATGAAATGTAAAAGATTTTGATACCAAGAAAGACCGTGTTACACGGAAGGTTAGCACCAAATACTTCGGTTCAAAGACAACCGCAACTAATTCTCGATTTTTTTTTTCAAAGTATCACTTTTTTCATTTTCCTGCGATTATTATAGCATTTGACCTGGATTAAATCTAAATTACTTTTACAATTCGATGAAAATTTATCAAATCAGTTTTGGCCAACTTTATTTTCCTACGTAAAAGTTGCAAGAGCGCGGGCTGCTTCCCCGTAGAAATGCACGGGTTTGTGAGATTTACATTGTCTTCATAACGTTGGACGGACAATATTAATGTATATTTTATTTTGCTAGTAACGACAACATTTACTGAGGTAATTCATGTCTCTTATGCCTGCTTTAACATTACCTTTGCTCATCACGGTGACTGCAGAATTGAAGATGGAAAAAGGAGCATGGCTGTATATAAAAGTTTTTCGTTGAAACGCACCTAAATCCGTGCCTCTGGCTACTGCAAGAGCATACCAAAGGGTAACGACTTCTAATTCCGCGAAATCAGTTGGACGCTAAGAATGGGACCTGAATATTTTGGTGTATGCGGGAGATCCTGGGTTTAACCCGGCGCCCTACTGTTTTCGAGGAATTGGATAACCTTCAGTACACCTTTTCAGTGACAGCTATAGAAATAACTTAAAACTAAGTTGCCATCTGTAGTATTAGAAGGAACGTCTTCAGTTCTTTTATACTCTCTTTTAAAATCTGTGTCTTTTGGAGAAGTAAGCGAGTAGAATTCCACCTGTGTGAAGTGCAATAGAAAATGCACCCAGTAAAAAGCAACCTTTTAAGGTAGAAGTTGCTGAATTCCTCTCCATCGGCATCCAATGAAAACTCGGATGGTAGGAGAGACGAAGTGAAACTGCATAATCTAAGGAAGCGCGAGAAAGAAATCATTCTCAACGTAAGAAACTTCTTTCAAGCAATTAAGTCAGGAGAGGAAGATGTAGATTTAACTCTAGTTACAACCAACACTGCATTGTGTGCCGGAGTGAGCGAAAGAACGGTGAAGAGCATTGCTTGAGAGCACCGTATGAGCTAAGTATTTATATTTTATTTCTTAAACAAAATAAGAAGAATTCGGCAAAGTAAAAGAGGTCCGAAATAGGAGCAAGAAAAGTGTAGGAGACGTATAAGCTGTGGCGAAGGCAAGTGAAGAACATCGCTTTATTTAATTTATCTAAAATCTGAAATATACCTAAATTCAAAATTTTCGGATCATGGAAAATTTTATTCATAATATTAAGAACGTAACTGTGCAATCAACATTTTCTAACATCAAAACTCTAGGACAAGATAAATTATAAACTTTTACGCCGATTAACAACAATATAATACATATTCGAAAATTTGAAANCAATAACAATTAATTATGAGAAATCTCAGCCTTGCCCAACAAAAAAATTATCGCGTGTCGTTACTAAATCATCGTAGCACCCAGCCGCCGCGGACCAAATCGTCGCGGACCAAATCGTAGCGGACCAAATCGTAGCGGGACCAAATCGTAGCGGGACCAAATTGTCGTGGGACCAAATCGTAGCGGGACCAAATTGTCGTGGGACCAAATCGTAGCGGACCAAAACGTAGCGGACCAAATCTCCGCGGACCAAAATTCCGGGTGCCAAAAATACAGTGATACCTAATTAGTGACCCTTCCAACGAATATTTCGGCTAACGAAGATTTTTTTATGCTGCTTTTCGGACTCGAATAACGAATGTTTAAGTGGATGCGAATGCTAGCATGAAACAGCACACATGAACAATCAGGTCATTCCAGTATGGTATCTTGTCCGTCTTTATGAACGGTATGAGCTGGCCACAACATATAAGGGACACCTAGCAACGCAAATGAGTTGTTTATGTGCTAGACAGCGAGAAGTAGGACGCCGGATAACATCGCGTTTCGGACAACGAGGATTTCAGCTAACGAATATAATTCCGGAAATAATTACTTTAATTTGCCGAGGCATCACTAAAGTTCAAACAGTTTTATTCGCCTCTATCTTTGCTATTGTGTACTTACTTTCGGACCGGCAGAAATGGCAGGGAGGTCGGATTATTCCAGTTTGGTCCTCTGTAAAGGTACTTTTCAGAATTTATAAACAATTCCAACCAAACTTTCCATTTCCTCTATTCAAAGGATTCCCAATATGCATTGCATCAGGAGGCAACTTTGTAACACTTGCTTCGAATCATAGTAATTTTCAACAATATATTTCGCCTTGCGCTCATCCTTTTCCAGTTTTTTGAGGCATATTTTATCCGCAGCATTTTATACCGTAGCCGCATCTCATAAATGAGAAGTAGCATTGTCCTATTCCATTTTCCTTGCACCAAATCCTTACCCCCCAAAAACCATATTTACCCATCAATGTACCGTAAAAGTTGTAGTGCTACATTAAGGTATCGTGAGCCTGACAACAAAATATTCAATTGATTCGTCGAATATTGTGTTTCTCCCACTGAGTACGTGGGTAATCCCGACGAGATTGCTTGAAGCATTTAACAATGGATCATTCAAAATAAATTTTATTTTTCGAAAATTAATCACTCAATTTTATCCCTTCAATGTCCTTGCGTTAATTACGAGGACCATTAACCTTTGCAGTTCATCATTTTGAATAAAAGGGATGCAAAGTCATTTGATGGTGATTGTATAAAAAATAACGGATATCATTCGTGCTCCGGCGCCGTTTCCAATTAACGTACAACCTAACATAATATACTGCACGCAACCATACGCAAACAGTCACTCACGCGTCTACCCACGCACGCCCCCAGCCACTCACGCACCCACTGTAACACTCTCTCTCCCACACACATAATAGCGAGCACGTCCTACTACACGGAAACCTTGCACTCGGTGGTTAATCCCCGTTTTCTCTTTGAAAATCTCATCCTAAAACCATTCGTATGACGCTCCATTTCCCCAAACAATCCTTTTTATCATCTCAGCGTGTAGTCACTTGGTTTCAAGGTACTTCCTTTCGTTTCAACTAAAGCTAAAGAATAGCGTTTTTCAGGATGAAAAGTAAGTAGAATACCTTAGGGATTTAGTATCTATTTCTCGTTCATATGTCAATTACTTAAAAGTTTCATTCAGAGGCTTCCCCGATGGAGCACTTATTCAAATCAACGTACTGACTGAAATCTTCACTACCATCGTCGTTTGCATTTCTGCTAATGTTGGTTCAGGCCCCATAAGGTATGATTTGTGTATTTTTTCTATTTACACTATTATCTTTGCAATTGTAACATTATTTTCTGGAACCTGCTAACTAAATTAAGGCTTATGAAAATCTTAATATCAAATCAAGGCTTCTTATCAGATGTGGGTGAGAAATGTCCGATACGAAGGGAGCATAAAAAGCTCCCGGAGTAAATAAAGCATTACCACTTTTAACAATGGGCCTTATCCAAAAACGTTTCAACGCTTTAGATATACGAGTATCAAGTGCGCTTCCTTGACCCGCGCCTGCTTTACTTAATTTTCATTTGGTATCTATCGAGAAAGTTTCGATTAATTTCAATGATATATGCTCTTGCCTTGCTTTCGATGATCGAACTGCACGTATTTCTAATCTAAATCATATGGGAAAGGTTAAATCTCCGAGTTTTGCGACCACACAGAACTGACGCTAGTGAATTTATTACACGATCACTAAATAAATTAACAAGGAGAGAACCGCGCTTTTGTGATACGGATTCGCTCAAGACTTTCAGGGTATGTCCCTTCTTAGGTATGCCAGAAGAATCTTGCAAGCCACATTTTCCATTCTGCCTCTGGAAAATTATGTATCGGGAAAAAGTGAGGAATGATCCTCAAAATTTGCATTGCAATTTCAAACCAGCCCTTATACCACCTATTCATACCTGGCAGAATTTTATGATGGCCTAGCGTCGAACCCAAGGCTAATATCTTCGCTTTTTACGTTACAGAAGTACGTCTTCTAACAACGACTCGATTTTCAATGCTCTTCTATCACGGGAATTATCTAAAATTTACTCCCAAAATTCCGCACAATCCATTCTTACGAGAAAAATCGGGAATTTGGGGCCTTCTGGGATCGAACCTTTGATAGCTAGGATAGATATTTTACTTTCCCTAGAGGTTTTCCGTTGGAGCTCATAAGACATAGAAGGGCATAAAATATTTCAATAAACGTTGATGGAAAAGGTAAAGAGTAATGGGAGGTTAAGAAGATAAACTTTAATGCGAAAAAATTAGTTATTGTACAAAAGTTTTAGAGAATATTTTCCTTCTTAAAGAGCTTCGCAATAGACATGGCAATGCACGTGTATGGCATGGTTGCCTAACTCGGAATTTCTGTCGGAGTCAGGCAATGTCTAATTTTCCACAAACAAAGGCCTAGACATGTCAACGCTCGGACACGTGTTCATTATTTTTGAGCGAGGAACATATCCCGAAAGTCTCGTGCTAATCCATTTCTCACAAACGTGGTCCTACCCTTGTAAGAATTTACAATGCAGATTCAGCCTTGTACTCTCTTCAGTGGAGTTAGAATTCGACTGTTTTGATTTGGCACGGATGGCATTCGAAAAAATCACTGTACACGCTCATTGTCTTCAACAATATGCTACATTTACTCGTGATCGTAATAATGGGGCGAATGAACTTGTTGGAACTAATCTCTATCGGATAGATCAACGCTTTTAGAGTGTCATTATGGGTGCATGCATCATTCAGTTTCCTTCTCAATGGGTTGCTGATGCTTATCGTTTGCAAAAAATTACGTTTTGAAATTTTTATTGATAGTACCTGATTTAACTAGCGGTATTATATAGTGGAAGTATCCGAATATGTTGAGAAAAGTAAGCCTTAGTTATTTAATAACTTCTTTCTTCTTAATATTCTGTTAGATATCACTTAGAAAAGCAAACGTCTACAATCGTAAAGTTTCAAACTTCCGGAACCCGCGGGGCTGATAATTATCTAGCTATTTCTGTTATAAGTAGAGCATCATTGATCTGAATTCTCCCCTTAAAATCTCTTCAGGGAGGCGCTCGACTTGATTGCTCGCTCACTGAATTGCTCACAATTGACTCGGAATGATTCTTTCGATGTTTCGTATTAAACACTCGCAATCTACATTTCCCAATTCCACTTAACTTAAGAATACCCATCTTCCTCGAAATACAAATCACATCAAAGTACAGCAATAAACCCGTAAATGGTTGTTATCAATATCTTAATATATACCTTCTTTTCTCGGAGCTCAGAAATCGACAGGACTGGTTTGTTAGCCATTTTTATCCTAAATTTCTGTTTCATTCTATGTCAAGGAGCAAAATGATTAGGCATCCTGGTAAAGAGACATTTCATCCTTAAGAATATGATCATCTATTAGGTTCTCCCATCATTGATTGCTGTTTATTAGCGTGTATTACTGATTGCTCTCATCTGATCAACTACTTCGAATTGAAAATTACCTTCATTCATTATAACTAGTTCTCCGTGCTCTCAAAAGCAGCGGCAAAATTTCCATTCCCGTAAAAATATGTTAGCACTGTATGCACCCCAGGAAATCCATAGTTGCCCTAAAGAAGGCGGGGGTCCACCGGAAATGTTTCCGTAAGATTTTTCGATCTCCGAAGACCAAGGCTTTATTCTTTTATTCAATAAAATGCATTAATGTTAACGGATTTCCATCACACTTGGTTTATTTCATGACTAACACTAAAAAACATCTTATTCTTCCAATTTTTTACATTATTTGGTCAAAAATGTCCTTTATTTCGAAATTTACCCATATCTCTCACTCTTAATGCTAATTTCTGAGGTTACCAATACCACCAATACTGCCACCAGTCCTCGACAGTTTCACAAGCACGACAATAAGAAGCAACAATACCTTTCTGCAAACAACAATCAGCATGTTCACTTCCCGGTCGCCCAAAGTATTTCACAAGGGGATTGGTAACTTCTATTGTTTCATTTATAAACGGGGGTGAAAAAATTAATCTGTTCTGGTACTGAAATAACAACATCCTGTTTGCATTCCCCCAATAATATTACGATGCATTTTTTATGGAGCAGTAGTTCACGACGTGCGCAATAGAATTTTTGATTTTGTGATATACGGCGTATTTGTACAGTAATATGCCGAGAATTACTGCAACGCTGTAGGACGTAACTATGCAGCGTGAAAATAATTCCATCTGCATTTGGCCTACTTGCAACTTTGTTGTGAGGATAAAATATTTTTTTTTATACTTCGGATTTTTTCTCTCAGTTCTCCGTTACCGCCGTGAAAACTAACGCAACCGTAAACTACACGTGCTTCAAGCTTTTACATCTACATCTACATAAGTACCCCTTTCGGCGTGTGGCAGGGGGTTCAAGCATCATGACTCTACTTCTCTAATCGATTGCTTTTGTGTATCTTTCGCGAAAAAAAAATCTTCTGTAGACAATTCTTAATTTATCTAATATACAATTTGAAACTTTAAAGAATATTACCTGAATTAACTCATTTCTTTATTATTACCTGAATTAACTAATTAACATACGTTTTAGAAAATACGTTCAAAGAGATGTGCTGATTTCTTTCAGATTAGAATGTCCTGGGATAAATATTCTTATATATTAGAAGAGTTGGGCTCGAGAAGAAAGTAAATTTATCTATCTACATAAGTTAACCGTTGTCTATTTTCTGTAATGCAAATAATTTGGAAACATACTTAATTGATAACAGATTTCCAACCTATTCCCTTTTCTTTTAAGGTCCTGATTCGTCATTTATCCGAAATGGTTTTAGCACATCTCTAAATCCGATGTCTTTCGATGTAGTAGGACTTCATTAACAAAAAACAAATGAAAACCGAATTCCGAAGTTTTCACTTCCGCAAAAATGAACTACCTCTTTGCAGATAATTTTTGTTGCCACTAACTACTAGCTATTATCAATTGCGTACTGCGATATTACGAAACAGTATAGTACTAGAGCTATGCAATCACTAATACGGGAAAAATGTCACGTCAAGGAAATGTAAACAAATTATCTAACTAAATCTAATGACCAAAAATTCCCCCGTTCATCACTATCGATAACCAGCGAGCCAATTTTTCAAAAGTGATGGCATTTGGAGGACGAAAATATGATTTTAAAAAACGGCAATTTTCCTCATAGCTGCAGAGTTGGCCAACTATAAATGTTGGGAAAAACTTATATAAATGAGGATACTTGGAAATGTTTCTAATTAATGGAGCGCACCACGACCTCTCACCGCAATTACCTCTATTTCGACAAAGATAAAAACTCTCCCGGCTATAAAACCAAAATCATGTCTTATTTATCGTGGAATGCCTTCTGAAAGACCTGGGCCTTAGATAAATAAGGAAATAACTAGATTTCTATCGCATTTTGTAAATTTAGAGATACCCTCTTAACCTCAGGTTGTCGACATTTATAAGGGATACATTTTAAAGCTTAATAATTATAAGTATTTTCACATAATCAGCATTTATATGTTCAAACTCACAAAATCTTTGCTTTTGCACCTTTTCTTTTCGAACAATACTGAGAATAAAATAAGAGTATGCGACCTTTATCTAAGGGTGGGTTACTGAAAACTATAATGACAGCGGAACTAAGAGTTCACCCTCAGAAACTAGATGGCTAGAGCACACTGATGATGAAGGTGAATTTATTTTCGAACTCCACGTAATTGGCTGCGAGCAACCAGAAAGCACTCCGAACCCCCGTCTTCCTTTTCTAGCTTATATATTATACTCCCACGTTTCCAATAATTTTTAGCTTGATATTCCAATTCATAATTCCAATTCAGTCTTCCAGTAATAGAGGCAAACTTTTAAATTCTCGCCGAACTTTCAGCTGATACAAGAAAGGGAACGACGCGAGTTCCGATAACCGTCATCAATGGAATCCCAATTCGGTCAAACATCGTTAAAAGTTTCCCTCGCAAACTAAACCTTAAAATTTTTATATTTATTCCCCTTTCGGATCCGAAAATTCTGATTCTGTATTTTTACATAAAATTGTGAATTTTTGGGTTACACTAATGCAAGGGTCATTGATTACCTTCTTCAAACTCCTTTTCGTCATTAACGAGGAGGCATTATCTTATGATCTAAGTTCTCGCTGTAGACTATGGCTCACCATTATACATCTGCGTCTATATATATACGCCTATATTATTCACGCTTTTCGGTGATTGGCAGGGTTATGGAACTTTAAATGGAAACCATATTGTACTTAAACAGAATAAGTCTCGCCTGTGAACA